>VYZV01021431.1:117897-129474 GCA_013401275.1 Pandion haliaetus | reverse complement strand
CCCCGGCATCAACCCCCGAAGGATGCTGCTGCGGGCAGGGGAGAGGGACGATGCTCAGGCTGCTCCATCCTCCGCCGGCTCCCACCGCCCGGCTTTCCTCCTTCCCGGAGGCGGCTGGGAAAGAGCACGACCCCAAATAATCCACCACCCGAAAGGAGTCACTAACGTGGGACTGAGCCCCTTGGAAAGTTGACTCCGCGCACGCTCTCCAGGTCTCTTTTTAGCATGGGGTGGTGGGGGGGTGTGTGTGTGAGCTGCCCGTTCTGGTTTTAGAAGCAGCAATGGAGGAGAAGAAACCACGTCTGCACGTGTGTCCTGTGCTCCTGTGTGCACAAATGTGTGCGTCTCCCCAGCCCCGTGTCCCAGCCCAGCTAGCCCCTCCGCCTGATGCTGAGGAGGGCAGGGAAGCAGAGCAGGCAGCTACAAATCACCGATGCTGGCAGCTCTGGCGGGGGGTCCTGACTTCTCCGGAGCGAAAGAGCAAGTGCTTGAAGGAGTGTGCTTCTCCTGGCTCGCTGAGCGCGTCTCCTTAGGCTTCTCAGCTGAGCTAAAACTACCACAGCAGATCGGCCAGGAGATACCTTTCCTTACTGCAGTCATCTTCAGGGGGTTTCCACAGCTTGGTGGAGCTCGCTTGTCTTTCCAATTTGCTTTCTGAATGCACCAGAGGCACGTGCTCTTTGGATCACTGCCCAGTATCAGCAAACCCACCGAAAAAGCCATACCTGGGGGAAGCTGGACCAGGGTACTTCCAGTGGGGTGAAATTTGGCTAAAGACAATTTAGGCTAAATGCATGGAAAGATGTTGTGAAGGTGAAAGCCGTTGACTGCAGAAGAGTCTCTAATGGGAATCCAATACTGAACTAAAACTGCTTTGGCTGGATCCGGAAAACAGCCTGGAGAGCTACCCGGCATCTACAGCAACACTCCCACAATCGTGTAAGCATTGAACAAAGCCTTCAGAGTAAGTGTTGATTTTATGGCTCAAAGGTGTTTAATTCACATCCTGCCTGTGTTGTACATTTCTGACGTAAAATCCTCCCCATCTCCTTCCTTCCAGCCTCGTGGGTCATGCCATTCCCCATGCCGCGATTTTTACCATCAGAAAGAGCATGATCACCAGGTCAGAAACCACAAGCAGAGGGGTTTTTATTTTCTCTGCTTCCTATGCAAACTACCAATTCCATCTCCATTGATATTAAACTGGTCTTCTTCACCAGCTCAGCTGTCCTGCCCGAGGATGGGGTTTCTGCATCCCACTGCCCTTCGCCCAGTGCCTGCACGCTGCCTGCTCACCAGGTCCTGGCCCTGGATGGAGATGCAGGAATTTAGCCATGGTCGAAGTCCCTTATAAACCATCAGGGCTGTGCAGGCCCAGCTACATCCTGCAATTTTACCATTTTTATTAAGTTACTGGCATTCCTCTGTCCAGCGAGAAGATAATTCCTGCTCCAGCAACATGGTTCTCAGCACCATCAGTGGAAGGTGAATGATGGGACTGAATGCTGTTTCATCAGGGTGAGACTGGGATCCATCTCTTCATGTCCTTTTACTTTTAATTTCTTTTTTTCTTGATCCATAAGGAAACTTCCACCTGCGACTCCCTCAACTACATCTGGGCTGCTTACGTGAGTACAGTGGGGGCAAAGCCCCTCATTTGCAGAGCATTATTCCCTGCCTTTAGCTAATTTCCTTTCCTTCAGCTCTGGAAGACATTAGCCAAAAAGGTTCCAACCTTCATGGCTGAAAACAGTAGCTGGAAAATCCATTAGGCTTACATATTTATTATTAAAAATTGTTAAAGGACCAAGTTCTCATTAATCCCTAAATATATCCAGAATATCTCCAAACTTGTATCCATGTAAATACGACCAGCCAGTGGCCCTTTTTGCTTGTTAAAATACAGAGCTGATCATGTCAAACCCTCTGTTTTTAAGAAGATGTCCTCGGTAGCAAGGCAGCTCCCGGGGCCGGCAGCTCCCCGCAGCCAGGGACCAGCAATGGGAGGGCACGCTCTCCGGGAGGAGAGGGCTACCTCGGAAATCAGCACCGTGACATTCACATTACGCTCCTGAAAAATGATATGGTGAGAGACACTATAATACTAATGTGACAAAGTAACGCGCTGAAAAATTATGCAAGACAGGGAAGGTTGTTTTCAGAGACCTGCGTGCCTGCCTATTGGGGACTGGTGATAGTTGTCACTGTCAGCGCTGAGCTGTCACTCTAATAACAAGTGGGTTATCACTTGATGTAATTTGCTATCAAGCTGTTGTACACCAGTCAGCCTGATTACATTTGGGTACCACCCAGCTTGTAAGGAGACGCTCAGCAAGCCCATGGCTGCATAGGCAAGGCAAGGTCTCCATTTCTTTTCGAGTGCATTTTTGGAGACTAAGGAAAGCAGTGGCCGAAGTATCGGGTGAGCATGCGATAAATATGGCAGCAATAAATGTGGCGTCCAAGGGGAGGCAGGGCAAGCCAGTGTATGATTTAAGAAGAGGCTGGTGTCTTAAAAATATCCCTTATAATATCTAGATGTAAGGCCTGTAGGTTCAAACTTCGAGGTCCCTCAGATAAGAAAGTCCTCTATTGAAATTAAATAGTTTTGCTCGGTTAGGGATGACCCACTGAAATGAAAACTCAGAAAGACCTGTAAGGCCCATAGAAGTGAGGAGGTCTGTAATTATTCCCCACAGTATTGGAGAGGGGGGTTCTGTCCAGTCCAATTTTAAATGTCCTGAGAAATACACATTTGACCACTCCCTGAAGAGGGCTCAGAAACATTACACAGTCTAATGGGTCTCACGAGTGGGCTAAGTTTTTCAACTCTCAGCCTACATTTTTGTATTGCTTAATTTCATCCCATTATTTCTGCTGAAACACTTTGTGGAAGGCGTACAATTGCTCCCTAGCCTGGATTTTCATGTTTTAATGATGGTTAATTATTTCAGGAGAAACTTTTATTTTTACTTTTTATTCATCTCGCTTTTGCACTGGATGCTTTATTCTGAAGTTTAATTAGCGCATTTCAGAACTAAATATCTAGATTAAATCAATGCTGAGTGAGCGCCGCTCCAGGATTTATGATTGTTGTGCACAGCCTTTATTGTACCTGCCGACTCGGGCAACTGCTTTACTGATCAATGGGTTATTTGGACCAGGCGCAAGCCAGCTGGGTACCACAACGGGATCGGGGAAGGGCTCTTGTGCAGCCTGGCCTGATGCTGCTGCCCTTCCTCC
The DNA here is from genome assembly GCA_013401275.1 of Pandion haliaetus. Taxonomy (NCBI): domain Eukaryota; kingdom Metazoa; phylum Chordata; class Aves; order Accipitriformes; family Pandionidae; genus Pandion; species Pandion haliaetus. Next base: position 126,231 of record VYZV01021431.1, on the reverse strand, counting down.
CCCTGCCACAGTGAGGAAGAGGATGGATGAAGGTGCTGCTGCTGCTGGGTAGAAAGGGGCAGCCTCCAGCTCCTTCGAACCCCGGTGAGGGAATTGCACACCCTAACAGCAGGTCTGGGATGCAGCAGCACTGGCAGATTCACATCTCCAGCCCTACCATCTGCTTGGATCCAAGGTTTCATTTCAGCCTATTAGAGAGATCGGGGCTGGCTGCAAACATCAGATGTAGGCATAGGTTTGGCACGAGTCCATCCCCTTTCCTGCTGCCTCAAATGCCAAGATTTTGATTCAAGCTCATCTGCAAATGCTAAAAAAGCTTCAGTTTTGCAACAGAGTCCACCCAAGTGGAGCTCATCGCGAAATGAGACCTTCAGGGAGAGGAAAAAAAACCCAACAATAAACCAAGAACTCCTTTTAATTACCTTATCTCAACAAACTAAAGCTATAGACAAATGCGATCACACCCACAAAAATCTGCTTGCTCCCAACTGAGAGTCCAAACACTTATGGCTTAGCTGGGGCCAGAAGAACATGCCGTCGAGACAAGTGTACGCTTACATTCTTCCCCGCAAGAAAGACTGACATCCAGCAAGCTCGTACAAGGGGGTTTATCTCCAAAAAAATGAACAGAAATGCCCATGTGTGAGAGAAAAGCGCCTCCTGTTCATGCCGCTGAGCAGACTGGTTTTACTCTTATTATTTATACAGAGCAGCTCTGGCACACTATGTAATAAAAATGGATAAGGTTTCAGCCCTTTGTGAGCCCACAAAAATAAGATGACTGTCTGCGCAGGCACCGCGGGGCAAACAGCCCCAAACCAAACCCAGAAAACTCACAATGAATTTCAGCAGGGAGGGTTTGGGGTTTTTTGTTTTGTTTTGTTTTGCTCTTAGAAAGATAGCCCTGTAATTTAGTGACTCATACGTTCTACATCCTTTGTTGCTTTTCATTTTCAACATCTTTAAGCTGTTTGCGGAGAACACACTTATTTTTAGACTTCCCATCAGTGAGAGACATTTTAGCTGGTTCGGAGGGGAAAAGCTCCATTGAGACTTTTGTGTCTAGGGTGTTAATAGGCAAATTTCTTGACATGGAAATATTTTCCTCCTTTTTCTTACTTTTACGTTTCACTCGGGATCTGGACAGGGATTTTTCTGGCATGCCAAGAAGGGCTGTGCCCTGTGCTGCAAGTGGGGTCTCTTGGTGATGCTCCAAGGTCTGACCTGAGAGGTAGGAGGAAGACGGCTGCAAGCAAAAGCAGACACATGTTGGGTCATGAAGAACAAATGGGGGCCCCAGGATCGCTAATCATCTTCCTCCCTCTTCACCAAATCTGCAGATCTCAAGCCATGCCCCAGAAAGCCTCTGCACCATGGAGTAGGCTTTCAGCAGGTAGAGCGAGAGGGGAGAGCATCCCACAGACAAGCACCAACCCACATTTCTCCATGCTGGGGCAAAAAATACGAGGGGTATTTTAGGTACCTTGGTGAATTCAGTTAATTTTGAAAAAGCAATGGTTTTGTTTGGAAAATAAATGAAATATTTAGGGGTTTTTTTTTCCAGAAAATTGACTTTGCAAAACAGAAGATGCTTTTTAAGTCAGTTAATAGATTTGGGGTTGGGTTGGGTTTGGTTTGGTTTACAAGGTCTAACACCTCCTTTCAGTCTGCAGCTCAAAATTTTTTGGGGGAACTTTAAAAATAAAAGGAAATTTCAAAATGAAAATTGGCTCTGTAGCCCTCAAAGCCAGGCATTTCATTAAAAAAAAAAAAAGCCCAATCCTGCCTGCTTCTCATTTTTTTTTAAATTTTAATTAAGTCAATCAACAACGGAAAGGCCTCCAAATGAAAACCACACAGGCACCAAATGTCTCCGAGCCTCCAGATGTGCATTCCTCCACCTTCTGCTGGCGATCTTGCAGCAGGCACCGCAGTGTGCTGGCTGCCCCAGATTACTCAGGGCACATGCCTTGCTCAGAAATGAGAGCAAGAGGGGCAGGGATGGGACACGTCCTGCTCCTCCACACGCAAAGGACAAGAGGTGGACCCAGGCCATACCCGAAAATGCAAGCGGGAGCACACAGACCTGATGCTGAGCTCTCGGGGCATGTCCTATGGACTCTTTGCTTTCCACTATAGAGGTATTTGGTTTTCACCAGCACGTGCCACCCTGAAGCAGGCAGCAGGACAGGAGGAGCCACTGTCCCCACGGTGTCCCTCGCTGCCAGCTCGCTCCGCAGTGGCACACACTGGGTTCGGCCACGGCACGGCTCCGCACCGGCTGCCAAGCGCAGAAGCAGCTCCCACGCCCAGAAACAATAACGGCTCTTTGGCCAGCTCGAAGGAGCGTTTTCCAGGACACATTTGTAATTTTGCTGAAAGCCGCAGTCCTAATGGATGGCTGGAAATACTCCACAGCTCTCTGGCTGTCACTTCACCCAGGTGTCACAGGCAGGTTTAAGATTTTCTGTTCTGCTGTCTCCCACCGTCATAAGACTCAGAGTAGGTTCAGAGGTTCGTGGCTCATGTTTTATGTCCTGTCCACAGTTCTTTCTTTCAGGGATGCATGACCCAAACCAGCACAGCCGTGAGTCCAGTGCACAGCTCTCTGCTCTGCCCATTATCAGGCAACAGCTTCATGTTTGCACGAAGCCAGGACTCAGCATCCTTTAGAGGAGCTGCCACCATCTCCCCATCACACGTTTCCGTGCAAGATACTGCACCCTCCCTTGTGCTGCCGGCTTTTGCCGTTTCCCAGCACCCCTTAAACTCAATGAAGTTTTTTTTGCTGCATCTAAAACCCTGCACAAGCAACAGAGAAACCACCAGCAAGGCTCTTGGGCAAACCCCAGCATGATGTGACACCACAAGCACCAGCTGAACAAACTAATGAAGCAGGTGGGGAACAAACCCATGGTGGACATCTGCCTGTCGAGCTGATGGTCCTCACAAAACCAGCACTACAACACTTTGCGCAAACACTGATGAGCCAAACTTGTCGGTCAGCACGTCTGAGAAGAGCTCTCTCGGGGAAGGGGCTGTCACACGGTGAGAGCAAGGCAGAAGGAAAAATGTGCACAGGCTGGAGGGTGGACAGTGTCAATAGGATTAGCTTGTTCTATTATTTATCATGCCATATGCCCCGGCACTCGATCCACAAATCTGAGCCATCAGCTGTGAACACCTGTCAAGGAGCTGAGTAATTTTCCAGTTTCTGGGTAGAATAACTGGAGACAATAAGGCTGATTTAATCAGTAAGCTCACTATATTTTTTTAAATGAAAGCCTTTCTGAATTAGAGTTAACCCAGAAAAAAAATCCTTAGTAGATGTATCACAGTACAGTAGCAAGGCAGGTATTAGCCAAATGCATGGTGGAAAGCAGATAAACAATATACCGTGTCCTCCTACTTGTCCACAGGAGACGAATTCCCCATTTAGAAAGCCCAATAAAAGTGTAATTCTTTTATAAGAACTGCATCCACTGTATATTGTTTCCCTGAGGAAAAAAAAAAAAGCGACTTTGAAGTCCTCCAATGCCATCAAGAACATATTTTTTTTCCCAAAGTATCTCAAAAGTAGCAAAAAATATGAAAAAAATTAATGACTGCTAACAGCTGAAACAGATGGTCTGCTGTGAATCCCCACAGCCTCATGCAACTGTGAGTCAAGCCATTTTTCAAAATGGTGAAGAAAAAAAAAATAATAAAAAAAAATATCAATTTCCAAGACTACCAGGCTTCCAAAAATCCATTCGGACTTCCCAGCCAAGAGCTAACAAAAAAGGAGGGTCTGGCTGGTTTAGATCCACAGTGGGCTCAAACCCAGGTGCCCCTTGCCCTCACATCATGTGCACATAAACGGTCAGGATACATTTGTGTTCAGCCCAGTCCCACAAGATGTTTCCCTGGGATGTGGTTTTACTCCAGTATTTTAACTAAGGATCCTTTACACTATAAGATTCCCAACACGTGCACCCGCTGCTGATCCCCAGCACTGTCCCCACTGCCCACCCTTGGGAGCTGGCAGCAGCCCTCCATGCCCACCGATTGCCCTTCTCAAGCAGCCCCCCCGTGCCAGTTCGCCCCTTGCGCGGAATGGTTTGAGATGAGAAAGGCACTTGCCAGGAGGGAAACTCTGGTTGCCTGCTTCTCTGCTGAAGCTCCTCCTTCTCCCCAGAAGACTCGTCCCCTTGGCCACCTTCATGCTTGGGCTGCCCCTCTCCACGCTCTTCGATCAGCCCCATCAGGCAGATGAGATGGCAGGTTCTGGGAGATGTGCGAGCTCATCATGGGGACATCAAAGCCGGGAGTGTGACTCTGTAAGGAGTGGACAGAAACTTAACTGTACACACAGTACCAGTTTATCATTTATTTAAACTCAATCTTTCAATAATTCATGCCAGCCTTTCACTGTGTAGTAGGACAACAATGGCAGGAGAGCAGCGACACAGGCAGCGAATAACCACATCTGGAACAGATGTTCAGTTCTAAATAAAAGCTGGTTTTGCAGAGAATGTTAAATGCCATGGGAATAGTATGCTCTGGGACACAGCCCTGCTCCTTCCAGGGGGCAACAGTGATTTACTCATATGTTTTGCAATGCAGAGTTGGCACAGATCAAATGAAACATCCAGGGCTGGCTTCAGCTGCAGACCAGTAGTGGCAAGAGAGCAGACCTGCAGTGTCTGCAGGCATCTCCTCAGAAGCGCTGGGCAGATGCTGGCACAGCACCTCTGAGCGTGAACATGCGATGCCATGACTCCTCCCAACTGTGAGCTGTGCTCTGTGTCCAGTCCCACCAGTGCCAGCAGGTTAGCATGGGGTCCCTGCACACAGTCAAGAGTGTGCCCACCTCCCTCCCGTGGAGATATTACTGCTGTTTGTAGGAGTTAGCTGGGTCCAGCCAATGCTCCTGTGTTACAGGGATGTGGGTGCAAGCACCCTTGCATGGGAGGAGGAGCCAGGGCCAACCATGCACTTGCCAAGAGTCACGCAGGTTATCTGCAGGGCACCTGCCACAGGTACACCCAACCTCCAAGCCCCCAGGCAGGATATTCCCTTCAGTGAGCATTTCTCCTCCAGCCATGAAACACAAGATCTCTAAGTCTGACCAACATCTGCACCATGTCACTAAGCTCCTGTCCATCACCACATGCCACCTGCTGCAGCACTGCTATTCAAAAGACACCTGCAAAACTAATTCCCCACTGCTGTGGATATACCTCTCCACACTCCCCCTGCTCTTCTGCATCCAAGACAAGCCAGTGTCTCTACTGCCAGGACCCTGCATAGCTTGTACGTGGTTGACCCACCATCTACAATTCCTGTTGGGACATCAACCCATGCCTTCAACCACCCCGTAATGTCAGCCATTATCAGGCTCTCATTACACTTTGAACAAGCACTTTATTCCTTCCCCTGTGCTGGCCCTTGTGTCTGGGCAAGTGCCCCCAAATGGTCCACATACATACCTTGTTATCCTTCCTGAAACCACCTCCGTAACAGCCAACAGCCTGCTGGTGCCCTGAGAGGTACCTTCCCCGTGCCAGCTGCCGTTATCTCTCTCTTCTCCCCTGCCCATCTGTCACTAGCTGTCTGGCCTTGCTCTCCTTCTATATGGTTTTTAAGTGCTTTGAAGTAAGAACTTATTTGCCATTTCATCTGCAATTGCACAGCACCTAGCACACTTGAGGCCTGACCCAGGACCAGACCTCCAAGGCGTATTATTATTATTACTACTACTACCACTCTTATTACCAACTCTCTGAGGCTTGGCTTGGGCTCTTTATACAGTCCTTACATTTTTTGGACTACCTCACTTATCTGTGTTTTGCAACACCTCCTCTAATAGCTGGACTCCACTCTCTGTCTGGATAATGCAGATTTACAGATTACTTTCACTGCAAATTTTCTTGCTAATAGTGTCTTGCTCTTATTCTTAAATGTGAACCTTCCACTTTACCCTGCTAGCTGACCACTTAATGCCAGTAAGAAATTGTCTTTTTTTTTTCTAGATAACAGCTGATCATCCAGATTGGTTGGATAATGAAATAAATAATGACATTAGAAGCCCATTAATCAGTAGCGAGCAGTGAATAACATAGTGCGAGACTGTACACTGCTCCTGAAGGACAAGCTAAGGGGAACTGTGGGCAAATGGCGAAACCACTCAAAATCTGGTCCCCTGGTCTCCACATCTTTCTTTTTTACTACCCTAAAGTGGCCAACAATCAATTCTTCTCGTGGGAGACCTGGAGTTGTGCCAGGTAGTCTGCTGTCCAGATTAGACCCCGGTACTTGGAAGATCCCCATTACATTCACAACCCTGCTGAATTTCACACTCAGCAGGAACTCACTTTCTGCAATTTCTTCTACTCCTTGGTAGAGGACATGAAAAAAGAGGGAGGAATCCAGGAGGGTCCCTCTCCACAATCACATGAACGGTGGTGGTGGTAGAACACAGCTCACACCTCCAGCAGGACTTCCCCCTGTGAGCTTGTTCTGATGTGAGCTATGTTTCACCGTAAGCATCCCCAGGAGGAAAGGGCACATTGTGTTGGAACAAGCATTTGCAGTTGTCATGCCAGTGGGTGTGTAACGGGAGATGCTAAAGCAGATCTCAAATAAATGTGTGAGCAAAGTCACCCCTTGGAGAGAGCAGCCAGGGGGGGTTACAGTCAAGAGCACAGGCATCTTTATTAGCACAGGGGCTGATTTATTAGTCTTGCTGTGTATCTACACCCACAGAAAATGTGGTACCCTTGGGGCCCAGTGTCTTCAATCCACATTTATAAACATCTCTCCCAGGGGACTGCTCAGCTGTGTTACACACAGCTGATGACAGCTTCCCTCCATCTTTATGCAAGGTACCAAGAGGTAGAAGACAGGGATCCTAGGAAGAAAGCCATCCTGGTCAAATGCCATCCTGAGCTGCTGAGGACACTTTCCCACATGCAGCCATGTGTGCTCAGTCTGGGACAGAGGAGGATCAGGAAGACAACCTTAAAAAAAAAAAATGGTCGAAAAGAAGACAGAAGTGAAACCCTTTTTAATCACCTGCCTACGACACCTCCTCTGTATTCGCCTTCAGCCCAGTTCCCACTACCCCAATGAGGCCCAATCTCCACCTTGATGGCAGCTGTGTCACTGAAATGGTTAAGTGGGGAAGCATTTGCAACCCAGCCCCCTTGGCTGGCCAAGCACTGCAGCACTCCTGGCCCTAAGTTTACTTTCCTCTTTTGCTTCTCACTCTCTCATGCCAACCGTAAGGATCTGGCCTGCTCCACAGCCTGCTATGCCAGCACGAGCACAGTGACTCATTCAACAGCTCTTCATCACAACACATTCTTTCAATGGGACTTCGTTTTGGATGGCACTTGTCTTCAACACCTGATGGCGGAGAAAGGCAAGAAATACATAAACATGGGCTCAAAGCGAAGAGGGGGGGAACAGTGGGGTTGGGTCAAAACTGATGGGCTGATACTAATTTCCTTTCTCCCCTCCACCAGCAGATAACCAATTTTGCTAATAACAGGAGAAACCCAGTTCAAAGGAAAAAGAAAGGTCCTCACATCACTTCTTCCATCAGGCTGACACCTCTTCATCTTGGGGAATTTAACATCTGTTACATAATTCAGAGAACATGTGGTTATTTTCCAGGCTTACTAATAGCTCAAACCCTAAGACTTAAAATGAAAATTAGCAGCTGCTCCAGACTTCACCTCTCAGAAGTAGGTGAGAGCAGGTACAATGGCTGGCTGGGGGTCAGGGCTTTCAGTCACTCCAATGCTCCTCATTACAAGCCATAAAGGACACAGCTTGGACTGATGCTGAGACAGCTGGATTTCCAGATTTTCCTCAGTACTTTTTTCCTTTCACATCTCATTTTTCTTTCCAGTGGAGGCAGAGGAGAGGGGAGAGGATCACAGATATGAGACTGAGCTAGAAGAGTGCAGACAGAGGGGAGGGAGATAGTGCATCATCGTCCCCTTCATACACAAAGCACTTTCATTCATAGGGCGCTCAGTAACATCCAAGATGACTAACACAGTTTACAGGCGCTTTGATGTAAGGATTTTTTTCTTAATGCATATATTGCGCTCTAAGTTGGAGAACAGGTTGAAGAAATGCAGTTGGCACCTGGAGTAGTGAGAAGGTTGTTTGTAGCTTGGGCTGCTCTCTTCCTAGTGGGGATGGAAGTACACCACCATGGGCGTACCTCTTCACTCAGTAATGAATGCCTGTTATGGGTTTGTGTGGCGCGGTTTTCCTTGGTGGCAGGGGAGGGGGGCTGCAGAGGTGGCCCCTTTAAGAAGTTTCTTGGAAGAATTCGCC
>VYZV01021431.1:55281-117407 GCA_013401275.1 Pandion haliaetus | reverse complement strand
CCCAAGTTGAGCCTGTCTTTTGCCCGTGACCATAAGTGGGGAGTGATCCCTCCCAATCCTTGTCTCGACCCATGAGCCTGCCTTTGTATTTTCTCCTTATCCCAACGTGGCCAGGCGAGGGGGTGGGGGGTGAGCGAGTGGCTTCGTGGTGCTTTGTTACCAACTGAGCTGACCTGAAACCACGACAATGCCTTAAATGCTCTCTGACAATATTTTCAGGTAGGATTCAGGCTGGGCAATAGCCTTGGTAATGGTGAGGCTGTGGCTGAGACAAACAAGTGTGTGCATGGCTGTTCCCAAAATAGACAACCTGCAGCTCATAAGTCATATCAGGCAATGGTAAAGGCAAAGCCCCCCAGCCCTTGCCATCTCTGGCCCATCTAAGCATGAATGACTATATAGGGCCATGCAAATGATCTTCTCATTCTCTTGATCTTTTCAAGCAGAACCTGAAGTTGTTTGATCCAATCCCAAATTCATGTGTGGCTTTAAGCCAATGAAGAAAAAGCAAGCCTACCAAAAAAAGGTGGCTAATGCAAAACACTTCATTTTCTGGCACTTAATAAAGGCCAAGAACATTTGACAGGAAAGGCTAAGTTCAGCAGGCACCACTGGTTGCTGCAGGGAAGGAGGTGGCTGCGATGCTCTGTTCAGCTCTGAGCCCCCCTGGTTTCTGACACTCAAGTGAGAGGCAGGTGACCCAAGCCCAAGAGCTCAGTTGGCTGGGTTTGGAACAGCAAAGTACACAGCCTAAATTTCAGGCTATCAGAAATCAGGAGCTGGTTTGGTTCCAATTATAAGAAATGCTTAAATACTCACTAGGACAGAGAGCAGAGCTCATACATCTCATCCAACCAGGAAAAAAACAGACAGTAGGTTGTTACTTCTTCAGGTCCTGTGAATATCCAATTATTTATACAGTGCAAAGCAGTAGCAGGAAAACATAAGGGAAATCCACCCGAAGACATGACACAATCTTGGAGGCAACTCCACTAAAGAGGCAAAAGTCCTTGGCTCAAGACCTTCTTTCAAGCTGAGTAGAGAGATGCCATCATCCAACACATCCCACCTTCTGACCCACTGCTAGATCAAAGACTGGTGTGCGTCCCTGACCCTAGAGACTGCAAATCACAATCTTCATGTGGTCAAGAACCACAAGACTTCTACTATGCCCCAGGAGATCTGGGGGAGGGGGGTAGTAGACAGGACCCACACTGCAGCCTGAAGCTCAGTTGGGTTTGTGGTCTGTCCAGGCATCTCCAAAAGACCTTGCTGGCTTGTTTGCTCCCAGCCAAGAGATGTGGGTTACTCAGGTCTCCACTCCCTGGAGAATTTCCCATGCAAACTAAAATGACCTGCTACAAAAAGAAAAAAGATTAAGTAAACCATTCCTTTAAATCTGAATTCACCAAATTAAAAAACTGCTTCAGTTGATCCAAAACTATGCTTTCAGATCAAAACCAGAAGCTACCATTTTGGCAGAGGAAAACACCTGTCGCTTCATCATAGTATGACTGAGATTTTCTTTTTTTGCTCCCTGTAGCTGCCTTTTTCAACCCCACCCAGCTGAAAGTTTGCTTATTTTTACTTTCATAGGCAGCGCTTCATATTTTCCTCTCCACCAAGCCATGCTTATCTGACCACATGGATCTGCAACAATCATTTCATATTCCTTCCTCTGTACCTGGGGTGATCCTGTAAGCTTTTCTGGGAGAACTTTGTAAAAAATTTTATTTCTCTATAAATCCAGATATCATGGGATTCTTGCACAGGATCTTCCAGCTGTTTCTTTTTTGCCTTCATATACTATTCCCCAAACCTGCAGAGCAGCAGTTCTGGGGTCAATTGGATGCAATTCAATTTATTAGTGTAAATGTGGAACCACGGGATATTAGGGAAGGAGTGTGCTGAGAACTCAAAAGCTCTTGGAAATTTAGAAAGCTTCTAACTATGACTGTTACCGAACAAGGACTTTGCACATTTTCCACTGTCTTTAGAAAAAGCAACTGGCTACATCAGAAAAATTATAAATCAAGGATTTGGTGTAAATGACCTCCTGTTCCTATTGTGCATTTGCTGTGTAATGAAAGAAAAACAGGAAAGAGTCCTGCCAAGGTATGGGGAGGAAAAAAAACAACAGAAATGAAAGGGATTTTGTTGGCAGAACTTGCAAATTATTACTGCTCCCTTTCACCCAACTTCCGTAACATAATTGCTGTGTGCTGCAGCTAATTCACCAGAGATGCTTCTACTGCGAAGGTGGAACCACCAGTTTATCACTTTGCGCAGAGCAAGAGGCTCCTGTCCTCAAAGACCCAACCAGGAGTGCAGGCAGCAGTGAGGAAACCAAAGAGGAATAGGGTTTAGGTCAAAATCTGGCAGGTCTGCATCTAAGCTAAGCTTCAGCAGGTATTTATAAGTTTGGCTAGACTGGAAGGCCAATGAAATAAATGTAGAACAGCAAATAGTTATTCTGAACTCAGAGCTGCAGCCTCTGTCAACCAAAGGTTGCACAAATCAAGACCTTGACATAGAAGAGATGTCCAGGCTTAATCAGATGGTGGTCAGTAGTTATCTGAGCACACAGATGTGCTCATCTATCCAGCTAAGGAGGCCTTTCAATCACATTTTCACATCCTTCTGACCTCCATAGCATTAGAACCCAGTTATGCAGGCTACAAAACCAAACTCAGCCCCAGCCCACACCACTACTACTTACGCTGGTACCTACTCAGCAGGAGAGATTCAGAGACTAAATGTCTGTCAAGAACAGGTTTGTCAGGAAGTGGCAAAGATGGATCTGCTCCATGGTAGGAAAAACAGAACCAGGAGCCAAGGGTAGCCCTAGTGCAGGCAGTGCCCTCACCAACAGAGGTCCTACAGGATCTGAACTTGATGAACAGAGCTGAGTGCTGGTAACAGGGTACAGCAACAGTCCCAGATAAGGTGAGAGATTAGGCCCAAGGTCCACCCAAGAAGCTCAGTCAGGAGCAGATGAGGCTGAAAACAAAGCTAGAGTGCACATCTATCCAAGAGACAGGGTGGGAGAAAAGCTACCTACAATAGAGCTCTGAGATCCTTCCAGAAGACAAAGACCAGCTAGACAGAGGCACACCTAAAGCACAAACTGGGTCTAAACATCCAGGGCTGGGCTTAAATGTGCTCCTGGACCACAGGTAGGGGTGTGGGTGGTACCCAGGTGAGGATGCTTAGGGCAATTAGTGTCCTCAGGGCTCTGATAGCATTAAGGCTCGATCCCACCATTCAGAAACATGGTGGGACTGGGGTTCAGATGTTGAATACCAAAACCCTTGTCACCTGTTCTGGCATCATAAATAGTGCTCCTCTGAAAGTTGCTCTATGCCATGGTGAGAGTAAGCTGGCGCATGTTACAGCATGAAGCAGTTGGCGTTCCTGTTGAAATCAGTTGCAAGGCCATGAGAACTGGCCTGGTCTGCTAGATCCATGCACACAGCTTTGTCCTGGCTCAAGAAAGCAAATGTGAGAATTTACAAAAACACCAATGCACTTGCTTAACCTCAGCATGTGCTCACGTGTCATTGATTTAAGTTACTGCATTTGAAGTTACATGTTTTTCTAAAACAGGACGTTGCTAGCAGCTCTTGAGTTCTGTAAAACAACTTCTTCTATGCTTACGTTGTTTTTCAGCAGCACTTTGAGACATTGCTTATCAAAACGTGCTTCATTTCCCCAACTTACATATGTTAAATAAATACTCCATAAAGCATGAGATGTATATTATAGTAAAATGTGCTTTCAAACATTCTTGGCTTTTTGGTAAACAAAACATGTTCTGTTTTTAAACTTTGTAAAAAAAAAAAAAAGGCAAACTTAAAAGAGTAAAATAACTGTTTTAAAACTCTGTATTGCAACCCTGGAATAATCATACACTGCCAAACCAACTGCAGTTAAAAGGAAAAAAGTTTGTGCAGCTACGCAGCAGAGCAGAAGAGTTAAAAGGCATTTCTCAAAAAGCACAAGCCATGTTCAAGGAGAAAATAGATCCCTGAACGTGACAAATTGCATGGAGAAGAAAAATATGGCTGGCCAAAAAGGGTTTTGAACAACAACTTGCTAGAGACGTAAGATGTAACAATAAAACCTCTTCAGAAACATTAGGGGAAGGAAGTTTTCCAGGGAGGTGGTGTGGCTAATAGATGATCACTGAATAAAAAGCCTATTCAGGAGAGACAGTTCATAGCAGAAAGGTTAAGTGAATTGCTAGCATTGCTTTTCTTTATGAAGGAGTTGGGGAAAGAAGGCAGGAAACAAAGATAAATAACCTGTTTTCATAATGAAAACAACTTCCTGTTGCAATCCCAGACAGACCTGTAAAATAGATCTACTCATTTATTCAGAAATTATCTGGGGACTGGAGGTGTGTGAGGAGTGAGTTGACAACATTTATTAATGATACAAAATAAATCAAGATAATCAAAACCTGAATTGGTTGCAACAGTTGCAAAAAAATCTCACAAAATCCAATGTCTGAAGAATAAAGTAAGAGCTGAATTTCAGTGCCAATCAGTGCAAAATAATGCACATGAGAAAAATAGCCTGCAGTCTCCCTACCCCATGGTGAGCTCTGAACTAGCCATTACCATTCAGGAACAAGTTACTGGGAGGAATACAGATGCTTCTTTGAAAACATCTGCTCCAAGGTCAGCATAGCCATGGGTAAATGTAATGTGAGAGACTTCTGGCAAAGAAATAGAGAACAAAATTGAAACTATGCTGTTGTCTGAATCCATTGTGCACATTCATGATGAATACATTTCTGCTCAGTGCATTCGAGAAAAGAGGTAACAATGAGGAAGGGTGAGGGGAAGGAAGTGAGCTTGGGCAGAGACAGAGAGCGGCTCCTGCATGAAAATAGACTGACACATTAGGGCCCTTCAGTCTGGCAAAGAGGTGGTTGAAAGGGATGTAGGAGACACCTATTAAAGCAGAGTTTTATCATATCCTCAACATCACGGAGGAAGTGAATAGAGAACAAATACTTGCTGCTTCTCACAACACCAGACCTAAGAGGTATTCAATGAAATTACCAAGAGAAAATGAAAAAAAATAGCCAGAGGAAGTATTTTTGCAAATAGTGCACAATTATGTTGTTGAATCTTTCCTGGAAGACATCATGGTGCTCAAAAGCAGAAACAGGTTCAAGGAGTAACAAAATAATGCATTGAAACAGAGACAGACACAGCCTTCAGCTCAGGAAGTTTCCATGAGTGATTGAGAGAAGTTGGGAAGTTGCATGAGAAGGTATGTGCTGCACTTGCCCTCCCCCAGGATATTAGGTGAGAGGGAAATTTGTCCTCACTATTTATGGATGTTATGTCAAGGCATGGAGCTCCCATACAATTGCCCAGAGTCTATATGGCTTTTTTTCTGCTGGCAGAGGAGCATATGTTTCCTCCTGTAGCTGCTGGACGCTGAGAGCTGGAAGACATTCTCCATCAGACTGCAGCAATTTTATGTGGATCACGTTTTTGACATAAAGTGTTCAACTAATGGTCAAGAAAAAGCCTAGTGAATCATCAGATGTGACCCTATGCTTTGCACAGAGCAGGTTCTTTTCATAATTCACACTGTTAAACTCAGCTAATCTGTTCTTTAAAATCCTCTATGGTGAATATGACTTAGGTACATTATCACAAAAAAATAAATATCTTTTTTCAGGGACTTTCATAGGTTTGTCTTCAAAAAACTGCACAGCAAGGATGGCTATTCTGCCTTCTCACATACTTTGATAGCATTGTCCTTACTGATACGTATTCCAAATAAAACCAGGTGCCCATAGGAGGCCCCAGAAACTGTAGATGGCCTCGAGGACCCAGAGAATGCCCTTGTCCCACCAGCTGTCCACACCAAACCCTGGTTGCTCCCAAGTCCCTCCTGCCTGCTCTGACCTGCTACAGGCACTGCCATTGCAGACATGTGGGAGTGGCTGGAGGAGGTGGCAGGAAGGGGAAGAGGGAAGCCACCGTGGCCAGCTCTGGTTTCTCCAGGTCCCAGAAGAAATCTTGGGGTCCTATTGTGAGACGGAGAGTCTGCTGTGCTGTACAAACATGGGGTTTACATCACAGCACTGTTCTCCATCTCTGCTTGGGGACCTATCTCAGGATCAGGGGAATACCAGCATGCGCCTTCAGCTTTATATTTCCTTCACATCTTCCTTTCACCCTCCCTGCCATTATTTTCATACACAAACCCTATTTTCTTCAAGTTTTTTCTGTAGCAGCACGTGAGACTGCATGAATGGGATATATACTGGGGATAATCCGTATGACAAGGCTAGAGCCATAGACAAAAAGCTCACTGCAAAGCTCTGTTCTCTGAAATGGGGTTTGATTTCATTTCAAAATCAAGTATTTCTGGAAAAGCCCAGAGCAACATCCTCAGCCTTCCCCTCTCCTTCCATTCCTGTACCTTCTGACAGCACTGCCCATGAATCACTACACTATCTGCTTCCCTCTCCTAAAAAAACAAACCATTGATCAAAAGAAATAAAATGTGGCTTTTGGAGATCCAAGTGCTCCTCATGTCAGCCAGGCCAAACCAGAGGTGTACCAGCGCTCAAGAAGATGACAATGCCAATGTGACAGCAGACTAAAGCACATGGAGACCAAGGTCTGCAGCCCCACGTCTGCTCCCGGGCACTCCTATGCCATCCTGTTAATGGATATTCATGGACACGTAGTGGCTGCTCTCATGCTTGTCTCATACCTGGGACATTCTCATCTGGACACTCACCACATGATTGCCAAGGCTTGTCCACATTAGTGGTTTTGACAATTTGCAGCTGACCCTGGACCACCCTTGAGCAGTTCGGGAGGTCCATCTCTGACCCAGAACGATGTCTGCTGTGTTTTTAATAGCTGTCATGGGGTAAAAGTAAGGTCAGTGTTACCAAAGGGATCAGCAGGACTGTTCAAGGTTTCTTAATGCCTCTGGCTTCTCTGAGCCTGTCTAGAGCTGTAACTGTTTTCCCAAGCATTAAATGAGACCCAAGGTGGAGCCCCTGTTGTCTTTTGTGCCACAAACAGTATAAGCCCATATCACTTCATCATAAAACCTCTTGTTGAAGTCACACAGTTCAGCTAGGTCATAAAGAGCAATGACAGTATTTTCCACAGACCCATCTTCTTCTCGTACCTCAGAGAAAGCCCATATCTCTCATAAATGACATTTCAGGAGGGAATAAAATATGTATCAAACTTCCCAATGACAGCACTGTACAATTTCATTTCTTCAATCAGCAGGTCACAGGACAAAATTGCACCTTCAGTCCATGGTCCAATCTGATGGAGAAAAGAATCAACCTACTCTTTTGACTTGTTTTTCAGGGGTGAGGATTATCTAAAGTGCCTGAATCTTCTTTCTGTACAGTCATCAGAAACTCAGAAAGCAAACAGCCGTAGGGCTGGGCTCCATTGGGTGGGAGCAGTGGGTCTCCTGGCTGTGTCTGACACCCCAGCTGCCCCGCCACGGCCCGGGGTGCCGTGCCAAGGCTGCAGTGTGTGTCCCCCAGCTGCGTGGGGTCCTTCCCCATCAGGTTTTTCTCTGAATTTTTCTCTGAGGCCAGTATCGGTTAGGATTAATCCTACTGGTGTTACTAACATTGCAACAGATCTTGGATGTCCAGGTTTTGTTCCAGAATATGGGTTTTTGCATGCAAGCTCATTGAAAGGAACTTACATAAATAACAGAGTTTTGCATGGACTGTATGTGTAAGAGGCAATGCCACCCTTCTTGGCACCATCACAACTCACATGTTACAGCTGGTTAACATGTATAACACTCACATGTTATAACAACATGATCTCCGTCACCAGCCAGTTAGCCACAGCAGAATTTCTGCCCTTCCCAGGAGCCACCAGCCAGCTGTGCTGACATGCTCCCGCTTTCTCCTCCCGGGCATGGCTGCAGACCTGAGTTATTCTGTGGTGTCAGCGGTGCTGCACATCATTATGAACATCAAACATCCATGGGGCAGCCAGGCTCAGTATCTCCTCCATGACAGTGCCTGTCCCATAGCATAGCATCTTTCTCATTCTTAAACCTTTACTCTTCTCAAGTTAATCCTTTCCCAGCTTCATAGGCTGATTTGCCACAGTGTATTTATGAGGGAGCAAAAAGAAAAATACATTTTAAATAGATTCCCGTTTAATTTACAGGTATGTGTATGCCAGTCCATTCCCATCTTCACTCTTGCAATAGAGCTTCCAAGAGAAACCTGCAAAATCACCTGGGGGCATCCTGTCAGCTTCCAGTAAAACATCTGCTGCTCCTAAGGGCTTATTAATCCACTTTGAAACAGTGCCTCAGGCTCCCAAAGTGCCTGAGCAGTTCTCAAATTGGTGTCAACTGTTTGGTTAGAGCCAGAAGTAATTCAGAGTAATTCAGTTCCTGAGTAGACCAGGTCATAGCACAAAAGGATTTAAAGGGTGAAACCTATATCAAACTGGGCAAAATCTGTACATGACTTGCTTGAAAACCTGCTTTCTCTAGCAGACAATTGATTTTTGGTAGTCTCTGGGTGGTCATGGAAAACAAGGTTTACATTGTCTGTGCACCCGCTTACCTCCTTCCATTAAAATGTAGGTTTTAAATAATACACTGAAAGTAGCTTATGTTCAAAGGGGAAAAAACATGTCCTGAAGGAAGAAAAAAAAGATAAGAAAATACCACAGCAGATGGTGGATTAGCCTGCTCTGAAAGGCTACCTGAATCCAGCTAAACCATCCAGATGATCAGCAAAGATGATCAGACAATCAGCATGATCCACATCTGGATCACGTCAAGTCCCCTGGATGTGACTGCTCTCATCCTTCTAGGCTGACGTGCCACACTAATGTTTATATCTCAAACATTTATTTAATAACTATGCAATTTCATTCATATGACACATTTTTACGATTTAAGACCTCTATAAAATTTTATGACTGTTTTTAATTTATCATACTAATTCAAACTGTAATACCCTGCCGGAGGTGTAGAATGGGGTTGACATACGTCCCTTTCTCTGAATAGAATAATATATTAGACTCTAGCAGCTAGAAAGAGTAAGTTTAGGTTTTATCTCAGTCAGATCCATTTTGGTCCCTTCCTGCTCCAGATAACCTGCTATTTTTCTTTTGTTTAAAGGTGGCTGGCAAAGAAAAAGCAAAAATGAGAGCTATGCCTTTTGTGTTTGTGCTCTTTCCAGTGTATGGAGTAAAGGAAGCAGGAAAGGTTATTACCTATTATTACCAATAAAAAAAGAATTATTTTTCTGCTTGTTCATCAGAAATTCAGGGCTTATTTGTACCAAGAAAATCTTAGATGGTTGGAAATGGACAAGCAGAGCAAACTGCCTTTTGGGACTTCCAGGAAGCCCTGATCTTTGTGCCCACTTGGGGACTGATCTCTCGTGGTGTTATGAAGTAGCCTGGAGGGGAGGAAAGGGCTCTGGGATTACAGAAAACTTGTTGCCTGGATAATTGTGGCAGGATGTTTGTGACTGTCTGCCAAACTTGCTGGGGTCTGGCTGCTCAATCAGGGTTCAAATTCACCCTTGCCACCTGCAACAACCTCAGTGGCCACCTCAGCCCTCCAGCATGTCTGCCCAGATGGGGAGAGGCAAGCTTGATACTACTTGTCATTCATAAGTGAAAAAAAGGGGGAAAAAAAAAAGGAAAAAAGAGGCCTTTTCATCACCACAAAGCTGCGAAGAGGAGTCCAAACTCAATTTTCTCAATTTAGAAAAGAAAACTTTATGCAGGTCACCTTTAATTTGAGTGATGCCAGGTGAGCAATTCTCTGCCTTCATCTGCCTGCCAATCCCTCTAATTCCTTTTGTCATCATGGTTCAAGAGCGTTATTGAAATGCCGAACACAGAGCTTAATTATGGAGGACAAAGCACTGAATTACACTAACTGCTGATCTCGAAAATGGCTTTCCCCCCCCTCCTCTTTTTAATCTCAATGTTCATAGAATTAGAATGGAAAAGCCAAACCTGGCCACCCATTCCTCCCCTGCTGCAGAGCGCTGTTCCCCTCAAAGTTCAGGTGTCCGCCAGGAGATAAATCCAGGCTTGGGCATCAGAGGTGGCTCAGGGTGGAAGTCATAGCTGACAAACTACATCCTCCAGGCAGGTTCAGCTCCTCAACGCTGCCTGTCCATTTTCGGTGGGGTCCCACCCTGGTGAGGCTCTGCTGGTTCTCCAGGCTGCATGCTTGGTAGCGCTGGAGATGAAAAGGGCTGTGCCTGGGAAATATCAATCTGTGCCAGAATGCGTTCCCTCATAGTCAGCAAAACTCTTCAGCCCTTCATTTCATTCTGTTATTTCTGCTGATGGCACTATAAATAATTACTCCCCACCCTCCGAATGCTTGCGAGGCTTGAGTGACTTTGCTGAACTGACGTACATTTTGTTCATCTTTCCTCACCCCACTTATATTTGTCGATGGTTTTCAAATCCTACCCTGGGTTTTCCAGCTCCACAGGATGGAGGAAACAGGTTTCAGGGGCTTCACCCAAGAAGAGTTTGTCTGCAGCCCTGCTTGGACCACAGGAACAGGTTTTTTTACTTTTAGGCACTTTCGGGTTTCCTTGCTATTTGCTCCCTCTGCAAACTGGAAACAAGGGAGCTATTATCCCGTGTCTCAGTCACAAGGGCCAAGCTCCTTCCTGATGTCACCAAAAGTCACAAATGGTTAAATTGCTACCAAAGAGATGGGAGCCACTGATGAAAGCAAACCCGATCAGGAAAACTGATAAATGCAAAACCCCACGGTACACAACATTTCTTTTCCTCTGCAGCCCTGCACCCCTATGAGTTAACAGTGGAGCCTGCACCGCAGATTTCACTCTACCCTGGCATCTTTGCTTTTGCTTGCAGGCACTGTGCCTCCTCCTCTCTAGGTTTTATTCCTTCAACTGCTCAAGTTGAAACATCTCACTGCCCACAAACCACCTGATACCTCCAGGTGCTCTTGCTCAGTTGTTCATACACCAATATACGGCTCCACTTCCCTTGCTCACTTGCAAGTTCTCTGTCCCATTGCTCTCTCACTTACGGCAAATGCTGTCCTGAGAAAAAAGCCCATTTCCTCGACCCTGTCAGGCAGCCCCACAGTCCCATGTGCTTTGGGCCATGCTGAGTTCACAGTATTCCCTACACAAGACCGCTGCCCTGCAGAATGACGGCAAGGCAGAGGTTTTGCCGGTGGATTAACAGAAGGTTTTTGGGTTTTTTTTGCTGTGCTAAAGTCTCAACATGCTGTACATAAACAGCTTGTCTCCTGATTTACTGAGAGCGGTGGCCACCATCTAGCACTTCTCAAGGAGATTAGTGGCTGTTTTTTCAACCCTATTTCAAGCCTTGAGGAGGTCTGCTATTTGTCAAAAGTGTTATTAACCTCAGATAGGCACCAGGATAAATGTTTTCCTGGCAGAGCTTCTGTTCCCCTCCGGGGATCCATGCAGGAGAGAGGCTCCTTGGAAACCATGCTCACCTGGGACCTGGCTGCAAGGAGAAAAACGGGCTCTCATTAAGGTCAGGGCATCCTAACGATGCACCAACCTGAGACAGCAACGAAGGAACAGCAATACATAATTTAAAGAAATAGCCATGTTCATGGAAATACAAATGAAGACATCACTCAGTTAGGAGCAGAGGGGGAAAGAAAAATCGATCAGTGAATGGGATAGTTAGCAGTTAAATGTTTTCCGTGCACAATGTTCCCACTGAAGGGCAATTTATAAGCCCGGCTAAAGCTGCTATGGGTTATACTGCTGAAGAGATGAGACTCCAGTGTGAATACAATGCCGTCTTTCCTAATAACCTCAGGATTCAGTCCATGAGGCTCTTAAGAAATGCTCTGCATTGAGAGTGTAATGCGCATGAAAGGATATGGCAAAACTCTCTTAACCTGGTGCACTTACAAGGGGGAGGCAGTGGGGAGAGGAGCTGTGAGCGGAGCCGGTGGGGGCAATCAACGGTGAGAGCACAACAGGGACCAACTTCTCCGGTGATTTATGAAACAGGCATCCCAACTTATCTTCTGCTGAATGGCAGCTCTTTGATTTAAGGAGTGAGAGAAAAAAACCAACCAACTCTAGATCATGCACTTAGTTATTTAAAAGGGAGGGAGAGGGGAGGAAGAGAGCGGCGGTGGCAGGACAGGGAGCCCCTTGCCCCCAGGTGTGCTGCAGAAGGATGCCCTCTGCCACCATCCCCGTGCAAGGCAGCAAGCCAGAAGCAACGTGTTAGACTTTCTCTCCAGCAAATGAAAATACATTAAACAAAAAGGGGGGGATGCTTCCAGCTGACAGAGAGGAGAGGGGAAGAAGCCATGCAAGCAGCACTGTCCCTCTGCGCGTACCTACTGCTGCTGGTCCCAGGTGAGCGACTCCCCCCATCCATGCCGCGGTGCCGGTGAGCCCCGAGATGTCCTGAAGAAGCGAGAGTGACTGCCACGACTTGGGAAGACAGAATATAGTACAAGCTTTAATTAAAAGAGTCTGAAGGCTCTCTCCTGCTCGCTCGCCCTTTTTTTTGCAGTGCTGGATTGGATTTAAAGGGCTAGAACCCCAATTTGGCATTGCTGCTCCCCCAGGAGTGATGCTCTCCTGCCCCGGCCTGCCAGCTTCAGCAGCATCTTGCCGCCTGTTGGGGGCATCCTGGCAGCCGAGCAAGTCCATAGTAAGCAGCAGCAGTAGCTACTTGGTGGTAGAGGCAACAAATTGTAAATCAATGCTCTGGAGAACAGGCATGGCAGGTGGCAAGCGGGGATGCTATTGGCAGCAGGGTGGGTGAGGGGAGCCCGAGCCCTCCTGTGGATGCAGGGAGGAAATTTTGGGCTCTACCAATGCTCCGGTGAGTCGGGAGGAAGGTTGTGTCCCCTCCATCCTGGTGCTGCCACCACTCTGCGATGCTCCCCAAAGGCATTGCCCTCCCGCCGCCAGCTCAAGCCAGGCAGCCGTGGGGGCTCTGGGTGGAGGGGGGCTGCAGGGAAGGGTTGCATCACCCCAGCTCAGCTCTGCAAGATGGGGTTCTCAGCCTTCTCCTGCCTGTGGCCAGCAAGCATGGCAGCGTTTCCATTTGGCTTTGGCTCATGCCAAGGCAGCAGGGAGAGGACCTGGCACTGGTGGACATGCAAGCGGTGCAGATCTCTCCTTTGGTTTCAGGTTCCTCCAGCTGTTTTCCAGATGTCCATCAAAATGCCCATCTGCAATAGGCCAGGCCCTCAGACTATCCCAGTCTGCTCAGCATGGCAGGGATGGTCAAAACATGCTGTCAAGCCCTGCTGGACTGCTTTCCCATTCCTTCCCCAGCAAAGAGGTGCTGAAGATTCAGTGCAGGGTTTTCACTGAGCGCTACTTGGTCCAGATTTTGAGTTGAAATTATAAAATACAAGGGGAACAACCAGGAAAGAAATAACCTCATCTCCTCCTCCTTTTCCCCGGTTTGGCCCCAAAATGCAACCCACCCTCACCAAGGCCAGCTTCAGAGCATCCTGGCTGTGAGCTGTGGTACTGGCTGTGTCCAACCAATCCCTTCCTCGTGCTCAGGGCTGACCCGCATGTTCTGGCTTTCTCTTGTCTTATTAATTACATGAGGCGGTGGATGCCAAAATGAAAAGCTGGTTTTAATTCCATGCTGCAACCCAGTTCCAAGCTGCTGAGATAATTAGCAGGTTTTTAATGAACGAGAAGACTACCAACATGGAGGAAGGAAGGATAGGGAGGGAGGGGAAGCGCAATTTGGGCCTGGTTAGGGAAACCGCATTCAAGTCGGAGACTCCCTTCTTCAAGCCAACACTTTGAACCGCCTTCAGCACCCGGCGAGCTGCTCCTGCCCACAGGGCTGCCGGACGGCTCTGCAGAGCAGCATGCCTAGATGTCTGCTTGGCTGGGGGCCATGCCGGGGAGCAAAATGGCTCTGTCTCGTTGCTGTAGCCTGTTGACATCCATCTGGCTCTGGGGAGCAGAGACGAAGCAGTTTTGGAGCCTGATTTTTTGCAAGTCTTGGGCAACCACAGCTGTGAGTTGCATCGACCTGGGGCTATCAGGTTTGCTGGAGCATCAGCACCACTCTGCAAGGGTTTCTGCTGGCAGCTGGAGGGTTTCACCCCAAAACACATCTATTCAAATTACTTATAATCTGTGTGATCACCTCTGCATCTTCTTTCAAAATCAATCTGATAACAAGCATAGATACAATTTCCCAGGCTATCGCTGAGGTTAGCCATCAGCTGCAAATTGCTAGGTAAGATGTTCCTTGGCAGAGGCTGGTGGGAAAGTACTTTTCTAAATAATGAGGTATACCAGGCAGAGGTGAAATGCCAGCAAAAAACAGTGTGTCCCCAGAGACTCCAGCTTCCAGCTTGAGCTGTTGCTTTCTTGTTTGTATCATCTCAGAGACATGTGGTTGTTCCTTTAATTATTAATCCTTGCATTGACATATTCAAATGTGCATTTTTTTGTGCATTCAAAAGGATGCTCTGATATAAGAAATGAAGAATAAATTTCCTTCTCTCCTTTAAAACTTGCCTCAATCCCATGACCAATTTTATTGCCGTTCCACTCTAATTTTAAATATAACAAGAAACATTAAGGCTTTCAATTAAAAGATCCCTTCCTTGAGATACTGGAAAGTAGCCTGAAGTATAGACCACGCGTGATATTTTTCATTGGGATGGTGTGTTTTATAGCTGATTTCCAGATCAAATGCCTTGGTGATCAGGCACGGGCTTGTGTGCTGGCTGGCTTGGCCAGCCTCAAGTGGTAGCACCAAGCCATTTGGCTTTTGGAAGACCATCAGCCTTGTTTGTATTTTCAGCCACAGACCCATGTTTCTGAAACAAACTTTGCATTTACTTCATGCAGTTTGGTCAACCTGTAAGTCTGTGGTGAGGGGCAAAAAACTCTCAACATGATGCCACCCTGGATTCTTGGATTTTTTGTCTTTTGACTGTGAAATATTAATCTCTTCCCTTTTCTTTATAATAGGCTTAGCCATGGCCATGACACAGGATGTCCTCCTTCTGCAATGAGCTCAAAATCACTCATTTGCCATGATTTCAGTGTTGGGTTCATTGAACACCATTAAGCATGAAGTTTGGTTCATTGAAGGTTTTCTCATGTCTTCTTTTCTCTAGCAACCTAAGTCTTGCACTTGACCTCATTTGGTCCTGTCTCTGCAGGCAACAAGTCTCCTGGAAAGCTTGCAGCTAGGGAGATATTTAATCTCAGGCAGAATTCAGCGTTTGCAGGTATTTGCATTACCAAGGTGCTGGCAGTGCTAGACCCAGCTGAGCTTGTGAGGTTGCAGCATTGCTTGGTCAGCATCATAGCAGCTGGCAGCTTGTTTTACTTCTGGTGGGTTGCTGCTTTCTTAATGGAAGCGGCGCCACTTTGATTTTATTGCCTAAGGGGATGTTAGAGGATAGCTTCTCATGGTGTTGGGGAAAACAGCAGGTTTCTAAGGATGAGATTAAAAGATAGAGCTGGGTATTATAGCAACATGTAAAAAGCACCGAGGCAAAGGCATTTCAGGTGAGAGGACTGCTAGACTGGATCAGACCTTCAGTCCATTTACCCTTCCCAGAGCACCCAGACTCTGCAGCAAGCAGGGACACTGCCTGCCCTTGCATGAGGCATCTCTCTATTTACACCAGCTTAACCATCCTTCCCCAAATCCTTGGGTCTGACTGCAGTTAGGCAGGGTGGGAAGGGCGCAGAGACAGGGAGATCACATGCAATCCAAGCAGCAGGGTGGCAGAAAACACATCAGCCAGATGCAGAGCTGCGCAAGATCTTGTCCAAAAACGACATCATGTTGCTTCTAAATTCCTTCTCTGACCCAAACGGTGAGGCTGCCTGGAAAGCCAGGGATGGCCAAGCACACAGGCGAGCTGGCTTTTCCACTCTCAAGCCAAATAGTGTTAACTTTTGTCATCCCTGCATGTTTTTGATGCATTGGAGTGCACCTTGTCTCTCTATACCACATTTTCTGGAGGACAAACCATCTTCTCACTTGCACAGGTTTTGAGGCTGGAAGACCCCATTGCTGCTTCTCTCATTCAGAGTTTCCCGCAACACAGACCAGAGAGTTTCACTGATATATTGCTACAGGACAGCCATGCTGGCTAGAGACCCTAAATCTGATTTAATTAATTCATAATCCAAGGAGGAGTCTATATGATAACCCTTTTTCTGCTGACATAGAAGTAGGATTCGGTGTATCTGCTCTGGGCAGACCACAGATTCTCAAAGTGCAATACTGTGTTATGCCAAGAAAATAGCCATATGCATTTGCAATTAATCACACAAATTACAGCCCTTTAATAAAGATAAAAAGCAAAGAGAATAAAACATGCCAGAAACCTATAGGCAGAGTTTTACTCTCCTGAATTCAAACGCAAAGCTTTGAAAACCTTGTTTGCTTTCACCAAGTACCACAGGGGATTATTTAGAACTTCAAAAGGAATTTGGAAACAAACAAAAAATCTAGTTAAACATGGTGGAGCTGATGCTTAATCCACTTTTGTATATCTGCCCCCAATCTCTCCTTTTGCTGACTTTCCAAATCCCCCTTGGACATCGATGTCCAAGCTCAGGCCATGGAGGAAGTTGTCACCCATCTCTCAGAATAAAGGGGTACTTAACTAATTTAATTTAAATTATTCTTTTTACCCAGATTTGCAAATGAAAATAGATTCATGCCACATGGATGTGCATGTGTCCATCTGTCTCAATGGCTTCTGCATCCCTGGAAGCAATTTAGCTATATTTGGCAGGGACATGTCCAGCTGAGGAAAGGCTTCAGCCAACCCTGACAGATGCCAGGCTGTCCCCCAAGGAGAGAGCCCTTCGAAAGGTTGAAATCTGGCAAAAAAAAACCCTTCACCTGGGCTCCTAAGACAGAAATCAGCAGGACACTAAGTTTTACTAGGTCTAGTGCAAGGGGATAGGACGAAGACACATAAAATAACAGTATCTGGGCTCCAGATAATGGCTGTTAAGAGTTGGAAACTAAAAAAGGGATTTTTTTCTTTGCACAGTTAGTGGGTGATACTTTGTGCAAGGCGCGCTAACAGCAAGGGCTTAGCAGAACTCAGGGAAGGACTGCTCACAGGCAAATGTTGGGAATCCCTACTTCCACTGGCAAACTTTGAAAGAAAAATGTGAAGGAGATCTAAATCATTCTGCTTCAGTACATATATCAGCCTCTAGCTAACAGTGGAAACAGAAGATACCTTATTGATGGGCTGGTTTAAGTTTTGAAAATGTAAAAGAAGAGTTAGGAAACTGTTTGCTGGCAGTTTTAATAACAGCTTCTCATTTTATGGCTGTTCCTAGCTTTAGTCTAAGGAAAAGTCAAGGTCACAGAGCCAGCACATCCACTCATTTAACTATCCATCCTTCTTCACTAAAAATCATTTTGCATATACTGGCCAACTCAAACTCCAGTTCATACTGGAGCAGAGATCTCAAATATCTGCTCTTCCAGCAGGTTTCACGACAACTGGCTAGATAGAAGAGAAATCAAAAAATAATGCTGGCAAGAGGAAGAGGCAAATTCAACCCTGCCATGTACTTACTGTCCATGACAAGACATCTACTGTCCAGCCCATCAGCAAACACATAGCTCCAAACCAGCGGCAGTACATAGTGCCACCCACCATGCCAAACTGGTGGGGGATAAGGGAAAGAGCTGGGAGTACTAAGTAAAGAGTTTAAAGTCATAAATCCATAGGAAAGAAGATCCTCTTTACTCTGCTGTTCACAGAGTTATTTGACTGCTTTTTTTCCCTTTTGACTGACTTAGAGACACAGTTGGAAAATTTCAAGTTGCCTTGAATCGCGAGAACAATTCAAATAAAACCCACCAAGGCTTGGTCCATGCAATCTGTTCTGCGCCTGAGCACGACCTCTCTCCGCAACATCTGCAGGACTGGATGGAGTTGCAGGGCTCATCCATCATGGCAATTCCCACTTGCCAGCCTGTGTTGTGGCTATAGCGTGATAACCATCCCTTTATTGCTCAAAGCTAGGCTTTGCCTACAGGAGGGGAAAGCTGAAAGAGAGCCTTTGCAAAGAGCCCACAATGCCTTATCCCCAACGTGTTTCATACTTTTGTGGTCATTTTGTTCTCTTTTGCTCTTTCAGGAGGACACAGAGCAGTGTGCACACACACGTACAATGGAGCAAGCCAAGACGCTGGTTTTGTTACAAGACCCCAACAGCCACCTCCCCATCTGTGTGGTTTTACCATGTGCTGTTTCACCAGCTCTCCATCCAGCGCGGCCAAACCCAGCCCTTGAGCAGTTCATGCCCAGCTCCAGGAACCCTGTCTTTAGCCACCAGTCCCGCTGGGTGGTCCTGGCGGTGCCAGATGGACCCAACCCTGGCATGGATGATGCAAACCTTCGGCATTATGGGTATTGAGCTCAGCCCTTGGGAGCCCAGCTACTGAAAAGGGGATGGTAACATGCTGGGAGAGGACATGAGCAGTAAATGAGTGCTCAGATGTCTGCACATGGCAGAGCACCTGCTCAGGAACTGGGGTCCCTTGCCAGCCCAGAGACTCGGACTTAGCATCCTACCCTGGCTATGTCAAAGTGTTCCCTGAGAGGATGAGAAAGTTTGGCTCCTCTTTCCTAAGAGACGAAAAACATGTCCTGACAAACAGGGGGTCTTTCAAACAGTTTCCAGCCCCTCCATGCTTGCTCTCCACTGTGATTTTGGATGCATACTGGTGTGCTGGTTGCTGTGGCAGGCGATGCCATGCCTGCAGGCTGCTGCCTGCCCCACAAAACCCCACTCGGCATTTCAAGAGCCACAGTGCACTCGCAGCCACTAATTGGGTTTTTATGAGCTCCTGTGCTGCTCTTGTGTGAGCAACTCAGAGGGCTCAGCAAAAGAGTCATTAAGCAATTCTTTGAAGTGTAGCTATTATTACCTAAAATGCTAAGCACGGTTTAATGCTACTGAGTTGTGTAACCTGCATCCGGCCACATGCTACGCAACCTGTGTTTGCTCGTTTATGTGCAGCTGGCACATGAGTGTGCACAGGAGAAGGAGGAGGGAAGGTTTCAACCTGTGCTTGAATATTGACATCCCATACAGAGCTGAGGCATTTGCGTAACATAAAAGCACCAGTGAGCAATCCTGCCAGTGATGCCAAACTGCATCTTTTCAGCTGGGGCAATGCTTTTTTCCCCGCTCTCCCCTAGCAAATGCTGCAGGACTCAGGGTGAGGTCCACGCTCTCAGGATGCTGCCAGGAGCAGCGTGGCTCCTTACCTTGGTTTCTGTCTCCATGGCAATGGCTCTGCGTCATCCTTTTAGCACAGCAACCTCAACCTATGCAAAATCTGGCCTCACTTTGGGATCCCAGGGTGGAAACAAGTGCAAGTGAGTTATCCTCTCTGCTGCGTGCTGGGTGGAAGGTACTGTCCCACAGGGATGGCCATCATGTCAGGTGCACGGTGCTGAGCTGCCTGTCCACATCCAGCACTCATGCACGGGAGGGATGGACAAACACCACTGCTCAAGGGGGTCTGCAGTGCCCAGTGGAGGGGCTGCAAAGTCACCTCCAGCATCACCTACCTTCACCCCACGGCACAGTGGGTGAGCCAAGCTGAGGAGGGCTTTTGTCACCCTGCCACCTTGTCCGCTGCAAGAGCAGCATCTGGGCCTCCCTGCCAATGGGGTCTGGGCTGGCATTTCAGGCTGCTTTTGGGTTCTTTGAGCCCTGCAGATCTGAACCCCACAGATAGGATGGCTGACCAAAAATACCAGTTTCAGCTGGGGTTCCCTCTACCACATGCAAAGAAACCCTCAAATGCAAAGCCAAAACACCAGGGACCTACCTGACTTGCACACCTGAGAAAGTCCAGAGGCTGTTTGATGGGCTGTGCCATGCCATGACCTCTTGGCATTCACACTACCCCTTCCCTGCAGCTCTGCTGGGGGCTGCTCCAGGCAGGGCTGTGTCCCTCCTGCTCTGGCATCCACCAGCAGGTACAGAGGGGCTTCTCAGCATGGCTGAGAAAGTGTGGGGCAGCAACAGGGTTGGGACGATGCTCCCTCATTTTGTACCTGGCACACAGGCAGATGTAGCATCCATGTTTATCTGCCTCAGTTCATATGTTAATGCAGTCCCCAGAGGAGAGGAGTTGTCTTGAGTATCTACTTGGGAAAAAGAAGGGGGTTTTTTGAACATATTTTAGATTAAAATTAAAGAGTAAGAGATTGTCCCTCCTAAACCCTCATTTTGGGTTAATCCTGTATTTATACTAAATGTGAATGAAGGACTAGGACACTACAACAACTAATATCATCATACAGACCTTCCTATCAGCATATGTGGGATTACATCAATTCAATTCAGTGCTGGAGAGCAAAGATTAACCCTTTGTGTGGCCCTTACATCCTCATCAGGTTTCTGGGAAATCTCTCTGCCAACTGCCCCTCACCAGCCATCCCCCATGCTGGAGGAGAGGCACGAGGAGAGCAGCCCATGGACCTACCCAGCCCTCCTTTTTGGGGTGGGGAAGGGGCCAAAGGGTGCTGGTGGATCTTGAACATGAGCAGACAGGGCAATAGGATGGGAATAAACTTAAGTGACCTGAGGAGAACAAGGAGGTGACATGATGCCCCAGTGCCACCCTTTGCTTGGCCACTGACCTTCTGGTCACACTGCAGCCACCTGGGAGCTCCTCAGGGATGGAGGATGTAAAAGGGCCTGTCCTGCAAGAGAAAAGCCTTAAAACACACCTTGACTTGTGGTTTTGGTAGAGGAGCTGGTCAAAAGAGACCATCTAAGCAGGGACACCCCTCGCTGTGGAAGCCAGGTGGGTTAGCTGGGCAGAGGAGCTTGGAGAAGGGACCTTCACCATGAAGCCCCTCCAGCCTGGTCCCAGACTGCTAGAGGGACCGTCTTTAGCTGGGAGTGGAACCCTGAGGAAAGATCTGAAAGGATGCTAAGGACAAAAGGGATCCTGGAGGCGATGGGCGTGAGAGGGCACAGGGAAAGTCATGGTGGCAATAAGGCAGGGGTGGGAAATCCACATGATGGGCTTGTTCCTGCGTTCGTGGTCAGCCATAGCTGCTTCTTTCCAGCCCACTCCCATGGCACAGGCTGAGCCAAAACACTCAGGCTGGGCTCACCTGAACTGCATCTGTGGGGCCATTGCACAGGAACTGGGTGAGGGCCCTGGAGGCTTTTTTCCAGATGGATTTACAGGCGCATGCACAAGCATCCCCAGTGTATAAGCACATCTTTCCATGCAGGAAAACCCCCAGCTAAGAGGGCGCTTAGCTATAATCCCCTGACCTTCTCCATGAGCAGAGGTGGGGGGTCCCACTATGCTCCCCTCCCCAAACGATTATTCAAAGAGACATCTGCAAGACAACCCTCACAAACACCTCCTCCCCAAGAAGTATTTTTCCCCCTGTGGTTGTTCAGCAAGTGACTAAAGGCCTCAGGATTTTGCCCACAAATAATATAAAACAGGTGCAGGAGTAGGAGCAAGTTGCCAGCTCCATTACTCGTCTATAGCTCCTGGCAGTTCCAGAAGCAGCCTGGCTTTGCACAGTGCAGGACTGTGGTGTGCTAATAATGCAAACCCAGTCCTACTGGGTTTATTCAGATTGCAGGAATCCTTGAGTTCAAAAAAAAAAAGAGGTAGCATGCACCTCTGCCATGTTACCTGCCACCAGGCCATCACACCAGCGCAGTCCGGCACAGCAGAAATGCTAACTTGCACAGCAACCCCTTGATCTATGGGAAACACATTTGCCAGATTGAACTGACAGTGAAAATTTCTGGGCAGTAGTCCTGCTCCAGTTTCCCATATGTACTCACTCATAGTCGTGATCACAGTATTATTTTTATAGTCACGCCCGGTATTAATCTGTTACTGATATCACTGTAATACAGTGACCGCTCTTTGAGACACATGCTGGCAGCACTGCAGGACTGTTACCTGCACAACTTCTACGGCATAATTAAGGGTCAATAAAGGCTGCTTTAATTCTCCAGCCTTGTCCTCTTGCTGGCATCAGCCAGGGAAGTCCTCCCAGCCACATCTTCAGCATTACTGACCACAAAAACACCTTTGCCAGAAAGACAGCCTTACCCCCACCTCCACCTGGGATTCACACTGGTGCACAATGAGCAAAGGTGGAGGGCACCAGTTCCTCCAGTTTAAGGGAAAAGGATTGAAGTGGTGGCATATTGCACATGAGCTCAGCAGTTAAAAAAAGAAAGCTTTGGAAGAAACGAAGGGGAGACAAATCCCAAGACCAGGGTTGTTGCAGTGATGGGCACCCCAAGTGATGTGCAGGTATCTAATAAAACCAGACTGAGGGCAGGGGGTGCAGAGAAGTATATGGTGCAAATGCCAGCAGTGGGCCCAAGCTGGTGGGATGGTGCTAGGGGAAGGCTGCTGAGGACACCCTGCTTCTCCTCTGCCCATCAGTACTGCCTGCTTTTCTAGCTAATTTGGGGATGTTTCCTCACCCCTGCCCTCTGCTGCCCTCTCATGCTTTTTGTGCAAAGCTGAGCACCCAGAGATGCCCTCAGAGGGGGATGTCTCCCATGGGCTGTCCCTCCACAACACCCTTCCTATAAAGTCTCCTGCAGACATGGTACCACAGCTCGGTTTCAGAGCAGAAGTGTCCCTCCTGAAAAGCTTTTGCTGGAGCAGGCAGTGATTGCAGGCAGCTGGCTCAGTGGAGGGGAGATGGGACATAAAGGCACAGTGTGGGAAAAGACCTCACAAACCCCAAGGGATTTGGTTAACCCAGCCCCGGACAGCATGCACACTTGCCCAACCTCAACACTCTGCTAAGGAGCCGGGGTGTGATCCAAGGTGGTGAGATGCCTCCTGCCAGCGAAGAGCTGCTGACACCGTGCCATGAGCCCCATCACGAGTTGGGTCAGAGCAGGAACTGTCACAGGTTGGGGGCTGCAGTTTGTGCCCTCACTGTGGGACAGACCCTGTGGTCACACCGGGGCTGGTAGCTGAGCTAAACCTACTGTGATGGTAGCATCAGCCCCAGGGGGATGAAGCCCTGTACCATCTCTCCCCAAAAGGAGAGATACATCTCCAGGTGTGAGCACAAATGCTGCCTACATGCAAAAAAAACCCAAATCCTGGTTGAGCGGTGGTTGGGTTTGGCTTCTTTTCCCAGTACATCGCGCAGTGCCCTCTGGTGCATGCTCAAGCAAGGGAGGTTTGGGGTTTTCAAGAGTCTCCCACTTCAAACACAATTTCAAAGCCAATGCAACCCTCACTTCACTTAAATTGGAAAAAAACCAAACTAATCCAAATGGTTGGGTTTTTTGCAGGAGCTCAATCCATTTAAGATGGGATCTTTTCCAAAATGATAGAAGCTATTCACCATTAAAAAAAAATCTATGTCATAATATTTCTCATATGAATGATGGTATTACAGGCTCTGATAGAGCATTAGACATGACATCACACATTTCTATTATTTTAAGGGACAAAGTCAAGTTAAAATTAACAGTCCTGCCTGCTCATTCAGCAATACGAGACAGGGTAGAGAATCCAGCTTCAGTAAAATTGGTCTTTACTTCTGCCAAAGAGATGTGATTTTTTCAAATACGTATAATTTCCTTTCCCATTACGTTAGGACTGGAGAGAGATGCAGTGTCAAAATCCAGATCGAAATGATCTAGCTGTAACAGAGAGAGCAACATCTTATCAGCTGGGGCTGTCATTCAGTCAATAGCATCCCTCCAGGGATGGAGGTTGGTGGGGAGGTGTGCCCCATTGCTCTCTGTGCTCTGACCCAGCACCCCCAAACCTCCTCAACATCTACATCTGGCTGAAAAGCCTCCCCTTGAAAAGCTTCAGGGGAACAGGGAAAAAAATCACAGCATTCCTTGCCCAACTCTAGAAATCTTCTCTGATTTCTGGAGTTAGCAGCAAGAAGCTCCAGGGATACTCAAGCTTGGCAGCACACTGTCAGTTAGAGTCCAGGATATAAAGCATAATGAGCCAAAGTGAGCATGACTATTTAATGGGATGGAGGTATAAAAGAAGAGTGAATGACCAGGCTGCTCAGCCCACTGAAGCACTTAATGCTGTGAGGAAAATAATTAGCACCTAAAATGAAAAGGGACCAGAATCTGAAGATGCCAGGAGAATTAGAAAAGAAAACTTGCCATGGAGGGTCCAGGTAAACAGAAATAAAGATGCAAGTAGAGACATTTTCAAAAGTGGTTTAGGAGGCCTAAATTTCATTTTATGCAGGACTTTAATTTCCATGGGCTTCCAGTGAGGTCTGAGCTACAGGGGGCCTGACTTGAAGGATATTTAAACACCTAAAATACAGTCCTGAGCCTGGGGCTGCAAGTTTTTCACTATGAAGAAGTCCCTTGGTTTGACCAGCATCTTTAAAAGCCTCTAGCCAGACTCGTGCAGCTTGATTCCACCTCTGTCTCAGGAGCCTCAACCATTTCAGAAATGGGATTTGGGACAGCCTGAAAACTTTGCCCCCAAAACCCATTTCTACAAGCAAACGTCACTGTGAGTTTGGCTCAAGTGTCATTTTGAAAATCCCTCCAAGGGCTCCAAGCTACTAACAAAAGCCCAGTGCAGTCTGGGTAGTGGCTGCACTTCCAGCTTGTCAATAGAGTCCAGGAACAACGAACAGAGATCCAAAAAGGACTTAAAGATAGGAGGCTGCAGACATGAGCTCATATAACATAAAAAAGGAGAATAAAGTGATGGCAGGGAGGACCCAGGTCCTGCCCAGAGGACATGCAGGACCCATGTTTATCAGGGACACAGACATGTGCTATGGGACGAAGCAAGATCAGAGCTGACCAGCACATTAATAACAACAGAGAAGATCTTTAGTGACCACAAAAGGGAAGGATTGCTGGACACAGCCACTTCGTTACCGTGATTCACAAAATGGGTACCCAGGGCATGATCCAAGCATACCTCCTGGCTTCGGAGATGCATCTGTTATTTCTCCATCAGTAAATCAGCCTTGTAGGAGAGGCTGTCTGATAATGCTGCCTAATTCCCAGCAAGGAGGTAGAGATAAACCCCTCCAGTGCCTTTTTTTTTTCATTAGTATTCCTGCTGTCAAGAAAGCTTATTCTGATCCATTTGATCTCTTCTTAGTCATCCAGCCCATGACATGGGCAGCTCTGGAAGTGCAGGCTCTACATTTCACTCAAATTTGCATTTCCTTTTGTCCAGAGGTTTTTTTCCTCCAAATGATCCACTGCGCCCTCAGCTAGCAAACGCACAGGGCACCCATGGGGTGTTTCCTCCAGCAACGTCCATCAGTGACAGTCCCACATTGCTCATCTCTTCCAAAGCCACCTGCAGCCAGCTCAGCCCAGTGCCAGCATCCCTGGGAACTCTACACCAAGATCCTAATGGGATGCTGCTGGCTGTAACAGCCAACTTTCCAAACATTCCCTCTTGAATGTCACACCCTGATGGGTTAAGACCCATTCCAAAAATCTACTGGAGAGGCTCCGGCATTGCCCTCGGTGCATGCAGCTGGGAGTGCTACCAATAGGTGAAACCACATTTCGAAGCTCATCAAAGCCCTTGATTGTGGATTTCCTCAGGAGTCTTCGTCACCCGCAGGCAGCAGCAGTGCCACGTAAGGAGGGGCATAGAGGGCAAAAATAAGCAGAAAAGAAGAGTCAGATACAACTCAGCTCAGGGTCTTCAGGAATTTGTCTGGCTCTTACTTGGAGCTGGCTCAGGGCACTTCACCTTGTTGTGGTCCCTGCCAAAGCTTTATTTTCTCATACCAAAAATACAAAATAACAGAGAAGCTCTAGAGGACGAAGGCACTTGCACATGCCATAAATATATTGCTTCATAAATCCTTGTGTGGCTAAGATGTTTGAAGCTGGAGGAAGGAATTGAAGGATGGTTTATTCCATCCTTACTCAGCTAGTCTCAAAACAGCTTTCTTTGCAGCCTTAAGGCTTTGTTGCCTCCTCCTTTCTGTCTTTGGGATACTGAGGAGCCAGATCTAGGGCAAAATGAGAAATATGCCTTCTCCTGACATTTCCTCAACCAGACACCAACCAAACTATCTTGACATTTGAAGGTTTTATCTTCACAATTTTGCAGTTGTTGTTCTGTTGGGAAATTCATTGGCTACCTGGGGTGAGATCTTGATGTGCCAGGCTCTCCACACACACATGAGAAATTATGACCTTCATCTGAGCAACTCCCAGCCTGTGGTTACAGAGCCCTAAACTTCCAGGAACATGCTGGGTAAAGGTCAGTCCCGCAAGCACTGAGGTCACCAGAAAACCAACCAGCCTCCTCTCTTCCTCCTCTACAAAACGTAGTAATTTTTTGCCTTCACATGAGAATGTAACATCTTGAGCACCTAATTCCCATCAGAGGCAGAGATTATGTGGCTGCAGCCCTCAATTGTTACTCTAGGAATGATGTTCATGACTCAGCCACAACTTCTGCTGTGAAGCTGGACATGTCTAAAACCCTTCTGTCTCAGTCTGCCACCTGCAAAAGCAGGACAGTTAAGGACTGGTTTCCTCCAAGTCTTTGCTATTCTTCTGTATTACAATTGTAAACTGCCATGGACAGAGATGGTTCAGACAATCACACTACCTCTAGGTTTTTCCTTAGTGCAAATAAATACTTCCATTATGGCTATGGTAATCAAAAGCTCAATAACACTGACAAAACATAAATAACAGTGCCTTAAGTGAATTAATGTTACAATTTGGCATCTTTGAACAGTCATCACTTATACCAAAGTTTTTGGATTTAACATACCACTATAAAAAAAGCCTCAGTGAGGACCTCCAACAACTTGTAAACAGGCTGATAATAGCCAGTAGCCATCGGTGACATGCTGAATTACCTGGGTTGCCATGTGTTTTGGAATGGCAGATATACCTGGCAATTCTCCTTTGAGAGGTAAAAGAAAAATGTCAAAACACCCCATTTGATCCCATCTAGTTCTGTTGTTAGAAAAGCAAAGAAAGTAACCAAATGCATGCAGGTAGCACCAGGACGATTTATATTATTACTCCTACAATTGCTATTAGAGCTGAAAAAATCCTTAGGCACAGAAGACCATTATAGAATAAAATATGAAAGTAAATTGCAGAGGAGGGTAAAATAATTGAAGTAATAAGTGAAAGCACATAATGCACAAGAAAATACTGTAATCCAACAATGACACTCAATGCTGTAAAAACCAGAAGACTCCCATAAGAGGAAAACCAAGGAGCATCCATTTAGGAGGGCCTCCATATGCTGAAGTGTTTCTGTGAGCTTTAAAGCACGCAGCAGAAAGCAATTCTGCCTGCACGGTTGATTTTGGGGGAGAGCTGGGGAAAAATGCCAAGACTGGGGGATCACAGGCAAGGAGGCATCATCTCTGGACATCTGCTGGAGACAAGAGCCTGAGCTAGAAGCAGCCAGCTGCAGGCTGAATCACTCAGCCCCAGGGCAGAGCCAGGAGCAATGCCAACCTGCCCCTCCAACCTCCCCCAAATTTAGGGTTTCCACTGGGGTTGCAGTTACAGCAAGGGGAGCTGCCTGGGGAGTCCTTATTTCAACAGCTCTGATGAAAACATCTACAGGAGTCTTACCTCTGTTTTCTGCACTTTGATGCTCTCCAAGCTTGCTTGGCTCCTGCTTGGTCCAGGCACCACGGTGATCTTCCCCACATTGCATTCAGATTTTGCTGATTAACCAGCATGGTTGGGGCATGAGGGAAGCTCTCACATTGAGCCTTCTGAAGCAGCAGCTCAGCCTGTGTCATTAAAGCACATCCCTGTGGCCTGAGCAGATGCTGCAAACCAGCTGCAGGCTTTGCAATGCTAACCCAAGCAGTGGCGACACCTACACACGCACAGAGGAGAGGTCACCACAGCACCTTACCTTGCTCCAGCTTTTCATTCCACCTGAAGCATGTGGCCTCAGCAGATCCCAGGCTGCAGCATGCTCAACGCAAAGTCCCAATGGCTCAGAAAAGGAGAAACACTCGCAGCAGAGATGAAAGACTAAAGAGCTGAGACTTGTCATGCCTGCAGCAAAAAGTTTGCAGTGGTTATGGGTACAAGGAGTCTATGAAGCAAGGTGCTAAAAGGAGAGTAAATGAAGTATTGGCCAAGAGCTGTGGGAGTCCCAGGTGGAGAAAGGCATGATTTTCTCTTCACAGTGAAGGTGTCTCTGAAGAATTACCGCCATTCCCACTAATCTCTTTACTAGTAATGGTATGGCACTTCAAATGATGGGACAAGAGCACCTCACAATATTTTAAGGATCATGCAGAGCAATTTCTTGTTCTCCTGGGGGATTTGTTCTTCTCCTCCTGTTTCCAGGCAGCAGCAATCACAGCGGTCTGTGTGTCGGGTTATGTTCACAGGTTTTACAACTGCCACAAGAAATCAGAAACAGATGCAGATGTTGGACACTTTTTCCCCAGGGCACTAATGACAGCTGTCATCCCCTCTACCTCCATCAGTGGCCTTGGTGGAGGATAACAAGATACCATGCAAAGAGCACCTGCGAGGAACTGGGAGGCTATCTATGGCTCGGTTTTGTTGTTCCCAGCTTCTTTACACCACTCTACATGGGACTGGAAGGGTTTGGTCCTGTTTTAAGCTGTACTTCTCACAGCAGCCCTCCAACTCTCACCTACCTGTAAGGACCAGCAGGGTGCTGTAGGGCTGGAGAAGGACATGGTCTTGCTTCTTCCTGGGGTTCAGGTGGCTCTCCTGGACCTCATGAAGAGCAGGCACAGCAATCCCACCTGGTTATACCTGGAAAGGCAAGCTGTGTTTTAGTCACAGCTTTTGTAATGCAGGCTTAAGACTGCTGAGTTCACAGCAAAACAAGTTGTCCTCCTAGTTGTGTACAAGCACGACATTAAGTACCTCTTTCAAAGCAGGAAAGACTCACATTTGGTTTTGCATAAATGTTCTTTCTGATGCGTATAGGAGGACTGTGTTTGGTAGGAGATAAGTTAATATTAAGCAGTCCCTAAATCCTCTTCTGAGTTCAGAAATGCA
The DNA here is from genome assembly GCA_013401275.1 of Pandion haliaetus. Classification (NCBI taxonomy): domain Eukaryota; kingdom Metazoa; phylum Chordata; class Aves; order Accipitriformes; family Pandionidae; genus Pandion; species Pandion haliaetus. Next base: position 88,324 of record VYZV01021431.1, on the reverse strand, counting down.
TCCTCACATGGTGCTGTGGAGGCCCAGCTGCCCAGTGCAAGAAGTTAACAGTAGCTTCTTAGCTGGGAAGATAGCTCCTCCCTTCACTACTATGTACCAGCAAGACTTTTTCATTTTTAAATCTTAAACTACATCAGATTTTTTCCTCTTTTCCTTGGTTTTGTTGGTTGGATTTCAGGGAACTTGCCAGTGTAAGGTTACCAGTAAAGCTTTTCCAAGCTTACTGATATGATGCTGAGGAACCGGTCAATGTGAGGTTATCATTTCAGCCCTTCCAAGTTGGCTGGTCTAACAGCAAGGCAGAGAACTCCACAAAGTTAGTTTCTGGACCTTGGAACCTCTAGGTAGATCTTTGCTCGTTGGTTCAGTCGCTGCTGCTGTCTGCACATCAAAACACAGGCTTGGGCAGATTATGGGCTCAGCTGCATTAGTTTCCCAGAAGAGCACGTTATTTCTGAAACACCTGGATTTCTCAGGAGCTGCAGGCAGTCTCTACACACAAGAACACAGAGCTATGCTCTGAAGGGCTGTAGGCATTTTGCCTCTTGGTACAGTGAAGATGGCAGCAGGCACGTATGGGCAGGATTCCTGGAGAACTCATCCCCCAGCCAGGCACCAAAATAAGCCTCAGTATTTCAAACAACATCCACCAACCTCTGATGGGAGGCTCACAGCCAGATGTTCAATGTGCAGTATGTGCGCCATGTGGTTTTGAAAATCTGACCTCTCTGGCTTTAATGGGTTTTTCACAAAGAAATGAAGCAGAGGACAAAGGAAGAGCAGTCAGAAAATGGTTTTGTTTCAAGCAAAGATACAGAAAAATGTGAACTTTCCAAAGCTGCTGGCATTTGCTAAATTGCAGTGGGAAGAATGAAGTGCAGGGACTAAGTCTGACTCCTTCCTCCAGCATTACAAACAAACCACTACTGTTTTCTCACCATTCTCTTCCTGTAGCTGTGATTTTTTTGTTGCTGATATTTTCCTACTTCTCTATTAACACACAGCTTCCAAAACTCTCTGCGATGCTAGGCTTTGAGACCACTGCAAAATGCATGTCAGAGGAGTGTTGAGCATTATCACTAGGGGCTTTGCATTTTTAATCAAGGAGTAGAGCTCATACTGAAGGGAAAGCTCTGGCCAAGCCATGAGTGCAGGCTGCCCACTGTTGGGACCTGGCTTTTGGAGGTGAGCTTAATTTTATCATCATTAATTTCTGCAGAACATGCTGTACCTTGCTGTTCTGGAATGGTGGAGCTGATACCTCAAACTCACACCCAGCAAAAGTACCAGAACTCACCCATTTGCAAAGACTACAAGAGCAAACCATGCCCACCTGGTGCTCCTGGACTGCTCAGTGCACTCAGCTAGCATTTGCAAAATAAAGGTAAAAACATGCTATGCCACTGTCCTTTCCTAGAGAAAAAGGCTGCTGAGGAACTACTTAATAATTAATGCAGTCTCTTAACTCCACTTAACTCATATCATTAATATTTACAGCCAAGAAAAGGCAGGTCATGGAGCGGAGCCCTGCAGAGACCAGACAACCTGGTCCAGAGATGCTCTCCTGGTGCCACGCTGGGATGCACAAACTGGGATGCACGAACCGGGAGATGAGTGCTCGGCAAACACAACCCACAGTCAGCCCACCACAAAAACACAGACCCAGGTGTAAAGGTCCTGGAGGGAGCAAGACCCATGGATCCAAGAGACCATGCCCAAAGCACATCTCCCAGATCAGGGAGCCACTGTGCACCATCCATTGGCAAAGGGACTTCAGTATCAGAGGGGGGTGGAAAAGCTTAACAGGGTGGTCAGGAAGGGGGAATAAAGCAGACACAGTTATCGCAGCTGTTTTCTCACTACCCAGCTCACACATTGTCATTGGAAGCAAAAACCTATCTCCCAGAGCCCGATTTTAGTGTTAAAGGTTTAACATCAGCAGAATAAATCAATGGCCATTAGACTACCGGAGAGTGCTAAGGTCAGCTGAATTAATCCAGTCTAAGGGTTTTAAAATTTCATAGCAATGCTTTTTTGGATCCATTCCCTTGGCTGTAGCACACTGGGGACACAACTCCCTGTGCAAACCAGGGCAGAGTGATCCAGCCACGTGCTCCCTGGTGTCTCACAGGTGGCAGGAGTCAGAGGCAGGGGCATCAGGGAAAACACCCACCCCTCAACCCCTGTGTGATTGTAGATCATACTGCAGGAGCAGCTGTAGCCCTTTGGAGATGGGCAATATCAGTATGTAAAGTGTGTGAAACATTTGATAACCTGGAGCCACAGTAACACAGATGTTTATGATGACGGAGCAGCTCCTGCACCATGGGAAGGGATGCAATGAATATCCTGTAGCTACTTCTACTTGCAATGCACACCAGATTTACAGCCTCATCTCCAGACGTCCTTCCGAGAAGGCCGACTCTATGTCCTATGGGAGGACAGCCACTGCATCTCCTTCTCCTCGGCACCAAGACCCCATTAGCACAGTCACAGACCAAGCTCTTATCCCACCTTCCCTACAGCTCAGCTTTTTGTTAGACCAGATACTCCCAACAGCCCATCACTCAAGAGCAAAACCATCCATAAGCCACACCAGCTGCACTGTTTGCTCTTGCAGGGGACCAGCACACAGTCACCCCCAGCCCCTGTTCCCCTCTATCTTATTTTCAGATGTTCACCTCACTCCTCGAGGCACTGGCTCACTGCTCTGCCTTGCAAACCTCTTCTGCCGGCGCCTGTGCCCACAGACATCTGTCTGCATCCTCCTTGTGCATAGTCTTTAAGGAGAAGTGACTCTGGGAGCCCTTTCCTGAATCCCTCCTTCTGCACTATATACACTCACTTAAATATATATATTTAGATCATTAATACCAATGAGATTAAGCTTTTTCAATTTAGCAATTTTCAAGAGCCTGAGGGCTCTCAGTTCCCTTTGTTTTCCCTCTCCCTTTCCACCCTCACAGCCCAAAGAAGCCCATTTAAAGGAGGTTGGTGCATTTCTGGCCTGGCTGTGGGGACCTGGTACATGCGGGGTGCCAGGGAGCCCCAAGCAGGGCTTGTCAGAGCTGTTGCTCATCTGGTATACGCAAAACAACTGCAAATAAAATCATGCAACCCAGCTTTCTGAACCCTCATACCACCCACTCTCCAAGATGTTCCCTGAAGTTCACTTGAATTTTTACCACAAGGTTTTTAGTTTAGTTTGTGGATTATTTTTTTTTTTCTTGCAAATATGAAACATGTCCTGATAGATTACATCCCTGCTTTTATGGCTCTTACCCTTGTCTCATATTTTCCCCATTTATGCAACTCTTTCTTTCCCCTCCCCACTGTCCCTAGACTTTTTATCTTATGCATCATTCATCCCAGCTTACTGTCTTCTTTTAATACAGGCTTCTGGGAGATGCATATCTCCTTGAATTCCTTTTTCTCCTTCTGCCTTGCCCTGATTTGCACTCACACACTCACTTTCCCATCTCTACAGCTGCCTGCAGTCTTGCTTGGAACTCTATATCCTCGGAAGAGCAGAGGGAAGGAGAGCAGCCTCAATGCACCTTTCACCAAGCCATGGAAAATATCCATGCTGTTTTAAGGACCAGAGCCTGGCCCCAGGTTATCCAGAAGGATAAGCTGCTGCTTAGCAGTGTCCACTGGCATTAACATGTGGGGAATGGAAGGGGACAGGGCAACATAATGGTGTTAAGCGTGGTAAAACACAAGGCTAAATTAGCAGGATACCAGCCAGGCAGGTGTCACCAGGCTTTGGGTATGCTCCAGTGTTAAGGAGGATGCTGTAGTGACTTCACAGCAGCACTGGTGAGGACACCGTGTCCCCCACCAGTGCACTGCAGGGTGATGCTCACATCTAAACTCTTTCTCCGGTCTGTCTCTGAGCAGCATCTTTGGGAACAGCCCCTACAGACACCATCCCTGAACCTGCCAGCTAGATTTTTAACTGTGGTTCAAGCACCCACAGGCCACCGTGGTGTCCTTGGCATGCCCACCACAGCAGTGTCCATCCCAGCAGGTGCTAATATTTCCACCCTGGATATTTCTATTGCATTTCTCTGTTGTTTGCCAGTTCTCAGCTGGGGACTGGCCAACATACAGACACAGCTGTGGGATAGCTCAGTCCCTCCTCTCCTCTGCTCTCGCCCTTTCCCTGTGCTCCCATTCAAAACCATAGTGCAGATTTGCCAGAAAAGCAGAGTCCTCCTTTGGTGGCATCTGCCACACTTGCCACATTACAGCTGATGGCTCAACACACCAGGAAACTCCTTCAAATTCCCCAGATGTGCTTTCTTCTGAATGAAAATCACAGCCCTGGGTAACATGAACTGAAAGACAAATGTAAGCACAGAAGCAAAAGCTTGGGAAGGGCTTTCCAGTCCTTTTGTGAAGCCTCTCAGATTTCTATCAGCTACAGAAGCCTATAAATGTCCCGTCTCTTGTTTCTGACACTAGTTAAAAAGGTAAAAGCTTCTGAGAAATTACCACCTATACCCAGGGCTGTTAGGAGAGCTCACAGCTGGGGATTTGGCCTCTTGCTGGTGAGAAAGAACAAGACAGAGCCATATCCATCTCCTTTCATCGGGTACTGGCCCCGGCAACTGCACCAGGTGTTATTCTCCACAGTGCTCATGCCTGGCAAGTGCATGGGACTAGCACACAGCCAGCACTTCGCTATTGGGCCTTAAATGTATATAAAATTTTAGAGGCAAAACACGGCAAACTATTGCTGAGAAGACGTAACAGCTTTTCAGGTGCTTTTTGCCTGTATTGAATGAATTAGCGCAGCAGCTCCTCTGCGGACCAGTAGCTCAGAGACCTTTTCCAAGCAAGTCCATAGCTCTTATGTCTTGTAGAGCTGATAAATACATATACAGGCAGGTATACATAAGCATGACATGGCTTTCAACCTTTCTTTAGGGTAAGATCTTTGACCTGCCAAAGCAGAGTCAGCAGGAAACCACCTTCCCAGTGCCAGGGCCATGGGTGTTATGCAGCAGAAGCAGGGCTGAACCAGGGAAAAACATCAGTGAAGTCGTATCTGGACATGGGGCAGCCTAATGCCAGACCACCACTGGAGACCTCCTGGGAGTTATGGACGTTCACCAGGGTGAGGAGAGACACAGGCGAGATGCCTCTGGAGGCGATTTGGCCATATCCAATTGCAATTCTCATGCTCTTAGTGGATCAGAAATGCTTGGGCTCGTCCCAAGGCAATGCTGCCAAGCTCCACCCGAGGCTTGACATCCCACTGAAGGGGAAGAGAGCCCACCCAACTCTTTCAAAGTACATCTTATGAGAAAAGAAGTGGTGACCAGCCATAATGAGGGACACTGGGATTTCTCTGTGACCCTGGCCAAGGGCTGATCCCACCTGGAGCTCCCTTCTGCATCCAGGCATGGGGTGCACAACCAACTGGGACCTTGGCAGGGTGATCAGCTCATGGTTCCCATACTCAGCATTTGCAAAGTGCAGTTCACTTCTGAGAGGATTTTAAATTAAGCTCTTTAAGTAACAAAGCAAGATTTTGCTTTTAAACCTTTATTTAATCACATAATCCTGAGGGAAGACCTCTCCTCCCCTTGGGGAAAGAAAGAGAAGTAGCTTTGCTGAGGGAGACATAATTACTTCATCCCCATATAATTAGATGATATTTGCTGATTAAATATAGAAAGCCTTGGGGAAAGTTTGATTTTTTTTATAACAATTTCAAGATCTTTAAGAAAAAACATATACTCCCTAAAAAAAAAAATCCAAATCATAGGAAGAGCCAATGAAGAGGCTGAGTTAAAAAATAGGTGGTCTTCTGGTGGCTTTGTGGTGCAAGCAGCAGAGCATGTTTTGCCTTTGCTGTAGGAGGATGGAGGAAGGACTTACGATGACTCCCATTATGGTCCAACGTGGCAAGGAGCTACACCACCCCCAAACCCTGGCTGGCTGTGGTGGAAACCAGCAGGGCTCAGTACCAGGGGGGCTGTCATTTTGGATGACCCACAGCAAAGCTCAGCTCTTAGATGAAACAGATCACCAGATACTTTGGGTTGGCAGGTACCTCCAGAGGTCTCTAGCCCAAACTTCTCAAACATGGTCAGCTATGGGGTCACACCAGGTCGCTCAGAGCTTTATCCAGGTGGGTCATAAAACCCTCCAAGGATGGAGGCAGCACAGACACACAGAGCCAGAGCTTCATCTCCATCCAAACGTAGGAGGCTGCAACACCCCCACCTCCCACATTTGCTAACACCAGGGCTGCTGGGGGATGGAGTAACTGCGACTACTCTGGGTGTGCGTGCAAAGCCTGATGCTTTGATCACCAGGGCCTCCAGGCACACAGAAACATGGAGAATGAGGACCACAAAGCCCACCCAGCACAGCCATGTGGGAAAATATGTTTCATTAAAGGCAATGAAGTGCTTTGAAGACTTTAGATGGAAGATAGGAAACATCAAAAAAAACCCGCATTATCTTATCAAAGCAACAGTGAAGCAAATCTGGAAACAGTCTAGAAAATATTAAATACTATTAAAATAAAATATTGAATACCTACCTAAACAATAGTAAGTCTCATTTTCTGTCTCAGACTCTCCTGATTTTTCTATGCATCTTTGCAAGTTTACTCAGAACTACTTATATTTAATGTGATTTCAGCACATATATACAAAGGAAGCAGCTTACATGAGTTTGAAATCTGTTTCACATGTGGAGCAGTTGACTGTTAGTTAAAATTTAGAAACTCTGTCTACAAAGTTGTTAAGATATTGAGAAAAACACTTACAGCACTGGTAGTTGCTTTTTATACTACTGAGACCACAAATGGTGATACAAATAGAAATATTGGCAATATTATTGTTGGGTATTTAATGATAATGAATGTGCTGGGCCATTACACATTGCACACGAGAAAGGAGCATGCAGATGTGTTTCAGTTGCAAGCCCACACTGCAGCATGGGCATCATCTGTGACAGGGACAGCTGAGCATGAGGACCACTCTGTAAGTGTTCTGCGGAGGAAGCCAGCTGCAGAGTTCTCAGAAGATTTCCCCAGAGCCACGGAGGCAAGCCCCAGCCCCAGAGCCACAATGCCAGCAGCCCTCACACACGTGATCCCTGCAAAGCCCCTTCCCTCCTCCTTGCAAACCAAGTGGCATTGATGGCCACCAAAGAGGCATCATAGACAGCCATGCTTGGCAGTAGGGGACCAGGATGGGGCAATGAGCAGTGACCAGCACTTGGCATCTTTCCCTGGTGGTGGTCCCCAGAGCATCACCTCCCCAGGATTCCCGGGCTCCCAGTCCACTCTGCAGATATCCAGATCTCTTGCAGAGACAAGACTCCCAAGACTCAAGTGACTTGGGGAGATTTAGTGCCAGGTTTGCATTAACAGTCTCGCCATGAAGCAATGGCTCAGCTCCTGGGTAACCCAGGACCCTCCACTCCCCTTCCAGCAGCAGAGGCAGCTGCAGTGCTGCAAGAGCAACATCCCACCCACAGCCTCAACAAGCCCCATAAGAAAAACCTGCACAGCATTGTTTACAGCAGACATCAAACAGGGCCTCTGAAGAGATCAGAGCTTTACAAGGATTGTTCAAAAGGGTCTGGATGCTCCCCATGTTCTCTGTTTAATCTTGGGAGAAGGAGAGAGAAAACAGGGAGGAGTAGAAACACAAAACTAAGAAATATCTGCTGCATGGGTGAACATGGGCAGCTGGGGTAAGGCACCAGCCTTGGTCCATCTGGCATCTGGTAAGTGAACACATCCCATCCCCTTGCAACAAAACTGATACCCAAATTAACCCTCCCCATCAGCTGTAACTGGGGAAACCCCTGCCTCATCACTCCTCGCTCTCTGCTACAGTCACCTCGGTATGTGCTGACAAAGCCTCTTCCAAAGGCAGCTTAGCACATCACAGGGTCAGATCAGGTGCATGGGAAAGGCTGCCAACACAGACAGAAGATCTACCAACCCTTCCTCACTCCAAAGAGACTGACTATAAAAAGAATGTGAAAATCTGGTTTAAAAAAAAAATAAATACCTGAGACCACTTCAGAAAGACACAGCTGGCTGTACAGGGCTCATTTGTTTTTTTATGGAAGCTTCACAGGATTACAGTTACGAACAATCCTCAGTTTGATGCACTTGGTTATTAGAATATTAGCAGTAAATATATACGAGACAGGCTGGCCAGAACAAAGGCAGGAAAGAAACACTCACCTACAAATTATGGTCTGAAACTCAAGCTTTCAATATAAACACTGGCAGTTTTGCCTTATTTTTTTCCACTGAAAGTATTGCCAGTGCCGATGTGTTGCCAGACCCAGAATTTGAGCCAGGTTCTGGAAAAACAGGCAGTTTGACACACCTGGGCTTTCCTGTGCCTGGTCAGAGGGTTACTTAAAACCTGCATCTGCTGGTGGTGTGTTGGGTTGGACTTGCAAGTGAAGGCAGGGACCCCCGGCCTGAGAGTCTGGCTACTGCCCACAATAAGGGGGATGAAGCCCCCACTGCCACAGGGGAGGCAGAAGCATCGCTGGGGGCTCTCAGCACCCTTTGGGGCAATCACTTATAGGCAGGAAAGAAACACCCAGAGCCTGACCTTGCAATCACTTTTCTACCACAAAGGAGAGGAGCAGAAGCACCCAGATGGGGCAGAGGGAGGACCAGCAGGATGAGATGAAGCTGTGCCAGAGATGGGAGGGATAAACGAGAGCTTAAATACAGTAATATATACACATATTTTGAAATATAGTAATATATATACATATTTTGCCTTTTCTGGGAAGTCAGGGTGTGCTTCTGGCAGCTCCTGCCCAACCCACCCCAGAATGCCAAGATCATCCGGCCCCCTGCAACGCATCTCCCGTTGTGCCAAGCTTTAATGAAGGAAAATGAAAGATTCAGGCAAAAGGAGATGCAGGATGAGCAACACACTGTTCCTCTCGGCCCATGGGGTTCTGAGCAGCACCACAGCCCCCAGGAAACTGGTACATGCCAGGGCTCCCAGCGGAGATGATTTTTTCAGCCTCCAAGAGGCCAGAGATCTCAAAAGAATCCCAGCAGTCCCTTTTTTCTTTGTTCTTGAAATTATAAGATTGATTTTGCTAACGCTGTAAAGCACCAGAGCATTTGCCACCATATTTCATGGCCATTTCCCAGCAGGTTTCCCACCCACCACCTGCCAGGATTCATCTGCCACCTCTAACCCCAATACCAGAAGTGGAATGAACCCGCCTCATCTGCCTGCAGCAGAACCTGGTCTGGCAGGACAGAGCTGCCAGCAGCTCTCACCTCACGGGTCCCCAAGAAACATGGCCAGGGGACCTCAAAGCCACAGTCATCACTAACCTCACCAACACAGTTTGTCCAATGTGGCACCACAGGCAGCACATCCCCATCCCTGGTCACACCAGGCTGCAAAACTCACCTCGAGCACCATCCACAAGCACAGACATCTTTCAGCATCAACTGCCCCATGCTCAAGAGTCTACCTTTGAAGCTTAAAACCAACCTCCTTCCATTTGGGCAGCCCCAGTGGCTTTTATAACCTTCCCAAGTGCCCTGCCCAAGTCCCTCCCTCCTGCTGCCCTTACAGCAAACCAGATCCACCTGTAGAAAAATCACATACTGTGGGTTGTCCTCCTCTAGAGAGCCCTCTGCCAGCCACCTCACTGCTTCCACACAGCAGTATGGCCCTCATGGGCATGGGAAATACCCTGTAACACTGACCTGGGAGACCACAAATTGCAGAAAGTGGGGGTTTTATGAAGATAACTACAAGGATCAAATGGGTTTTGCTGTTGGCCATGTCCACCTTTACAGCGGTGCGTCAGTACACAGGTGGAGTTGGATCCTCACTGCTGCTCTCCAGAAGAGGTCTCAAGGAGCCATGGTGGGCTTCTGGGGAAGCAGCAAACACCGTGACACCAGAGATAATCTCTTTCCCGTAGATTTGATATTACCAACTGCTATGGGAGTATGTATCCCTGGAGTTTGGGTTACATGTGGGTCTCCCATACCCGGCAAGCGCTGTGGGAGCAGCAAGCATGATGCTTCCAGCCATGCACACCACCCTTGCTGTGAGTCTTCCCAAAATATTTAAGAAAGTATAAAGATGGAAAAAACATGTAAAGAAGGGAAAATGGGGGAATAACATATTCTTAAGCCCCACCACAGTATGCCACAAAGTGCTGGCAAGCCCTGCTTGCCTGAGGAGGTCCTGCCTGCAGCGGGGCAATCAGAGCCAGCAATCCCAGCAGGGAGGACCATAGGACCCAACTCCCATTTGCCATTTTCACATTTTCCCTTTTGAAATAACAGGCAGCAGATCTCGCTCCCTTTAGATATGCCCAGGACAAGCACAGCATCATGGGCTGGCAGCCTGACAGCAGGCACAGACAACCCGCAGCAAAGCCAGGGCAGGAAGGGTGCTCCATCCCTGCTGAGACCCCAGCCAGATATAATCCCTCATTTTGTTAAGTGAAACTTGCTGCTTTCCTATGAGCCTGTTGAAAACCCCCATCATGTCCACTCCTTGTCTTTAAGCTCACATTAATCACCCTGCTGGGGCGGATGGGACCTGTCCTATCCTCTTCCCAAGGACAGGGCCAGATCCAAAGGGAGTGATGGGGGAAAACGTGGTGTCCTCATCCACTCTCCAGCTGTAACCTCTTTGCAGAAAGCTCCAGGACCAGAGAAAACCCAGGTACAAGGTGATCCCCCATCCCCAAGGAGGGCTTTGCCCCAAGCATGGTCCCTCTTTGCAAAGTGAGTGGTCTGCAAAAACCACTGCGGCCTTAATCATGGAGGGGCCACCTCCATGAGATGAACAAGTTGGTTTAGTTACAGGGAATTTGAGCAACCAGCTTTGTCACTGACATTTTAAAAGTAGCCACAAATGTGTTCAAGGAAAGGTGGTGATTACCTTGGTACACTCCTCCCAGTGATGCATGGTGCCTGCAGCAAAGGAAGCAACAACATTGATTTTAGCTCCATGTCTTCATACTGTGCATTACACAACTGCACAATGAGGCTACACTGCTCCTAGGGTGCTCTGTGCTCCAGCAATGTTGGTTGTGGCCAGGAGACATTCATCATTGCTTCCTCAAACCAGAAGGCATGATTTGGTGCTTCATTTTGAGCAGCTTTGATGCCATTCTCTCAACCCATGAGCTTTTTCATCTTTTCTCCCCATCTTGCCGAGGCAGGACAGTGAGCGAGTGGCCGGGTGGGCACCTGGCAGCCAACCAAGGTCAACCCACCACACACTCCACACACATTCGCTCCTTTTCCAAGTGGGCATCTGCAGACCTTCTAGAAACCATGTGTTCCCCAGGGTACAAGGACAGCAGGCAGCTCGGCATTGGAGACAGCTCCCGCAGGATGGGGGCTTTTGTGCCCCCATGTCCTCAAGGGCTTCGCCCAGCCACTGCATGGGGCCATGCATGTAGTTGCATGCCACCACCCTGAGATGTCACGAGTGTGCATGGGCTCAGAGTCCTCACCAGGAATGGAGATCCCATCCCTCTGAGCGAGACTCGAGTCGAAAAAGCTGGATAATAACTTCAATTTCTGTGGCCTTGCTTTCTCACTGCTGTTTCTCCGTGGTGTTTAGCAGCTTTTATTTAAAGGAACCAAAAAACTTTGTTCTGAGCAGACACTGGGAGAGCAGTGGTGCAGGTATTTTGGCACTACCCGCATAAGCTAAGCAGAGCTCAGAGCAGCTTTTCTTGTAATGCCATAAGCCTGCTGCCAAAGAACAATATCTTATTATTAGCGTGCTAATGCCACTACCCAGTGTTTCGCAGCTTCAGCTCCTGCCTGCAGAGCTCACCACTGGTTTTCCTTCTGCATTAATCTGGAGAGTAGATTTCCATAATATGTGGACAATATATCATATCATTCATGGGGTGATCTGCTGGAGGAGACCAAAGCATGCTAGAAATCACTGCAGGAACCCCACATTGTGCTGAAATTTGACACACAGCATCAATCCTATGCAAAGGTATTGAGGTGGGCTTTTATATATTAGCTCCCTTGCACTGACCATGGAGCCTCAGTGCAACAAAACTGCTGTCACCACATGCTGGAGAAGACAACTCTTTTATAACCTGTATCACCTCAATGCTGCAAGCACAGCCCACGCTGGCAGATGTCCCACCAGCCCCTGATAAGGTTTGACCATGGCCAGGGGGAAAACAGACCTTGGCATGCAGCGGTTCACAGGCAGAGGACTGGATGTTAATCAGAAATAGAATAGACAGGTTAAGGCTTTCTTTACATGCCCAGCCTGCACCTCGGCAAGAAGCAAAAAAAAAGGAGAAAAGTCCAAGTTAAACCCTGTCGTGGTTTCAGGTCAGCTCAGTTGGTAACAAAGCACCACGAAGCCGCTCACTCACCCCGCACCCCCTCGCCTGGCTACGTTGGGATGAGGAGAAAATCCAAAGGCAGGCTCGTGGGTCGAGACAAGGACTGGGAGGGATCACTCCCCACTTATGGTCACGGGCAAAAGACAGGCTCAACTTGGGGAAGACACAAAATCCATTTAATTTACTGCAAATCAAAACAAAAACAAAACACAAGGGTATTAGGAAGGGAAACTAAACATCAGAACAACCTCCCCCCACCCCTCCCGCCTTCCCGGCTCAGTTCCACTCCCGATGCTTTCTACCTCCTCTCCCCGGCGGCGCAGGGGAATCGGGGATGGGGGTTGAGTCAGCTCGCCACACATCGTCGTTGCCGCTTCTTTCCTCAGGGGGAAGATTCCTCTCTCGTCCCCTGCTCCACCGTGGGGTCCCTCCCACGGGAGACAGTCCTTCACCAACTTCTCCAACGTGGGTCCTTTCCGCGGGCTGCAGTTCCTCACAAACTTCCCTGGCGCGGGTCCTTTCCGCGGGCTGCTCTCCAGTCTCACACTGCTTCAGCGCGGTTTTTACCATGGGGTTACGGCCACCTTCGGGAGCCTCCGCTCCACCGTTCACCCCCATGGGCTGCAGGGCCATCAGCCTCCTCAGGCGCCTCCTCCTCCCCCTCCACTTCCATGATTCCAGTGTCGGCAGCGATGTTCCTCTCAGGTTTCCCCAACCCCCACACTACCGGTTCCCCTTCTTAAATATGTTCTCCCAGAGGCGCTACCACCGTCACTCCCCGCCTAGAGGCGGGTCCGACATTTTGGCGCGCGCGTCCGACATTTTGGGGCGGCGAATTCTTTATCTTTATCCGACATTTTGGGGCGGCGAATTCTTCCAGCAACTTCTTAAAGGGGCCGCCTCTGCAGCCCCCCTCCCCTGCCACCGAGGAAAACTGCGCCACACAAACCCATAACAAACCCCCAGGCTGAAAAAAAAGTGTCTTCACTTCTCTGGCTTGCAACCATAGAGAGATGGGAACCAGTGATGGATGGCTGGGAAGAGCCGTCCCCAGTCCAGAGGGGCTGGAGTGAGGATGTGCAAAACCCGAAGCGCACCTTGATGTGCTGTCAGTGCCTATCCACTGACATGAAGGGAAAGCAGTATCTGAAGCCAAAGACTTGTCCCAAAGTGGCAAATAGAAACTGTAAGCCACAACTAATTCTCTTTGTTGTTATTGTTTTATTATTTATTGTCTTACTGCATTATGGTGATTAATTAGCCTATTTTTGCGTAAAAAAGGACTTGCAGGATCTCATTAAATAGTACATAACCTGTAGCTTGTATTTTAAAAAAGTCAATGAGAGTTATTTCACTTTCATTTGCAGCAGCCTTAATACCACATGTAAATTATACCCTTACCCATTGCAAGCTGATGTGCTTTGCCCTGGCAGCAGGCACTGCAGCCGCCTCACAGGAGAGCAGAGGAGCCCGAACCGCAGCAAGGGGCACGGTGCGATGGGAGGCATTGCCTGCCGACGGAGCCAGACCTCCCAGCTCAGGATGAAATGCATCTTCCGACGCGGCTTGCTTCAAAGCAAGCAGTCAATTTGCAAATATCGCTCTTAAATCAGTTTTTTTGAGTGGAATCACGCTGTTCATAAGCATGATTTGAGGGATGCAATAAACATGGAATTACTGGAGGCATCTTTGCCTGTGCTGAGCATATGTGTGTCTCAATGAAATGAAGTGCTGGTGGGTCTGTTTCTGTGTTTCTGGGCTAGATTCCTACAGATCTTGCCTTTTATTGAAAATAAACCCCAAATGAACATATTTCTGAAAACCCTAAAGCTGCTCCCTCCAGGAAAGAGGGGGTGGGGGGGTGGGACACAGCAGCGGCAGAAGGGTGGGGAGATGGGGAAAAGAGCAATATTTTAGCATCATCTTCTTGCTGGGCAGCTGCACCAGGAGGGTTTCATGCAGGACCACAGGACCTGATCCAAAAAAAAAGGCTGAAATTTTTGCACTTCCAAGTCCTGCAACCTCCTGGATGTCCGGAACACCCTGTCCCTCCCGGGCTGCCAAAACATCAGAGCCAAATAAAGCCAGAGAGGAATATAACAGCTGTGGGGTGGGAACAAGTAAAATTCTGATTAAGCAAACATTTAGAAGCAAGTGCATGTGTTTTATACCATATATTTAAGCAGGGAAGGCAAGAAGTTGCGACTGAGCAGAGCAGCTCTGTGCAAATCTCCCTGTGAGCTCTCCATCCCCCCCAGTACCACTGTCCTTTTGGGTTTTGGCGTAAGAAGCGGAAATATCGATGCTAAGGCCAGGGGAGCAAGGCAGCACTGCCTCTCTGCCTGCTTCAACAAGGGTGTGAGATGCCATAGGTGGTACACCAGCTGCCTAAAGGCATCATTCCCCACTTATAGAACTTCATGGCTAGGGATGTAGCAACAGCAAAGGCTGCAACAAGCCCATTTCACTGCAAAACTTCACAGCCAGGTCCCGTCTTTGTGATTACAGGGGAAATCAACCTGCCAGTGGGGTTTCATCTGCTGTCCTCCCCTGGTCCCAGCCAGAGGAGAAATTACCAGTTGCAGAGGACAGCTCAGCAGCTCTGGGTGCTGCGGATAATTTGACAAGTGGCTTCACATTTCCTGGGGCAAGCCACCGCACATGGCTGCAGCATTTACCAGCTAATTATTCATGTCTTTGATGCTCTCTGTTTTCCAAATAACATGTATTTAGTGCTAAGATGATTTAAACAGCTGATCTAATCTGAGTCCCTGGCAAAGAGGATAAAATTTAGCAAGGCAGCAGCGGTTTAAGCTCCCAGATGGCTGCCCCAGAGGTAAGGATTATGTTATTATCAGCATCCCTAAAAAATCCCGGCGATAGGAAAGACAGTGATGCAGTGGCAGGATGGAGGTGATGGAGCCAGCCCCGGCGCGGGTGCAGGTGTTTGTAGGATGTGAATGGACACGTCCCTTGTCCCCTGTGGCCACCCAGATGGCATGGCCAAGGGCTTCTAATTCACCATGCAGACAAGGGACTAGTCCTCCGCTAGTTTAGGGAGCTGAACCGGCTCACGCTTAGGCAAGCCAGGCTCCATCAGAGTAAAAAAAACAGCACCACATTTTGGAGGATTTTCCCCATCAGCATTTAACCACAATTTTTTTCCAAGTGATTGCTGCTGTTGTGAATTTTTCCAAAGTTTTTTTTTTGCTGCAATGATTTCTTGCAAGCCTTCTCATCAATTTTGATCTATCCTGAAAAGGTTTTTTTGGTTTAGAAAGTTTAATTCCAAAGATGCCACCAGTCACTGTGCAATGGGGGAGCCAGAGCTGTTCCACAGTCTGGCTTCCCATGGCCAGGATATCCCGGCAGCGAGCACCCACCCATCCTGGCAGCTGCCCAACAGGCTTGAGCCAACCCTGAAATGAGATGGAGAAGAATGTGAAAATACCAAAGTACTGAAGCAGAAACTGTCCATAAGGAAAGACCCTTCCCAGCTCATCTTCCAGTTCAAACATTCATTTTTAGGTTGTGAAACCGTTGAAAAGTTTCCCTCTTCATTCAAAAGAACAGTTTATTTAAAAAAACACACCTTTAGTTACTTTGTTCCTTAAAACAAAGTTTAAAATACATGATAGTAAAGAAGTGTAGGAGAAGATAAAAGAAAAAAAAAATCTGATTAAATCTCCCAAGCGATTTAATGTAAATTTCATGGAAAACCAGAACTGAGTTTTTTACCATTTATTGGAAAGCTTGGACCCCCCCCAGGCCAGTGCGATTGCTCCTGGCTTCTCTCTGACCTGGACCACATCGGCACAGCTGAGACAAGGGATTAGCTGCTATAGCTTGTTCCTGCGGTAACAAACCCTCTTGTACTGGACATCCACCAATTTTTGGCATCTTCTGTGGAAGTGGGGAGCCCTATGCAGGAATGCCACCCCCAATGCAGGGCTGCATCTTCACTAGCCCTGTAACATCCTTCAGAGGAACCCACAGCCATCCTGGGAGATCTATCATTAGGAATAACCATTTTGGACACTTAATACATGTATGGAGCTGTGGCCTTGGCAGCCTGAAGACAGAGAGGCTGGGAGACAGAAACAGGGAGGATGCTCCAGCCCTGGGATGGGGTGTCCCCAGGGTTGGGCACTGCAGCTAGGCAAGCATCCTCCAGGGAGGCAGCATCGAGTGGCATTTCCAAGCCACTGCGTTGGGTTTTTGGAGGTATAAAAGGAAAAGACCGGGTCAGGCACAGCGATATCCCATCAGGGACGTACATGGCAGGTCTCCCTTGGCTGTGAAAGGCAGTCCAAGGAGCTCTGCCTACATCAATCCCTGGGGAGAGGGCAGAGAGTCAGCTGGGAACCAGGGAAAGTCACAGCCAGGGTACGAGGCCTGGGGCATAATGCCGGGAATACAGGGCAGGCATTTGTTAAAAAAAGAAGAAATAGTAAAATTAATAGAAAGCCTGCTGCGACAGTAAATTATTTCTAGTCTGACATGAACAGCAGCTTCTGGGGGAAACGCTTTAAATCACCAGACTAAATATAACTGTTCCCAGCATCTGCCTCTTTGCATCTCCAGGGCCCTGCTGCGTCTCTGGCCGCCTTCGGCATCAGCGGCTGCAGGACTTTGGGAGCCCTTCCCTGTCCCCTGCCCAGGCCAGCCCAGGCTTGCCCCATTCCGGGCACCCCCAGCCCTCTCACTCTTGTGGCCTTTCTCCACCTGAGGCTTCCCCACTGCCAGAAGATGCTGATAATTAATTTAAACGAACAATTTTCTCTGGGAGGTGGTTATCGTCACCTCTGTCATCTTTCTGCGAGCATTTCCCAGCATCTCCTGGGACAGGAGATTATCTCAGCATCACCTTTTTGAGGATTGCTCATGACATGGGCTGTGCAAATGGCAGCAAGACCTTTTCTTCCTCAGTCTTTCCAAGTAATAACAGAGGGAAGGCTTTGGGATGAAGCGAGAGGCAGGGATTTGTCCGAGTACCAGAGGGACAACCCAAGCACGGTGGCCTTGCTCAGGGAAGCTGAAGGATGTGGCCACATGGGTTTGTGCCCCATGCTGGAGGGTGGACGTAGGCACCAGGAATGGGGCAGTGGATGGTGACAGCCATAACATAACCCCTGCTTCGTGCTCTCATCGGCTTCAATTGTGCCGCTGATCCCCAGATTTTGGGAGTGAAGATTTGGACTGGCTGAAGGAGCCAGGTGATGCCTGGCGTGGGTTCCCTGCCTCCTCCTAAATGTCCCATCACAGCTGGAAATGAGACCCAGGAGCTCCTGGCACCTCCATCCCTGCTGCAGTGAGTGGTTGCTGGTCGGTCTCGCTTGGCCAGGGAGGGGAGGGAGACAGAGACGGAGCTGAGGAGGAGGGGGGGAAGGAACCAGTGAGCTCCCACCTCTGGGAAAGCTCAGCTGCAGAAAAGCAAGGGCTTCCTTTGAAATATTTCCCCAGGATTAATTGCTCCCCCTTCATCGCAGCGAGCTGCTAGAGCAGCACATGTTCTCGCTGCTGGGTCAGGTCCCCTCCCGTGGGGCCCACAGCCTTTGCCAACTCCTGGCTCAGTTTGCAGTTGACAAAATGAAAAAGATGCCCTTCCTTCAATTAATTCAGATAACTTCTTCCTTTCCCCTCGAGGCACAATAGTGGCTCTAACATCATAAATGATTTAGGAGCAGAGCCAGATGAAGACAAAGCTGATGGATGACAATTATCTGTTTGGGGATATTTTCCTGCTGGAGATTTTTGGAAACAAATACATTTATCCTCATTCAAAAATGAAACATGACCCCCATCCCGCATGACTCACCCCATGAGTCAGGGCACAACGGCAGCGCAGCCGGACAGAGCCCACAGCACAGCGAGGAGGGACGCCAGCTTGTGCCATGGAAGGACAAGCTGGACCAGGTGAAGGAGCCGGGGCACAGGGCTCCTCAAATGCTCCCTGGCTTTGAGTGATTAAAATAATTTTTGCCCAGTTCGCCTTTAGGATGGAACCTCCGGGGCCTCCTGATTGGCTATTGAAGCAACAGGTCCCTCTTCACTGGGAACAGTGCACGGGAAGCACATCATGACCGGGCTTTGGGCAAAACCTCCCGAACCAGAGGGAGATCAGTCCTTTGCGGGGGCAGTGAGGAGGACTGAGACCTCCCCTGCACCCCAGCAGCACCATAGGCATGTGCTGCTGCAGGGTGGCTCTGGTCCAGATCGAAACCTATGGAAAATGGGTTGGCATTATCCAGTTAAATACATTTAAAGTGACAGAGCATCACCATCGCTAGAGCATGGGCTGATCATGAAATTGTGACTTCAGAGAGGTTTTCCCAGACCGGGATCTTTTACCAATCTCTGGCAGAACAGGAAAGACCTCATTTAACTGAAGATTATTTTTTTCAGAGTGCATCCCGTATCATTAAAGTCTCCCTGTGAAAAAACCACAACCTTCAGCCCACATGAGCATCCTGGTGAGTAGCAATCTATTTCAAATCAAGAAGAAGCAATTTCAGGTGAGGCATGAAATGCCGCTGTCGGAGAGCAGGTAAACCCTGCCTCCCCAGCAGAAGCGAAGCTCCCTGGCCCCAGCACACCCGGAGCACAATCCCTGCGACTGCCTCCAGACAGCTGGAGCTACAGCAGCAACCCGTGCTGGCTGGCTGGGTCTTCAATTTAGGATGTCCCCGAAATAGCTATAGATGGTGATTTGTATTAAGTTGTACAATTGAAAGCTACTTGTGTAAGAGGATTGCTTTTGGATACGTGCACTGAAAGATTTGCTTTAAGCACAAGGCAATTCAAGTGTAATTGCAGAAGTGAATGTTGCCCAAATTGCTCTCAGAGCAGCTTCTAGATGTCAGATGGACCCAAGGAAGGACAAGCAGGCAGAACGCAGCCCTGGTTACCACCCTGCCTAGTATGCAGGGGCTATGTTTTCCCTCTAGCTGCCAAGCAGGGGAAAGCATGATTTTTCTAAGACATCTCAGCTGCCAATCCCCATGGGGATGCCACAGCATTGGCCTCAGTGCAGGTCACCCACCTTGTCCCTCTCCACCCTCTCCACTGTCCTCTCCACCAAGTTCCAGCGGTGGTGGCCCCATCTCCAAGGCTGCAAACCAGCCACCAGCACCCAGAGCAGGACAGACTTGCCCCAGAGCCCTGGAGTATGGTGGGGGGGATCAGGGAGAAGGATGGAGGGAGTGTGGGGACACAGGGAGGATCAGGAAGAGGCCTCTTACAGCACGAACAAGTTATTTCAACTGAGCCAAATGGCCCGTGGAGAAGCACTGTGTAAGGGGTTCAGCAGCAATTTGTGTGTCCCAAGGGGGGCTGGGAGAAGAAATAGTGCTAATGCCACAGCACAGAAAACACGCAGACAGAGTTTTCTTTAGGGCTCCCCTAGGATTTCTAAGGGAAGGCATTGTCAGGGTTTTATGGAGCATTTTACATGAAGTACTAATCACCACAGGGGCAGTTTAGGGCAGCAGCCCCAGGGCTCTTCTGGCGTGGGGGCCATGTCTCCCAGGGCAGCACCAGCTGCTACCAGGGCTCACCGTGGATGAGAAAGGGACTGGGATGAACAGTGGCAATTTATGGCTGCTTTGTCTGTCAGGGAGGTGGGTGCAGGATGGAGGTGTCTGGCCCAGGAAGGAGGAATAGGTGCAGAAGAGCTGGCATCCATCGAGGGGAGTATGGTAGGTTATGGTGGACACCGACATGCTAGCCCAAAACTCCAGCTGCACATGCAACTGATGCTCCAGGGTTAATAAGAGTCCCACAAAAAGCTCATGTCTTGCCTAAGCAGCTAATGACCTCAGTTAACCTGACCCCACAGGAGGTCGGTAATGAGGAGGCAGTGAAACACTTGCAGACCTTTATTTCTTACGGCATGAAGAACTCCCCTTCCCCAGGACTTGGCTACAGGAAGGTGCCACCATCCTCTACATTTACAAGAAGTCACACAGAGGAACAAGGATGACAGTAATCCCACAGCTGATCAGAAAACAGGGAAGACCACTACCTAAACACACATCTGGTGGTTTGGGAGACACCCTGGGACAACTACCAGGGCTGGCAGATGTGAGCCAGATCTTCCAAGAGTTTTGCAGAGCAGAGCTTGTGGCTGGAGAGGTCTCTGCACCTACTAAACATCTGTGTTCAGGTAGCTGCATCTCACCCCTGATACTTTCACTGAAACTGCATTAGTTCTGCAAAATAAGCCCGGAACACAACAGTTTTTAACTAAAATGTGGTCCAACACTGGGAATTTCTGAGAAGTCACCCTTTCCACACAGCATCCCTCCCATCAGAAACAGGGGTCAGAGAACAGGTCTCACTAGTAAATATATTTTTTTTCCTGTTAACAGCTTCAAATCTTTCAGCATGGAGCACCTGGGCTTTCCTGTGCTGCTAACCTTCACTCCAAAGCCCAGATGGGAGTTAAATGGTGTCAAACATGACCAAGAGAACAGGGAAGCAACTGAACAGAGGATGGGATTGCCCCTGGTGAAGCCACATGGGAACACGACAAATCCTTCTCCACAAGGGGAAAGGAGAGCATCCTTTCTCTAGCCAGGTCCTTAAAGAAACCAAATCCCTAAGACTAAGCTCCCATTTTGTGAAAATATTGTCAGGAAAGGAAGAAAAAAGTCATTTTGGAGACCTTGGCTGAAGACAGGTGCCCACTGCTGAACCAAACATATGAAGATCCTCACCCAGAGCTTTCAATGCCCTTAATGAATCCATGTCTTTCCTCCACCATTCACTGAACAACAAAAAGTATCACTAAGAACATAAAAAAACATTTTCTGGTGGAAGAAGGCAACAAACAGGAGCCCTCCCAGCTGAGCTGAGTACTTGCCAGCTCCCATGAACAGGGCTGTAAAGGATGAAGTACATGGAGACGTCTTGGCTAGTAAGCAACACTAGCAGCCCAGATCAGATCTCACCATGACCATAGCCTGGCTCATCCCAACTAGAGCTTTTGAGATGGGCCATGACACATGAGGCTGAGGCACAAGGGTCTCACCAGCCTGGCTGGGACACTTGGTACACTGAGCTCAGCCTCCAGCCAGATGCAATCACACAGTGTGGAGACCTTGGGGTTGAGAGTCCTCCAGTTAGACTTTGGTGATGCAATGCACACAAAACAGTAATGTTATCGTGCCAGGTTTCTGTTGTAGGAAGATGGTCAGATGGCTTGAAAATGTCCTGTCCCTCCTCAGGGCTTGCTGATGCCACCTATGTCCTGCTTGGCATTGGCCTGAGGAAGTATGATGACTTCTTCTCACCACCTCCAACATCCATTCAGCGCTTTGGGGAGGGGAACTGGGTGACTGACCTGTTAGAGCAGCCTCCCATCAGCCAAGCCCTCTCCATCATTCACAGACACACAGATGCCCTCCCTTCCACTCCACATGCTATTAAGAAAAAAAGGATACTTTGCAACATTTGTGCTTTTGATCTCCTTAAAATCCCTTCAGCATCCCCTCTTACGAAGTCTTGTACAGCAGTGACACACCAAAGGTGCTCTAGGGAAAATTACTTTATTTTCTTTCTTCTTTAAAAACACTTTTTACAGCTTAAGAAATAAGGTTCTTTTAAAAAGAAGTAAAATCACAATCTCAGGAACACTCATGATCTACAGTGCCGTGGGTGCTGGGAATTGCAGGCTTATGGACCTCACCTTTAAGCTGGAAGCATTGTGAACACCTCTGATCTGTGCTCCTAGAGTTCAACGGGAAAACAAAAACACTTGAGCATGACTGAGTTTTCTTCTCCCCACCAGCTGACACGTCTGGGTCTAAATTAAAGCTATTTCTGCAGCTCGTTCATTCAGGCTCCTCTGCTGAAAGGCTTGAGCTGGAGCAGATGGAGGAAAGTGAGAAGCCTTGCTGCCCTCCAACACTGCAGCCCGTTCACCCCAAAAGGCTGGCTGGGAATGGGGAGAGAAGAGGGAGGAGAGTAGCCAGTGCTGCCCCGTGCCTCGGGGACTGCCAAAGGGTGGAAGCCATTGGCACAGGCATGGGAGGCTAGCCGGGAAGCGGTAGCTTTGTAGCCTAGTTCAGCCATTCAGCAACTGAAGGGACAGCCGGACATCGGGGGTCTGCCCTGGGTGTTTGCACACTGATCCTTTGCAAGTCGTCAGGGACTGCAGCCAACATGGATGTTGCATAAACAGACAGGGAAAGGTCTTTGGCATGTGAAAGTGGGGATTTTCCCCAACAGAAAACAACCCACCCTCCTCTCATTTAAATGCAATCTTCCAGCCAGGCTGCAGTACCTCCAGAGTGCCAGGCACAGCCCAGGGTCTCCAAAGGCAACACCCGGGGACACATCACTGGGCCTCGCGCCTAGACGTCACCTCTCCAAACTAAGAGTTGGTTTCTTGACATAAGAGTTCTCAACTGGATTCAGTTTTCATTTACATTGGATTACCGCCTCCAGCCAAACCAGCAGCACCACTGTCGACTTGCATGGGTGGAGCAAAGGAAGCCATCCACTGACACCCAAGCCTGCTGGCTCCCCATAGCATGTCCTCACCATCAGCAGGACACTGGACACACACAGCGGGAACCTAACAGGGCTTTGAAGAATTATATGTGTTGTTTTGGGCTGCTGGGGAAGTGGGATAAAAGTACTCAGAAGATATTCATTGCCAAACCCATGAAGCTGGAAGATATTTTGAGAGATGCCAGAAGTTGCAGATGATATTAATAGGGGTGCTGTTACTTACACCATTCCCAAGCTTCAGCTTCCTGGGGATAGGATAGGGTCTTTATAGGAATTGGCACCAGTGTTTAAAATACATAAATCTTTGTTACTGTCTGTACAATACTTCTAGCAGGGCTCAGGCTTTTAGATCCAGATCCATCTGCAGTTCCACCTGCACAGATCCAACCAGCCTGTGGCATTGAAATCCCCTTGGCACTTATGGATGCAGAATGTTTTGCTGCTGAGTTGCGTGCCAGCACGTGCCGGGCTCTCCTCACAGCAGGGCACAGAAGTCAAATGAATGCTACCCCTCCACATCCAACTCCAAATACTCTCTGCTATGGAGACTGCAGCCACTGCCTCTCTCATCATGCTGCCAGTTACAACAAATTGCTAGTATGCAACATTTGTGATTTATCTTGAGAGCATTATAAGTATTTACATCTAAGAAGCCCTAAGAACAGGAGGGAAGGGTTAAATAAAGGCTTTTCCCTCCTTCTCAATATCAAACATCAGAAAAACCTAGGTGAATAGATTCAAAAAATCGGTGTTAGACTAGAAATGGAGACCAAAACTCAGCAGCCAGTCAGCCCAGACTTCAGCGAGCCCCAACCCAACCTCAGCACCCAGAGATGTCTCTTGCTTTGTTCTTCCGCTGGTGTCTTACATCCAAGGGATTGAATCCCCTTTCTCTGGACCCGAACAGTGCCCAGCAAGGAGTTCTGGCTGTGTAATCGGCTGCTGTGAAAGTCTTGGACCCGCTGCTCCTCTCATGCTCTCGCACCAGCTCCTGGAAGCGGTCATAGTTGATCCATGTCCACCACTCGCCATTGATCTTGAACTGGAAGGAAAAGAAAGATGTTGTCGAGCCAGGGAGCAACGAGGAGTACCAAATACCACATTTATGTTAAGATAAGCTGGATGCATATTAAATTGGTTACCCAGCTGTAGTTTTTTTTAATTTTCTGGCTACAGTAAGGTTCAGGGTAAAGATGTCCAAAACCTAATGTAGAGTAACTGCTTTAACAGAAAAAAAGAAATTCAGGTGGACAAATACACAGAACTTACTGTTTCTGAGCCATATTTCATCCATGCAGTTTGACAAGACACACAGATACAGGATGGCTTGTTTTTCTTACAGCTTTAGTCATTTAGTGCCATCTACCAGCAGATAATCTCCATGAGGGTTTGACTGTTGCGTACTTTGCTGGACCCTTCAAAGTACCAGATCCTACCACCACTTCAGCTCCACTTTGCCAGGAGGAACACTTCCACGGTACATCCCAAAGCATTTCCAGGCATGTCTGCACTTCCCAGGTGTCACTTATACTTGAAAGACCTTAGTTTGGGGAACTGGAAGAGTGCCGCAGGAAATGTGTAAATTTGAGAGCAATGTCCAGGCACTCCTTGATGAAGGAACCTTTCCAAGGTCAACCAAAGCTCCTGTTCAGAGCGTCTGACACTGACTCCAGGGCAGCCACAGCCTAGCAAAATGGTACCAGAGCCATGTGCTGTGGTGATTGCGATGGATTTGGGTGATTCTTGAAAGGGACAAGAGGGCTGTGTTTGGGAATGGGGGAAGATAAAAAGGTTTAATGACATGAATCCTCTTTCCATGTGAGAATTTTAAGAATTGCTTATTTTGACAAGCTGAAGCTGCATTTGTCTAGCAGACCTGCTCTGCTAATTTAGCAACAGCCTTGACTGAATCCTCAATTAGGATTTATCTGAACTAAGAGCTTATTATGCACTTCATTGGAAAAAAAAAAAAAAAGGAGGCAAAACAGACTGACTCCCTGTTTTTTCAAAAACCTGACGGCTATGCATTTAAAATGGCACTTGACTTTCTGCCCAAGAGCTAAAAGCTTTTTTGGTTGGAAAAACTGCTGACAACCACAAAATTCTGCAACCAAACATTGCTAGCGCTAATCTATTGCTGCCTGTGTAATTACAGCGAATTCTTACAGGAGTCATCCTCCGCAGAGAGTGGAGATGTGAGACTGCAGATTCATAACAGCAGGGAACAAGTCTTGCTGTAAATAAACTTGCCCAGCACTCATTCTTCATATGCTAAGGTGGAGGCCATGTTTCACCAAGGCGACACATCCTTTCCAGTGTGCACGTCTCCAAGTACAGCAATAGCAGAGGAGACAACGTATTGCCTGTAACACAGCAGGTCCCAAACAGGATCCAGGCTTCCCTCCCAATGTGTGTGGATGTGCTAGGTGACAAGTTCACACCATGCATAAGACTCCCTGCTCCCCCCAGATTTGATTCACTAACACTCAGCAAATTCTCATACAAATTAAGGGGGAAAAAAACCCAACCCACAGGATCCAGCAAAGCCTTTAACACACATGGCACATGGGAGATGTGTTTAGCACACAAGCTGTTGAGCTTATTCCCACAATGGATATGGGTATGCAGCTCTCCTAACACATCAGATGGGTCCCTAGATAGCCTTGAGGCCAACTAAGAGAAACCTAGCACAAAGAACAAAAAAGCCAACAAGGCTTGAACTCAACTGAATAGGTAATTTGGTAAAGCCTGCTCCCTTGAAAACCAAAAGGGATGCTCTAATCTCAGGATGGAAGGGGGAGCTTGCAACAAGCTGTTAACCCTGTGGTCAAGAGTGGCTCAGCAAGAGCACCAAAGCCACAGGAGATAATGGTGCCACCCAGACCAGCTGAAACGAGGGTATGGACTGCAGCCACCAACCCCAACCCAAACACTGGTGTAGATATCTGCCTTTCCAGAATCGCAAAAATCTAGAAACTGCACAAAAACAGTGTACTATTACCTGTAGGAGATAATGAGAACTATTTCTAGACTATTTCTAGAAGAAGCCCCACTCAGACCATTGCTGTGTCAAGGCAGTCAATGGTGATGCAGCTGCACTCACAACCAGTTTAATTAGCAACAGGTAGGTAAAACCCACCATCCTATGAATGGGCTGGCATCGGTGCTGATGCTTTCATCATCCACAGCAGCTTCAACATCAGTATAACACTGTCACTGCCCAGCCAAGGGCAGAAGCAGTCTCATACAGGGATGGAGTTTGACATGACCTTCTGGGACACAGTCAGATGGTTTCTCTCTTTTTAGAAGCAAACTGTTTTCCCCCCCCCCGCCCCCATATCATGCCATGGCTGTATTTCACCACACCAGCTGCTGTTCCATGGAGTTAGTGACCTTTGATGAGGCTACCGGCAGAAGGAAATAAAACTGAAATAAAACTCAGGGTTGGGCAGCAAAGCTTTCAGAGGCCACCAGAGGAAGCACAGGGTGGAGCGAGCAAAGACGCAGCTAGCCCGAAGCCAGTGCGTCAAGGCAGTGTGTGCAGACGCACTGGCTTTCGGGCTGTGCTCCTGAGCAAGGTGGGATGCTGAGAGGTGGCTTGGTGAGTGGCAGCAAGGGACCTCTGCCCTCTCCTCCCCTCATCACTCACTCCCCTTAGCATAAAGCACTAGTATCCCAGGGATAAAACCGCTCCTCTGAGGGATAAAACGCTCCAGGCTTGCATAAACCACATGCACTGCTCTGCATCCTGAACTTTGGCTACATCACCAAAGTGAGATTTTAAGCTATTTAATTTTGACTCCATCTGAACATGCAGCTCCTGACACAACAGAGCTATTAAGGCTGGGAGCTGCCTGCTGCAGACTAAGGTGACAATAACATTCCCACTAGAACAACCAAATGAAGGCTGCCTGGGATTCATTACAAAAGCAGATTAAATAATATTAAATATTTTTAGTGCTGCAATAGCACAGCTATAAAACATGAAGAAATGGGAGCAATCCTTTAAATGTGTCATGGAAAGCAATTACTTCTACTGAGGAATAAAAAACAGACAAACACGCGGGTGGGGGAGAACAGCCTCAATTGCCTACAAGATTTACAGATTGGATTTTAACAATTTTGTGATTATTCCATAGATAACAAAAGATTTAAGACTCAAAATAGTTTCACAACATCCATATAACAGGCGAGCCAATGCTAAACATCGGTCTTATTTCAGACTAATGCGGTCAGGTTTTTTATTGAATTTTTCACTACCTGGTTAAGTCTTTTAAGGTGATAAATACATCGACAAAAGACAAATAGCTGAAACTCTTCCCGTGGTTTTTTTTTTTTTAAGCTAGTATCATTAAAAAAAAGTAATAAAGCTCCTTCAGCTGGCTCTGAAGGTAGGCTGTGTTGTCTGGAAAGGCAAACTCACCCTCCCTGAAGGCTTTGCTCAACCAATGAGATGACATGGGACGCAGCACATGCCTTCCCCTTGGAGCTCATGCTCCCAGGGTCCCCCAGCTCTGGTCCCCAAGCTCCAGTCCCCATGGTCCCATCACCAATTGCTCCCTACAGACATGGCACCAGTGCACAGCAATGCAAAACCTGCCTGATTTCTGCAGATCCTACAGCCAGGGCAAGGAGCACTGGCCCGAGCTGGTATTAATGTTGGGAAAACAAGAGGCAAAGGAAATGAGGGGAAACTCATAATGACCTTCAAGCTGAGAAAAGCAGATCTAGGCATGATGCTGTACATCACTGGGGATGCTTGTCAAGGAGTTACATACCTCTGCCAGGAATGGCATGGCTGGACCCAGGGGAACCACAGGGCAATGGTGCAAGAGGATGGACCTACCTGGCTTGGGTTGTTTTGTCCATGGACATGGCCAGTCCCTCAAACAGTCTATAGCAAAACTAAAATATATATACTGCAAAGACAATTGGGAGCCGGGACTGAAATGGAGAGACAAGTTACCTGGGAGCATCAACAGAGCATGGCTAACATCTCCCTTTTCTCTTATAACTCACAACAGTGGATATGAACAGGAAATTTCTTTAAATTATCTTCTGTAGTATGTTTACAGCTACTCTGGGTACAGAGAGAGAAACTTCTTGCCACAGAAACCCATCAACATTCATGAAGAAGAGCCACACTATATATTTCTTATCAACATATTTGCATAAGTAATTTTGGGGGGATAAAAATGTACGCATATATTGAGGACAATATAGTAGTACAATTTACTACATTCCTCCAGACACGCGTAATTGCCAAGAAATAAACACAGGGTTTATACGAAGGGATAAAATATAGAAGAGAGGCAGAGATGGTGACACATGAAACACTAATACTGAAAAATGGAAGTCAGCCAAAAATCAATTAGTTTGTCCTAACAAGGATAATGTTATATTTTCTTTGCAGAAAAACACACTGAAATGAGGAGGCTCCTCTTCATCCATTCATTCTGGTCTTTTTCTAAAAAAAAACAAAAAAAATTAATGTCTTTTCAGGAAAGGACTAAATAGTATGAGCCACATAAGAGAATAAAGCAGAGCAGTGGGCAAAGCCTGCTGCAGCTCCTTGCAGACCTCATCCTCGCAGAGCAAACCCTGGGTTGGAAGGACAGAGTCTGTCCCCAGTGGGGAGAAGACCCATGGGAAACCTTTCTCCGATGAGCTGTGTTGCAATGCAGCATCCCTGAGGAGCAGAGGGAAGACTAGAAATAGAAAGTCAAGCTTTAGGTCTTGTAACAGCTACTCTTTAATTACTTGAGGACACTAAGATTTAAGTAGTCCAACAAATGGATTCTTCCCCAGGCAGATGCACAGGGTTTAATGGTTAAATACAGCAGTTTTACGCGTGGTTTTTAAAGACCACACACACAAAAAAATCAATCGGGGTAAGCAGGGAAAAAACAACAGGTGCTTCAGTTGCAGGGACGCACAGAAACTGGTGAAGCATCATACATGAGGGCAAGGAGA
This sequence comes from Pandion haliaetus, assembly GCA_013401275.1. Taxonomy (NCBI): domain Eukaryota; kingdom Metazoa; phylum Chordata; class Aves; order Accipitriformes; family Pandionidae; genus Pandion; species Pandion haliaetus. The sequence continues at coordinate 59,461 of VYZV01021431.1, read as the reverse complement.
GCCCACTGCTCCTCTGATGGCTTTTCTAGTTATGATTTCCAGCGTTTTAAGACCTAGCTTTGCCAAATGTTTCAGTAGACGCTTATTTTGGTTTGCACATAGCATAAGACATTAAAGGAGCATTTTGCAAAAGCAAGTCTCAGCAGCTCAGCTTTTATAAGGCCGGCAGGTCCGATGCTTCCCAGTCCACACTTTTACGTCCCATCCCAAAAAACAAATTAAACACAACTGCCAGCTCTGCTCTTAAGACATTCAGAAATTATTAAGCCTTCTCCCTGCCTAAGCGTTAAAATCCCAGCCAAGCAACACAAGCTGACAGCTCATGCAGGGGCTCTGTGCTGGCAGGGTGCCTCATTCCCTGTCTCCTCTCCCCACAGAGCAGCTGGATACAGCACTGTCTGCACAGCCCCTTCCTGGCTGCCACCCGCAAACTAACCCCCAAGTGCCACCACTGCTGCCAGTGGCTTTGGAGACCCAGGGCTGCAAGATGCATTCAGTGTTGCAGGCAGGGCGTGGCTTTAAAAAAAAAACCAAAACAAAAACCACCAAAACCCCAAAAGAACAAAATAATTCTGCACACAGACTTTTTTTAAGGGAAGCAATGCATTCAGAACCTGCAAACATTACAGTCCCTGCACTGCCTGAGCATTTAAACACACAGAGGCATTTAAAAAAACCCCACTACTACACTCCATTTATATTCTTTCTTGAGAAGAAAACTTATCTTTGAATTATCTTTGGAGAAACAGTCAGGATATCCTCAGCCTCTTTTTCATTGGCTTTCCTTGAAACACTTCCTTTGCTGAGCTTAAATATATTGTTTTGCCATTAAGGAAAAGCATTGTTCTGGGGAGATGGAGTGTGGCTTTGCACACAGGTCTTAAGAAGATTTATTTTTAATTCCATGCTCACATATCTATGGTCCTGAAACTCAAAAACTTGTTTTCAAGTATCCATACAGCCTCCTGCCAGCTGTGCAGACTGTGTATCTCAGGTCGGGTGAGCTCACAGCCCACAGGGTTACTGAGGACCCCTCGTCCCACACAGGCACACTACAGGGCTTATGTTAAGAGTATTTTGAGAAAAAAATCCATAGTAGAAACGGTCCTCTCCTTAGAGCCCCTGGCAGCAGCTGGAAGAACTCAGCAGTACCAAAACACTGCAAGTTTCATCAATCTGCAGTGATATATGTATATATGTAAATATTTTATTTAAAAAAAAAACCATCCCAGCTACTTTTTACACTGGCCATGTGCAGGGCAGGAATTAACACCCATCCTCCTTTTATTTCCTCTTACGTTTTTACTGTCACCAAAAAGACCAGGGGACACTTACAGACCCCAGGCCTGCTGCAGCTTATTGGTCCTAAAGAAACAGCACAAAGCTTGCAGAGAATTGGTCTGTGAACCACATCCACACATTTGGCAGGGTAATGTACACATCTGGATTTTCTATAATGCACAGACAGAAGTCTCATGAACTGTCTAGATGGTGCAGCAGGGCTCTTGCAGGCTGCAGGAATTTTAATGCCGCAGCCACAAAAGCTGTGTGTGAAGCCGGGATGGGTAGGTTCATCCCACTCTCACCATGGTTGACTTGCCAGTCTTTACCTTTATGAAAAACAAACAAACAAACAGAAAAATCAATCACATCTTCCTGCTCACTTCACCTCCCAGGTTGCTTGGCTTAGAAGCATGTAAGACAGCTGGTAACTGACACAGGAGATGTCCGAGTAGAGAGTAATGCCATGTCAAATGCGTTACTTGGGAATTAGTTACCACTCCAGATTTGCAATGCAGCAGCGTTCAGCTACTGGTTTCTATTGTGCTCTCTACCATCAGCCACTTCTCTGGGCACAATATCAAAAAGGCAGCTGAAAAGTGATCTTGATGGCTCCAATCCTGAGCTCCTTAATTTAAATTTGAAGACAGCCCATCATTGCAATAAACAAATAGCTTTTATATTTTCACACAGGCTATTATTAAACAGATCATATATAATGGGAGTGCAAAGTACTTACATTATGCGACTGCTATGACTATTTTTGCCACCTGCCAGTACAAAGCTTTCCAAGTCAAACAAATAATTCATTGAATTATTACACACAGTTTCTCACCTAATTAAGGCTCACAATCATTTAAGGCTCCCTTTGTTCAACAGTGCAAGTGACTGAATTGGAGTCAGTCAGGAAAAGAAGAAATATTGTAGATAAATTAATCTTAACAGGGTCAAATTGCTTGTTAAAAAGCTTAAAAACTTTTCTTTTTAATTACCAGTTGTAACCTCAGGCTTTAGGGGGAAGAAATTAAGATTAAGCTGGTTATTAAGTTACAAATGCGTGCAATAGAAGGTAATAACCAATCCAACAGGACAGCAGGCATGCAGAGGCAAGAGTCTCACGACATCCCATGTCCGTGGGGCTAACCGAAAATCTGCACAGTGACACTGAGCCCTGGGAATAACCGAGCTTTAAACCCTCAGCAACTTTGCAGACAGTATCTATGAACAGTTAACAGCATCAACTTCAGATGGAAACAAAATGTAGCCTTGTAGTTATACATTCAGTGACTTAAATAAGTGCTTATTAGCAATCAGACGTGTTAAAGTAGATGAAATACCTCCCAAAGCTTGCAACTAGAATGCCTGGAAATGGGATTTGCTATTGTGTTTTCTGAGAGAGTGAAACAAAACGGCAACACCAAACCATCACTGACCCAACACATGCACTGCTGGGCAGGCACCATCCCTCGCCAGCACTGCGTGGCCCTGTGCCCGTGGGACCATTCCTCTGCAACTCGTTTGCTTCTATTTATTACATCTAATCTTGTGTGAGTTATTCTAAAGAAAAGATTCATTATTGCAGATTTTTTTTTTAATCCCTACCCGCTGCAGAGCAGAACATCTCATCTGCCAATTAAGCCAGCGCTACATCCAGACAGTTTTAATTCTGATGGATGAAAAATGGATTACTTTAGCACAGCTATGATCTTCTTTTAATAACTAACAGATCAAGCACAGCAGAGCCACCTTCCTATTTGGAAGGAGACAACGGAAAGAAAAAAACCTTCCGGAAACATAACATTTCATACTCACGCCTGCACTAAGGCTGTTCTTTGGCTACTGAGGTACCTTGTCCTCAGCTGGGGAGGAACCCCATCCCCTGTGTCTGCTGCAGACACAGGGATGTTGCACCCATTTGGTGACCTTCTGACATGAAGCAGCAACCCAAGTTTGTTTTTCCCCTTGCACTGTAATGCTGTCACAGGTACGGGGTAACTGATGGGTGAGCAGGCAGAGAATGTGATCTAAATTCTGGTTCTGGAATGCTGGATTGCAAGGACAGCTTACACTCTCCAAATGATTTGCAAGGCAGGAAGGAAATAAAATGTGATGGACTATTTTTCTCTAATATAACCCTTGTTAGTTGATCTGCAGCTGGTAGTTAAGTGCTTCCTTTTCCTCCCTAAATATAGATGAAATGCTCAGCATGGAACAACTTCAGAGCCTTTCACCCAACCTCTCAAGCCTTCTGCAAGTGCAGCCCGGACACATGTGAAGCCTTCACATCCCATCCAAGCCCCCTACCGTACAGACATGGGCAGTGCTGGAAAACCCAGTGGGAAGGAAAAGGCCGATTCCCTCTTTGCTGGGAAGATTTCTTGGTTGATGGAGAGTAATGAGCACCTTTGGCCAGGCTACTACCTTCCCCCAGCTCATTTCAGTTGAAACTACCCACGACACCTGCCTTGGAGGTACCCTGTTGTTATGGGTTTGTGTGGCGCGGTTTTCCTTGGTGGCAGGGGAGGGGGGCTGCAGAGGTGGCCCCTTTAAGAAGCTGCTAGAAGGTCCATGGCGCCAAAATGTCGGCCCCGCCTCTGGGAGGGGAGTGACGGTGGTAGCGCCTCTGGGAGAACATAGTTAGAAGGGGAACCAGTAGTGTGGGGGTTGGGAAATGTGAGAGGAACATCTCTGCCGATACTGGAGTCAGTGAAGAAGGAGGGGGAGGAGGGGCGCCTGAGGAGGCTGATGGCCCTGCAGCCCGTGGTGAGAAGGCAGGCTGTCCCCCTGCAGCCCAGGGAGGTGAACGTTGGAGCGGAGGCTCCCGAAGATGGCCGTGACTCCATTGTAAAAACCGCGCTGGAGCAGTGTGAGACTGGAGAGCAGCCCGCGGAAAGGACCC
>VYZV01021431.1:2942-55121 GCA_013401275.1 Pandion haliaetus | reverse complement strand
GGGGGAGGAGGTAGAAAGCACCGGGAATGGAGCTGAGCCGGGAAGGCGGGAGGGGTGGGGGGAGGTGTTCTGAGGTTTGTTTTTTTTTCCCTTCCTAATACCCTTGTGTTTTGTTTTTGTTTTGATTTGTAGTAAATGAAATTGATTTTGTTTCTTCCCCAAGTTGAGCCTGTCTTTTGCCCGTGACCATAAGTGGGGAGTGATCCCTCCCAGTCCTTGTCTCGACCCACAAGCCTGCCTTTTGTCTGTTTTTTTTTTTCTCCTCATCCCAACGTAGCCAGGCGAGGGGGTGGGGGGTGAGTGAGCGGCTTCGTGGTGCTTTGTTACCGGCTGAGCTGACCTGAAACCACGACACCTGTGTACCCCTCAGCACTGCATTTTGGTTATGGGAAATGAAATTATTACAGTGACCTTCCTAAAAGCACCTGCCTTGGGTTATTTTGTGGATGGCAGGCTCACCCTGCCGCGCTGGAGAACACAATGCTAACCCAGACATCGTCCACCAGGGAAATAATCCAATTGGTGAGCCAAGGGAAGTCCGGGGCACAGGACTGCATCTGCACCACGAGGGAACATCTGGATCCAGGATATGGACTGGGATCTGCTTGTGGAAGTCAGGCGTATCCATTTATTAAGGCAAAAATGGATGACTACAGCCACTTTTCTGAGCTCACGGGCCATTCATTTCACCCTGTTAACTGAGACCTCCAAAGAGAACAAAAAGGGACGGGATTTCAGGACTACTCCCTGTGCTATGCATGACTAATTGACACAGAAATCAATCCCAGCATCACAGGAAAGAGGCAGGGATGCTCACATCTACAAGCAGATCTAAGGACCAGACTGAGCAGCAGCACACGATACAAACTACACTAATGAGAAACTCAGAGCTGTAAAGCAACAGGGAGAACGTGGCTGGAAAACAACCCACTTGCAAAAGTGAGGTAGATATTTAAATGAACATAATAGGAGATAATTGGCAGGCAAGTATTTCAACACAGTGGAGCGGGTGGTGAACACAGGCATAAAGCAAATTCAACAAAGCAGGGCAGAGGGTTTTATTCTAGAAATTACCAAGATGCTAACTTTCATTCAAAAAAATCTTTTCTGCAAGGCAGCTGCAGCACATGCCCCCTTCTTAAGCACTTGTTATGGTCATCTCAAGGATACATTTATTGTTACAACCCAGGCAAAGCAGCTGCCTAAGGTGTCTCTCTGGAAAAGGTTACTTGAATTAACTGTTAAATTATAAAGTTGCTGCTGTCTCAATATCTCAGCCAATTAGTTCAAAAGCGCTGTAATAAATCAGAATTTTTTGTACCATGGTGTTTATAGGATTTGCTACAAAGCAAAAATAATTACTCAAGAATTTAGCACTACTGCTAAAGAAAAGAATCAAAGAAGATGGAGCCAAAACACACCAGGCACCTCTCAAGGAGAGATGGAAACTGGCACGCAGGGGGGAGCAAAAAGCTGGGAGGAGGATGTAGAAATGACAGGGAAGAAGAGCTCTCCCACCTGTGGGAGCCTGGACCAAGCCAAGGGAGGCCGGCACTCAACCCTGGTTCTCTTTGCTTGTCCTTCAGGCTTAAGCAGCTGATACCCAGTTGGCTCCAAAAAAGTGGAAATACCAGTAACTAATGGTGTTTTAGGCCACTGTGAGCAGAGTGCAGGTGTTCTCTGTGTTGTTTTTTTAGGGCTCTGTGAGGGCTAACTGGGAAACAAATATTTTGCTGCAAGGCTTAAGTTTATGAGACTTCTTAAGCTGTCCTTGGATAGTGCAGGAGTGCCAGATTCAAAGCTCTCTGAGGTTAAGCGGGATACATCTCACTTCCCGAGACCTATCAAGTCCCAAAGGCTTTCACAAGCGCCTCACCTATAACTGCAGAAAGACACTCAGACACCAGCAATGCACTTCTGGTCAGCAGGAAAAAAAAAGGTGTGTGTGTGGGAAAAGACTTGAAAGCCCAAGATTGTTAAGACACTGAGGTACCCCCCAAATGCAACAGCTCCTATCTCTGTATTGCCTCTTGATTTCCCGAGAAAAGAAAATAACACCAGACATACAAACTGCAATTTCCTCTACCTAAAATCTCTTTTTCTACCTAAATCGCTGGCCTTAAGAGCTTAAAGCCTAAACTATTATTCATCAAGTAAGCAGGTGCCAATCAATGATTCTCCATAAATCAAGGAGCAGAGGCTACAAGCAAGATGCATTATTTCTCTGATGTTTCCAGACTCTTTTGTACAGGCTGGTATCACAATATTGGCATTTAAAATTATTAATGTGAGCATTGTTTGAACACCTCAAAACTCAGACCTAGCAGGACACAGTGAAATAAATCACATTTCCTAATGATTTTTATTACCGTCTTCCTGCAACTCCGTAACTTTTTAAAGATACCTTTGATTTTGCAATTACTCACTACAGTTTGATTGTTCCCAGAGTAGAAGTTTTCTGGAAATAATATACACTGACAAATTTTATTCTCCACTGGAGCCTGAAATTCAGAATTAAACATAATAGAAATAGATTTATTTTTTATTAGTTCTTTTAGTACCGAGTATAGATTGTTTCCAAAAGATGCCCTCTCCTAATGGCTTTGGAAAGCAAAGCAGCTGTAGAATTCCTCCTGGGCCACTATCAATCTATACTTGTTACTAATGGTGTTACTTAAATTATGCATCAATAAGTTAGGTGAAAATCTGTTTCCTTTCTTTCCCTAGGCCCTTCACCTTAGAACACAAAAGAATATTTTCCATTCAAGGATTTGCTCAAACACTGTTGCCAGTGGCAACAACCAAGACTGAGACTGTAAATAAAGCAACTTCGAGGTGAGTTAAAACAAAAACAATGCCAGGTATCCCATTTTTCTCTGCTCCTTTACAGCTGTTCCCATAAAATACCACATCACCAAAGCAAGCAACAGTTTTGTAACTGTGCTGTTTTCAACAATGAGACCCTAAAAATTTTCAAACGCTAATTTAAAATAATTTGGATCTTTTGCAAGTGGTGATTTTGACCAGTTATTTCCTTTGCATACTGTGAATCACTTCGCATGGAAAGCCCTACACCACCACTCACTAAAAGCAGCTCCCATTTAAGTTAGGAACATGAGAGTGTTCATGACTTCAGCAAACACAACTGAAGAATATACAAAGAGTAAAATCATCACAATTAGCATAAGTAGCTGTTCCATGAGTTGCCTAGCTAGCACATTATTATACACTTTTATTATCTTTCTATTAAGCATTTCTGGAGCTCAGAAAGCCAAATTGTACTTGATATCTTTCGTATCCTGCATCCTTTAAAATTAATTTACTTTTTTGGCATTTCACTTGTATTTCAAATTGTGTTGATGCTATTTACAAAGGGACCCAAGTTTCAAACAAACCATTTTACACACACACAGGCTGCTAAGACATGCTTGGCCTGTGAAAGTACTCCAGTAGCATAACTGATGCTGGACTGGTGTCAGAAAGCAGCACCACTACCTCTTCGCCATCGTTAGGATGGAGAACATGTATAATTGTTTTTAGATGCTTCATTTGCTCTGCAAAACAGTTTTGCAGAAAGGCAGCTCCAGTCTTAAAAGGAAAGCATACTCTGTTAACATTCACATAATGTCTTTTACAAAAATTATTTCTCTAAAGGAAGAAAAATGCATTATTTCAACTCTGGCTGAAATGAAGGAGGTCTACAATTCTGGTAGGTATCACAAAGACCCAGAAGAGGAAAAACACAGCCCTAACCTATTCTGGTGTAGCTTCCTTACCAAGCTGTATATAGCACTGAAAACCACCATAACGAAACAGAAAAGACAAACCAGCTGACCCACATCAACAAGATTTACTCTTGCCTTTCTCAAAATGCAGAGTGTGACAAAGTACACGAGATATCACACTGCGCTCCTCCTGGAGCCGTTATATGCTTCTTCCCTGGATTGCCACGGTACTGCTGTGAGTTATCACGACTGGCTGCAACCTGCAATGGCTTCAGTAACTATTCCACAGCTCTCTCTGCAATATATCCTATGCATTTTTTTCCCCCAAAAAAAAGTATCCAGCTAACTCTAGAGAGAAAATGTGTTGGAACAAGGAAATTGTGCAACACTTCCAAGGAGAAAATACGGTGCTTGGTCTTACACTCTGGCACAGTCTCACCTTTTTGTGAGCTATCAGGAGACAGTTCGAGTGTTCGTGCTCGCACGCAATTTCATAGCCGGGGATGAGGTCAGCCAGCTCCTGGACGAAGCGCACCACCTCCTCGTGCCAGGGGACATTGGCCATGGTGAGGTTGCTGGCTGAGCTTTCACCACAGTACGTCACGCCCTGAGAAGAAACATGGAAACTGTCATTGTCAGCTTAACCCTTCACAAGTTCAGGGCAGTGCCAGCACATCAGCTGCAGCAAACCCTGAAAATGGTGTTTTGTCCCTGCTTCACACCATATCTTATGGAAAGGTAACAAATTTGGAGATGGCATCAGAAATAAGTCTCTCCCTCAGTGGCACATCACCAAACCACTGTGTGCCCAGGCTTCCCCAGTAGTAAAACACAGGTTAGTCTTTATCCTAGAAAGTAGCTTTAAAAGCATTCAAATGAAGGATGTTTGTTCTCCTCAGCTACCATGGGACCTTTGAGAAGGTCACTTAAGTTTTGAAACACGACATGCCTGGAAGAAAGTCTCACAAACAACCAATGCAACAAGTCAGTGTGACACTTCTAGAGATAACTGTCTTATGTGCCACACAGATAAGGACCTCTCCCCCTTCCAAGCCAAGGCTGTGGTTTCTACCACTGTCCTCTAGTACCCATACAAACCTTGTTCCAGCCCCTTATAAAGCCATCCTACATGCCCTCCTCCCTAACCATGCCCAGGGAAGCTCCCCCACCTGTACAGTGCTGGCTCTCCCTACTTCCAGCTGTTCAATTTAATTACAGAAGAATTAAACCTGCCTATTTTAGCCCTAGACAATTGCTGTAACTGCCCCAGATCAAGAACATTTTGGCAATCAAGATGAAAAGGCACTCCCTGCACTCTGAAACCCATTTTCTCTCTTCCCCATGGTGCCCATGCAATGAGACCCAGGTAACCACAACCTGGGGCTCTACGAATACCTGTATTGGAGATTTTGAGTAAAACACTCGGTTTTATTCACATGATTGTTTGGATCTTGAGATCTCAAGGTTCTTCCCAACTACTAGTCATTTTATAGAAAACTTATGATACTCCCAGTTTTGGTGTAAGAAACAGGCATTCGTAAAGCATTATGCATCCACGCACAAATGGGCTGGGCAGAGTCCCACCAGGCAGTGGTGCCCAGACAAAGATGTGGCTCATAAGGAGAAAGGTGTAGATGCAGATGCTAGCAGGGTACCAGCAGCTTGAGCCCAGAGAAATATCAGATTTCTTTTAAACACCTTTTCTTCCAAAGAAAAGGGGGAAAAAAATATCTGCAAGAGTGCAAATCATCCTTTTCTTCTGTGCATGCACAAAGTGTATGATTCTTGAGAGCACAAAGAGCAAAAACAATAAAAAAAATTAAATAGTGCAAGTGAAACAAAGCAGAGGATGTCTGTGAACCTTGAGGTCTTCTGAAGACAAGTGCTAATTTTAGGTTCAAACCAGAGGGATAGAATTGGGCTTTAAAGGTGGAGAATTGGTGAATTTGCATAGTCCAGTGCCATATCACCCATTCCCTTCTTAAGACCTTTGCTAAACCGCAAGAAACTCCATGGGGATGAAAGCTTCTTCACTGGGCACAAAAACAGAGTTCCCCCAGAAAAAAAACAGGGCTTTGCATGGGGCCATAGGGGAAGCCGTAGGGGAGGAAGCACGGCTCCCCTGGACAGCATCGTGGCACTGCTGAAACCTCATCTTCCTAATCCAGCCTGTTTTGCCTCTGGTCTGCTCCCCTCCATGGCAGCACAGCTCCTCCAGCTTCCAGTTAGGATAAGACTTACAAAAAGTCTTTGTAAGAAAATTTCAAGGCTAGAGGAATGTGCTGCTCTTTGTTGTTTATTCACTCCCTGGGAGGCAGAAGTACCCCAGTCGCTCAGCAGTGTGAGCTCGCTGTTTAGAGGTGACCACGGCGCAGACCACAAGAGCTGGTTTGCTGCAGGATCTGCTTCTACCTCCAGCGATTCAAGGTTCCACCAAGACCCTCAATGCCAGCATGAAAGGATGAATGCAAAGCCTTATGTGGCTAAGTGCTTCTAGAAACCAGATGGAGAACTCTGCTCAAACACCTCTATCTAGCTAAAGGAAACAAAAGTCACCAGTTTCCAAGATTATTCTTTAATTCCCTGGCTTGGTATTGGCAGCTCTGTTCACATGAAGATCTGCAGGCTGCTCAACAAGTGCCTGCCAGGGGCAGGATGGTGGTGGTAGAATTTTAAGGAAGATATTGAGCATGTTCCTCCCTGCTTTTCCCCCTAGACCTCATCTACAGGAAAGACAGCTACAGTGACTGCCAAGCACTCAGTGCTCCAGACCCTTGTTTAAAATAAAAATAAAAAAAAAAATAGAGACTGGGGGCACTTGTCCAAACTGCTCAATATCCCCTCTGGATATCGAGGGCCAAGAGCTAGATACAAAAATAACATCAGCACAGTAAAGCCAGTGCAAACACAGTCAGTAAACACACAGATTATTTTTCAGGGCTGAGTACACAAGCAAACACCCCAAAATATAAAGGCATTTGTAAAAACTCCCTCCAGCTCATCTCACTCTTACCACCTTTTGCTTAAATTAATTCAGTAAATACTGAGAAATGTTTGGAAAAAAGTCCATCTCTGCCTGTGCCTCCCACACACACAGAGGGACGGTGAAAATCCAGACTTGAGTTGGTGCTGTAGAGAAATTCTTATTGTTTACTGATGAGTAGAACTGACTCGATGACATTAAAAAGCAGCTTGTGTTGTTTTGGTCAAAGGCCACCAGAACAATTGAGGAATTTCTATAATCCTACTACTCCACAAAGAGTCTGTGCTGCTTTGTGAAATGCTGAGAGATGAAGTAATTGCCCCAGAGCGAACGTCCACAGGAAACATAAAGGGATTTTTTTTATACGATTGATTTGCACTGATTGTGGATCTCCCACACAACACTCTGCCAGCCAAAAGGCCAGCACCATTGCTGACGCACCCCCAAAGCCCCCATCACTCCTGATCTCCCCTGACTTGGCAGAAGTAAAGGTCATGCAGTGCTGGCACATCGTATCTGCACCCAAAAAAAAAAAAAAAAAAAAAAAAAAGCTAGTCCATGAAGCGAGAAGTACCCAGCACATGCAGGCTGATGTGACGAGCACTATGAGCATCTCTTGGGCAGAGCACAGAGAGAACTTTCCCACCACACATCGGTCTGCAAAGCTCTATAGCTCACGAGTGTGAACAGGCACGAGCACCATCTTTGGGGAAACAGCTTTTCTGATAATTTTCTGGAAGTACATTCAAAAGTAGTCACTAATTTAGAAGTGGTATTGTTCAAAAGACACCTTCACCTAATATTTAATTGTATTAAGTCAGCAGAGATAGTGGGTTCTTGCTCCAGCTCCCTTCCCAACCACCCGATACAGTAAACGAACTAAGGAGGGCACATTGGAGTGGGACACATGTTCCTGCTGTGCCCTACACAAAGCCAAGACACAAGCACTGCTCATTTGGGTGATTTACTTGCAAAAGAAACTGAGATCCTCTGCGTCACTGCAATACCCACCCCCTGCAGCAGCCAGCTCCATGCCCTGCAACAATCACTGGTCAGTGAATGCAACTCCACTCTCCTACAATTCTGCAACTCAGGAAGAACGTAGGAGGAGAGTTCTCCTACACCCCACTCCACCCACCTTCAGCTTCATCATTTTGAGATCAGATGCTCTTAATTTGGAGACTTGAACCTCCTGAATTACTGATTTAGTCTTAGGCATGACCTCAAATTCACTACTGCTTTTCTCCATCTTTAATTTAGTAAAATTCTCATAAATTAGCTCAGCTGTAAGTGGCTTGCTGAGATGTATTTTTGCTTATTTCTTTCTTTCCAGATAAAATTCATTAAAGCCTCATCCAACTGGTTTAACCTGTGGTATCACAACACAGGTCACAAGCCCACCCCACCCAAAAGGGCAACCTCACACAAGAAGTGGCTTTTCTTCTAGACAAAAGCCCAACCCCTCTGTACCTCTCTAAGTGGTTTCATCATCACCTTTGCTCTTTAGCTGAGCTGTTTTATTCCAGTTACAAAATCCCATCAAGTACTGGTCTTTAAAACAGAGCACACACAATTTTATGGATGATTATGTTTGCATTCTCATGTTTTTCCTCTGTGAAGAGCACTTCTACTTCTTTTAAGTGGCATTTGCATCCACACTGTATTTACGGCACCTGGTCCCAGCTGACACTGCACTCCCAAGACCTAATTCACCTACATTAAAGTTGAACATGTGGTGTCCAGCAACAAACAGAGACAGATCCTTTGGAAACAAAATTAGAGCAAGGTGAACCACACAGTGCTTAAATAGGGCTACAAAAGAAACAGACTCATGCTAATTAGAAACTGTACAAGTCTTGGAAGCAATTACTTTCTCACTGGTAAATTTATGAGGGACCTCCTCTATTAAGCTGCCCAAGCAAAAGATATTAGAGCCATACACCATAACTCAGAGCCAGTGTGGAAACAGGTTGACTGTGCACAACCGCAGACAAGTCAGGGGAGTGCTAAACAAGGAAGTACATTAATTTTTTAGCCCGGCTCTGAAAGTCTGAAAAAGATTTTAAACGTCCTTATATTACAGCAGCCAGCCACGCAAATAATACGATATGTATCTCCAAAGTTCAGCTGTATAGATGCAGCTCCATATAGCAATATTTTCCCCACGTTCATTATACAGATTATGATTTGAGCAGCATGAAAAATGTATGACTACAGAGGGGTAATATTCTTAGGAAGCTACAACATGACTCATTCTTTTAATAAACTTCAAAGATATCATTTACAAGCAAAGAAAGCGCAGAGGCAAATGGAATAACTAAGTGCTCGGATGGCTGATTAATTCACAAGCACAAATCAATGAAAATCAGCTTAGCAGCACACCGAATGAAAGCACATCAGCTTTCAACTTCCCCAACTTCTTAAAACTTAATTAACAGCGCTGATACCACTTAAAAAATGTGCACAGTTGATTAGGGCGGTCATGTTATATTTTTCAGTAATACATGAAGACAGTTATTAAGATGTCAAGTATTAAAAAAGGAAACCATTCTATTGTACACCCTAAGCTCTTACATCAACTTCCCTGCAGTGGCAACATCAACGATGCTGCCTCTTAATTAGTCTTTAATAAGGGTGCTTTTAGCATCCTAATCATGCCACATAGCTTTGGCCAAATACCTTGAAATGCAGAAGCCTTTTGAAAAGCATCTCAGCTATTCTTCGTTATGCCAGTATGAATCCAGAGTAACCGTGCTGGGCATGCTCTGGATTTCCGTGCTGCTGCAACAGAGCTGAGGGTGCACAATTGTATTTAAGCAACGCCTTGTGCCAAGATGATTATCACTGCAGCAAGAAGCACAAGAAGCACATTTCTTCCACTGTGATCTGGCTCCTTGCCGGAGATCTTGACAGCCAGCAATCATTTTAATCCACGTGGCTATGAAGGAAAGATTACTAGGGAACTAAATATGACAGCGCTTTGTTTCTCAACTTTGAAACTCCAGGCTTCCCAACTTAATTACTGAACAAGAGAATTTTTTTAACTCCTAGCCCACAAATTATAAATTTGTTTAATCGAGGCTCGCGTGAATTAACAGAACAAAGTGTCAGCCAAGCCGCTGAGTGACAGAGCCACTGTTTAAAAACTGGGGCAGCCCTGACCCAAGACAAATATAAAAAGCCTCAAATGATATGTTGATAGATTGCATTCTCTGCAACAAAAATGCTTATGATGCGAGCATTGGCATTGTCCAAATTATATACACAAACTCTCATGCACGTCTGCTCCTTGCTGGAGTGCATTCAGGCTCATTGGTTGTTTTTAATAATGGCTTTCAAGTTGATTTAATGAAGGACACCAGTTTATTTGTGTCAGTTAAATTTGAAAAGCAGGAATGGAACTGTTTAGTTACACAGCATAACCCCAATATTTAACACCAGCTCTCCAGATGCACCACATGTATGGCTATATGCAGATTGGTGCTACAGTGGCCCATAAATCTTCAGTGACTCCCTTGAAGTCAAAGGAACTTCTACTGTAAAAGCTAAACTCTGAAATGCTGGACACAGCCTTTCATTCCAGCTCTTCAAAATGAGCCATATAGATATTGAGAGAGAAATAGCCACTGTTAAATCCCTCGCCCCCCTGCTCCTTTGGCCCTGTTAAAGAGCAATTGCACAGAGGGAAGTGGAAGGAGTAGGAAGACTTAGACTGGAAGGTAGGAGGTGAATTTTCAGCCAGTGACCTGCTTTGCTATGATCCACTCCTACCCTGCCTCAGTTTCCCCAGCTGCAAAACACAGTACATAGTGCTAGCCCTTCTCCTCCTACAAGCGAGCACTCAGGCCCACGGACAGAAATTTATTATTACAGACTGTTAGTTGAGCACAGCAGCACTGGGCCATCATACACAATCAGTCTCTATATGCTCTTTATTTTCTTCAGCTTCCCTTGGTCATATATAAAACCTCACAAGCCTAATGCAATTTCCAAGCCCTGTGCTTCCCACTTATTTTGGATACTAACCTTTATTGAAACACAGAAAATAGCTGAGAACAACCCATTTTAGCTTGAATTTTCATCAGGCTTACATTTGCACCCAAGCCATGTGCTGGACTGCAAAAATACTTCCTCATTTTCAGAAATGTATTTGTATCAAACCACAGGCTTGGACTAAAGATGGACTTTTCAATGAAACTGTGTGGCAGGGTCACCTGAAAATTCAAAATTTAGTCATTCACCTATGTTTGCAGTAAAACTTGTTATCAAGCCTTACTATGTACTCGCAGCATGAAAAAAACCACTGAAGTCAAGGCGAACTCCTCAGACACATCTATTAGTAACTTGTAACCTTTAGCTGGATCAACAGAAATAGCAAGCTGGGTCCCTGCCTCCATCACCCACAGATGCTAATAAGGAAAAGAGCAGCTTTCAGCAGAGGCTGCTCAGGACCCACCTGGAGGCAGCTTTCCACAGCAGTCTAGGGCAACTGGGATTTATCCAGCAGAGCCAGACACCTTGGGTGCCCAACTGCCCTGCAGCTCTCCGGCATGATGGTGAGGTGGTGCAGCCCCAGGCACAGCCCCGGGCAGCCCTGCCACTGCCTACCCAGACACCTTGGACCATCCATGCCTTATGTCTTGTCCTTGGACCCATGGCTCACAGTTGAGAGGACATTAAGTGGTCAGTGCTTTTTTTCAGGCATGGAAATTATACATTGTTTGGATTTATTTCATAGCAGGCACTAGGACAGGCAGTTTTTTTACCTTCACCTTCTCTTCATCTAAATGCAGACTAGAATGGTAGCAAGACTCTAAATAGCTTTTTGACAAGTGGGGGCAATCGCCCCTTGCTGCACGCAATTAAAAACTCATTAAAGCAGAGCTCATTTTCCTCATTATTTTAAGCACTTATATAATCTTTACTGTTAAAATGACAAGACTGAGTAGACTGGGACAGATACTTCCCTCTGGTCCTTCTTTTCAGACATTTATTTGGTCATTTTAATTCCGTAGCAAAGCCTCAGACACCAAGAGCAGGAACTGCAGTTCCAGAACATTGTCCTTAGCTCCACCAGACACCGAGCCCATCCACCAATAAAAGCTCAGTGCAAGCATGCTGCACTGGAGCTGCAGAAAAATCATCAGGGACAAGTGCTTTCAAGTAGCTGAAAACTGATTTCACGAAGGCTTGAGGAAATTCTATGCAGTGCCATGACTCCCATCTCTGCTCTGCCCAAGTCTTGCCCTCAGACAACACCATGGTATGAACAGCCCTCAAACAAAGGACAAGCCAGGCAGGCTTTTTTTGTTTTTCTTTTCCCCTTAAATTAAAACAGATGGAGAGAAGTAGCAAGGCTCCGCTCAGGTAGGCAGCAAAGGCTGCAAGATGAAGTTTCATTTTAGCAAATACAGACTGCTTCCCTAAGGATGTTATTTCACGTGCAGCTCTGACCAGAGCAACCGGATCTCCCACACCATTGCAGAAGCAGCTCTGAAATCAAAAGCCATGTTTGCAAGGTTGAGCACTTGACATGCACGCTTGGGCACTTGATGTGCATGCTTGCATATGCACAATCTTAAAGCTATTGACAGTGCAGAGAGGATGCGTGGACACAGCCACGATTAAACATGCAAGTGTGCACAGCTGCTCCATGATCTGTCTGCAACGACCAAAGGTCCAGACTGGATTTCTGTGTGCTTATCTGGCCTTACACCAATGTGACCCTGCAGCACACTCCACTCACATGCCTGAATGGGTTCCTTACGACCTATTTACATTTCATATGAAAATCCTTTTGCCCCTTTACTTTAAGAAGGAATATAAATGGCAAAATACTGCATGTCAACACAAGCCCCTGGCTTTTAAAACAAAAAGAGGGTAACATTGCAAAAAGATGAGTTGCACGTTCTAGATCTTAAATACAATGATCAACTTTGTACAAAAATGACAGTGACATTATGGCATTAGACTAAGGCAATAAATAAAATTGATGCATATTTAATAACCACATGACTGATTCTTCCTTTACTTGGGTTTTACACAAGGGTAATCAAGGCTAATTTCTATTGGCTTAAATAAGAGAATAGGGTCCCACAGAGTTACACGGCTGCAAGACACTCATGTAAATGAGAACAAGCATTAAGCCCTGCAAGAATTTAAATCTCTATCCACTCCACCCCATGAGCCTCTCCGGAGCAACAGTGGATTAGCTACATTCATTTTAAATGAACGTCATTTATCTCAAGTATTTAAGCAGGAAATCCCACTGAGATGAGCCTCATTATCTGGCAGATGATTTGCAGTATCTTGTAATATTTTTTTGTTTATTTGCTTTGAGCAGGACCTGGTCTTTGCCTTTTTAACCTATCACACTGGGGTTTTGGAAAAAAAGAAAATGCTAAGCCCTATCCACATGCCAAATAGGTTCTTCAGTATGTTTCATCCTCAAAGGAACACAAGAAAATATTTTTAATAAAAAATATCAAGCCTTTTGGGGAAAATTCCCAGGTCACAAATACTGTGTGAACACCACAACTGCTGGGGCTAGACTAAAGGCCAGTTACACACTGGCAGGAGTTTTTGTCCAAGTGCAGATCAATACATAGAGTGCATGAAAGGGAATACCGACAGCAATAACAAGTGCTAAATTTGAACACACCTCAACCCTACCTGTCTTCCTTTGGGTCAGAATTTAACTCCTGACTTTATGTACTATTGTATCAAGCATCACTTTGAACGCTGTGGGATTATACCTGTGTGATCACTCTGCTTACATACACTTTGCCTGCACAATTGCAAACTCACAGGCCTTGCAGGGGTATGATGCACCCCTCTTCTGCTGCTCTCCTTTGCTGAGAAGGAGATCTGCTCACCTTTTATTCCAGAGCAGTCAAACATCGCAGGGACAGAGACCCTGGCTTTTTGCTTCATCCCGCAGGCGCACAGGCAGAAGCAACGAAGCACCTTGAAGCATTCTCAACCCCAGTTTGCTCAACAGCACAACTGAGATGCCTCTGAAACCACTGCAGCAGCCATCTGCACCAGTGATCCTGCCGTAAGAGAAGGCTGATCTCATGGGTAGGGCATTGGACGAGAGCTTTGCAAGCCAGGATTAAAGACGATCAGATGAAAACAAGTTGTCTGCAGAGCGCACAGCTGAATGCAAAGGAGGATAACCTACTAATTTAGTTAGGTCACACCACAGGGTAAGGGTCTGAGTGCAGGCACAGCAGCAACACGAACATCTCCAGCAGCACAGGGGGCACACCACACCACCAGCAATCAATCAACACTTCAGAGAAGGACAGCCAAGTAAGGAAGCCATCCTTAAGACAACATCCCCTCTGTCAGCCTCTCCGGTTGGTACTTGGCTGGACTCTCTCACTACCCCGCAGCAATGCAACTCATTGTTCATCAGCTACTTCAAAACGTGTCACTTACTCCCTCTGGCCAAGAAAAGGGAAAAATTGGTTGCACACTTGAGGTGAGAAGCTGTGTAATCCCCTCTCATTTCAAAGTCACAGAGACCATGCAGCAAGAGGAGAAAGCCATGGCGCCTTCCTACTGAGCCAAATCTTCCGCACTTTAGAAACGCTGCTGTTCAGAGTGAACTGGCAGAAGAGACTATGTGAAACAAATAAGGCCACTGACTGGGCCAATACTATATTTAGTGTGAGCTACTTCCCCTCTGCAGAGCACCAAGCGCCCACTTTTTGGAACATTACTCTTGCTCCAAAGAGGCAAGAAAGGCAGGCAACTGTGTTAAAAAAATCCTTGCTCTTACACAACAACATACCATATAAAAAAATCTGCGAGCAAGACTTTTCATCCAACTTGGAGTCTATTTAAACACAACCCAGTGTCAAGCAAATCCCCCGCTCCAGGGAAGCCATCACAAAATTTTGTGACTTTTTAAAGGGATGGAAATGCCATTTAAACCCCAAATGTTGTGCCAGCACAGTTGCACCATTTGTTTCAAACAGTGATATCAATTCAAATGGGCACTACCAGCAACACTGCTCATGATGGCATGCTTCATACTTCAAGTGTATGAACCCTACTTTCCTGTCATCAAAATTAAGATAATAGGACAGCACAGCTCTATTTAAAAGCTCAATTAGATGGAAAAAAATGGCGACTATTTCAGAGCCTGCTTGTGAATGAGGTGGAGCAGTGCCCTGACAATTCATTTCTGCTGCTGAAGCTGAAAAGGAATTGGTGTGTTTTCTTGTACTCAGCTCCTCACTTCTGTCTTGTGGGGCTTAGCTGCTGTCAGACTTGCTCTATGGTTTTGAGAGCTTTGGAAAATCGTCCTCCCTCCACTAAACCAGAAAAAAAGAGCAAACTGCGTAAGACTTTTTTGGACTTTCAGTATACAGATCACAATGAAGTTGTGAAATGCCGTACTGTGGTTTTTAATGACAGCTGTAACCAGGGAGGGGAAGACTTTCCTCATCGCTCCCAGCCTACGTACAGCAACTAGCAGAGACAAGGGAGAGACATGCTGCATCCCTCGAAAAGGCTTAAACCCGAGTCTCTCTGTGTCCCCGAGTACTGCTCCTGGGATTGGAAAGACAAGAGGCTTTCCACATGCCAATTACAGACGCTTTTGTGGTCACAGTATATGCTAAACCATTCACAGAAGAAGAAACTGAGGTATAAGATGTTCTGTCCCTTAGCTTGAAGGAACCGTGATCTGACAAGGATCAGCACCCTGGTAGTCACTTCTGTCCTCCAGTACTTGCAGAACTTCACTTATCTGCTGGATTATTTCTGAAAAAAATGACATTTAGATCAAAGCATCCCGCTTGCAAATTTAATTAAGTAACATTAAACAGCATACACCTTTTAAAAAAAAAACAACCAAAACCAACCTGCAAAATTATACTCATATCAGTCCACGAAAAGACCCAAACCCACCCAATCAGGTGGCCATCAGGTGCCAGATGCACCCCTCTGCCTTCCTTGTCCTGTAACCCCTTTGAACACCCTTTGCAGCTGGTGTTGGCAGGTACACAAGTAATGCTGAACCCCCAGCTACATTACCATTCTATGTGGGTTTTGGGAATGTCACACAGCCCCTATCTGCCTCAGTTCATACTTTAGCAAACATGGCGAAGGGCTCAATACATATCCCCTCTTTGGAGAAAGTCCTTGCTGGTTGAGATCTGACAAGCACTGTGAAGTACTTGGAGTGCAAAGGTGACATTTTTTGATTGAAGCTATGCAGGCAGGAGCCTGTCCCATCTGGAAGAGTGTCTGGAGTACATCTATGACCACCTTGAGAATACCTCTGATCACCTCTTCTCACCAATTTCCCTGGCAGTCCAAGGCATGATTTTGCCAGGGAAAAGCCATGGGGAGAGCTGAGCTCCACACTACTGGGAAACCATGACTGCAAGGCTGAATCCTTCCCCAGGCAAAGGGAACAGCAGCCCTCCACCTTGGAGAAGACAGATGTTTGCCCCGGAGAGCACTCAGAAACATTAATTAACTTACACCTGATTCATTTTACTAATTAAAGTTGCTACACATGACAGAGCAGTCTTAGTAGCACGTACACCAACAGCCTCATACTCCACACCAGTGTGCACACTCATCTCTGCCCTCCTCACATGGTGGAAGAAAGGATCTTGTACAACCAGGCTACAGTAAGAGAGTCAGGAGATACAAGATGGGAAGGGCCCCATAGGAACACTCCTCCTGCTAGGTTTTACCTGAAGGATATAAAGCTGTCTGATACACATTGTAAAATGGAGGCTTCTTCCCCAAACCATACTCAAAATCTTATTTGGTATTAAGCTACCAGCTTCAGCAGCACATTCAAAGAGAAAGAGACGTCTCAATACTGATGATATCAAAACCTTTGGGTTTTGTTTCATAAGGAAATTGCAGCAAACTCTAGGCTTTTCCTTCAAAGCAGCAGTAAATAAAGGTTAAAAAAAGGAAAGAGAGAAAGAAAAGAGAAAAGAGAAAGGAAAGTCCAGGAGTAATAGAGTTGCAAAAATACAGACCTGAGGTAAACGTGCTGGTCTGCAGGGGAGTTGCTGGATGAAAATGCTGATAGTGCTTCTTTACAGAATACTTTGCAATGTGCCTTTTTTTACATTCTCTAGATACTAAATTGATTAACCCCAAGATAAAGCACCTCCTGTCCTGCTGTATCTCACATGTTCCTGTTAGTAGCTCTTCCAGTCCCAGAGGGTACTATTTCCCTGTTTTGTACCGCCAGATGAATACCACATCAGTAAACTAGACATTATCACCTTTTCCCTGGCAGAATTTGAGACCAGGATAGGAAGTATAATACCACAAACCACCAGCTTGTCCCAGAATATTTTGTTTAAAATGTTGGTTGACATAAAGAAGTAATATCTATTTATCAGTCTCTGCTTTCATGAGAAATACAAAAAAGACCAGAGGGTTATGATTCTGTTGGGCAGAAATTGATGCTGGCTTGTACAAAGCTTACCTTGTGTAACACTGAAGACTGCTCCAAATGCGCACATAAGATATTAGAAACCTGGCTGCCTAACATTAAAAACAAGAGTTAAGTTCCTTAGTTCCTTATGCATCACTGAAATCGTTGGAAGAATTGCATTTACTCGTATAAGTTTAAGACTGGGGGGGGGGGAATGGGGAGGGAAAAAAGTCAAATACTGATGGAAAAAAATAAAATAGCTCTGTGCAGCTCACCTTGACCTCGATGAAGTCTGGTTTACCGAGGGATATCAGATCAGCATAGGCTTTGAGTTCATCCACATTCCAAGCTTTCACCAGTGTTAGCCTATAAACAGTGCGCTGTTGCTGAAATAAATGAAAAATTACATTAGCGACACATTCTGACACAGGGAGGATGTTCTAGTCTTGCTCACAGCTTCAAATGGGGGCGGGAGTGGAATTCATTAATTTATTCCAAAAACCCAGGGGCTAAAACAAACCAGACCCAAACCAGGAGCCACCTCACTTGTTCTTTCTCATCTGTGAGCTGAGCCACCTTTTGCTGTACAATGACTTACCTTCCCTCTATATATCCCAGGCATTTTGTTTTTACAGGAGCTTTAACTTAATGGGAAAATAATAAGGAAGTTAACTCTCTTTGATTTGCTTCCCCAGGCATAAAATCTCACCATTATTTGCTTTTATTTCCTCCAGCTGGATCATCTGGCATTGGTCACTTTTGGACAGGATGAACAAGAATAGAGACTGTTGTCTGCCCCTATCCATGAACATTTCCAGCACATCAGGTACAATATCGCAGAGAAAAGGCATGCCCGCGACCATTTACTCAGAACATTTTATTGGAAGCACAAAGTGACAATTAAAATCATAACCGGGCAACACTGAAAATACCCTGCTTATGACCTAGCCTTATAAAAAGTGTGGTGCAAACCATTAGGAACAAACACAGTAGCTGCAGCACTAATGACTACAAGAGCGGCATCCACCCCTCATTACCCTCTGCAGCAGGGCAGCTGGATTTCTGCCTGGCAGCATCCCTGCATGGATCTGTCCTCTCCATCCTGCTGCTGAGTGCCAAAGCTCCTCATCACACCAGTTCCTCTCCAAGATGCACAGGCTCGACTTATTTCTGTGCAGTGGCAGACAGCACTCTGAGAACTTCTTTCACTGGAGTTATTCTGATTTTCCCCTCTAAGGGCTGCTCACCAAAGAAGTTACTGGTGACAAAAAAACTTCTACTATCACTATAAGCACTTAGCCATGGAACAAATCCAGTCTCACTGCTTACATCTGCTTGTTTCCATCTTTCCCCTCTCCTTCCTTTCATCTTCCACTAATGTTTTATTTCACTTATCTCTGGAATTTATTTATAGAGCAATCTTCACCCAATTTTTTTTTTTAATTAACTCATTTTCCTTCCTTGGCACACTGTAGACTGTAAAACATGACAAAAGCACCAGTTTAGCCAGAGCGAAAGAGCACTGTAACAAATCCATGGCAACCCAAGACTCCACAGCTGAGGCCAGACTGTATCCCAGGCCTGGGATTTCATGGCACAGCAAGGGCTCGAATCAAATTCTCCTGCTCCAGAAAGTCCAGGCTTAGACTCAGGTTAAGAGATTCTCCCGTACCTACTACCCATGACATGCCCATGGCACGAGGTTATCCAAACTTAAGTGCTATGTGTGGGAAGCATGCACGTTATTCATTTTATTACATTTTTTTCAACTCAGAAGGATAAGCTAGTAAGGAGATCTGCTACTGAACTGAACTTTCCATCACTAAACCTCAGACTGTTTCCCACTGCGATACCTCTGACAGCATCCACTGGCCAGAAGCAAAGCAGGGACAAATCCCAGGACCCTGAGTCCCAGTCCAAGGCTATTAAACAGTTCATGCTATTACCCCTGCCCAGATAAAACCAATACTTCCCACTACCAAGCCCCAGTCTAGCCACATTTTAGATCTTCAGAGCCTCTGACCTACATGCCATGTAAGTGAATTTTGCCCTCTGTATAAAAATCAAAACATCACTTACCTAAAACACATTGCTGTTTTCCACTGGGGGGTGGGGCATGGCAGGGGGAAGTATTTTCTACACCAGTTTGCTATGGATACATTCCAGATTATTTATTAACAAGTAACTAGAGGACAAACAAATAAAAAACAGGAGCATCTTCTTCCTCCTGCTAACATCTGAACACAGGCAGGGGCAGGTCTTTAGGGTACATACATACAGAGAAGTAAACCCAATGCAGGCAGAAATGTCCCAACACACTCACTCACTCACTACCTGTCATCTTGGGAACCTAAAGCACCAGGTAAACCTCCAAAATTCTCTGAGGGATAAACATGAGTGAAGATTTGATACCTACAAGGAGTCAGTGCCTTGAGAAAATAAAAGTACAGCTGCTTTTTGAAAAAGTCTGTGGAGAGTAACTTTAAAGAATTATTGAGAGAATGATTATTGAAGGCCAAATATTACAAGAATTAAAATAGCTGGCCTCTACTTTATCCATAGCATATAAGCATATATTTAAGAACAAGAGACTCTTATGATTTGAATGGATTGGCAAAAGAAAGGTTCAGGCCAAGAGACAACAGGAAAGTACGACATCAACAGTTCTTACTAAAAAAAAAACCAATGAAGGAACTAATACAAAAAATAAAGACATCATTTGCCATAGAACAGGGAAAGAAGAAACCAGAGAGAAAATATCTAACAAGAGGAAAAACTCCAATACACACACGCCTGTAAATCGTCTGAAGTGATTAGATACCCAATTAATCAAGAAATGTCTCCCCAAAGGTCAGTTCACAGTGGTAAACAAATGCAGGCAGCTTCAAAGCAACAATAAACAAAAATCTTATTTTAATACCAGCCCCTAGCAAAAACTGCTGATCCAGACTCAGTCCTGAGACTGGGAGGTTGGGTCCCCAGTACAATCATCAGAGTGGGGAGCCCCTCACAAAGTGAAGCCTTTAGGGGCATTTCTTTTTTTTTTTTTGGCAGGATGGTTTTGTGCTAAAATTAAGAGTAAATTTCTGGACGCCTCTGTCATGCATAGAAAACATAGCTTGGCAATGAGCACACAGCAAGTGGGACAGCGCATCCTGTTAAATCCAGCACGAGCAGCATAGCCACTGCTCGCTGAATAGTCTGCAGCAGCGGAGGATATAAAGGAAAAAAAGAAAAGAAAATCTCAGCCTTAACACAGAGAAATAAAACACAGGAAATCCATTTGTGGGATGAAAGTCTTAGAAAATCTACTTGATCTTCAGACAGCAGATACTTGTTATTTGGGGAATTTGAACATAACACACAGATAATGGGAGGCTGGACCAGGCAGAAACTGGTCTCAAGTGCTGGAATTAAGGGTAATGAATAATATCAATAGATGTATGGAAAGCTCCTATAGACTAATGAAAAATATTTATACCTAGCCCAAATGTGAAGTGGATCAACTAGAGCTTTGCATGTCACCTCTGCTGAGCAGCAAGGGGAAGACCTTTAGGTAACTGAGGTGCTGGCAGTTCAGGAGGGCATTTGCTACCTTGAAGGACATATGTGTGATAAGTATAATTTACAGTACTGCCACAATGCTTGAAGCAAGCTTACAAAATGCCACCAAGTGTTCTCCCAAGGTTCAATTCCTTTATAAGATCTCCAAAAGGATAGAAAATGTTTTCTAGAGGCTGAAAGGACCACTCGCAGCAATAAAAAAAAAGTCAGTAGCATCTTTGTTGGCAGCAAAACTTGTGGTCAACTGATTGGAGGGAGGTGACTCTGAGAGTGCCAAGCTGTGATTTCAGAGGATCATGCTGTGATTTTGGAGGGGCTACACTGGTTCACCCCTCTATCTCTGCTGGCAAATGAATGTGCTAAATGCACCCACACCCCATAGGAGACCATGCTGGAGGGGACTGCTCACCCCTCATGTTTCTTGCCAAAATATAGTGGAAGCAATATATTTTTAAAAAAACACCAAATCTAGTCTTTTAAAAATGGATGAAATCAGATTGCAAAGATTAATACAAACCATCATTAATGAGGAAACAAATACACACTTGGTTCTTATTTGCCAGTCCTCAGGACTGCACTTACAGCCAGCACCAGGACTTCTCTCCTTGGGACAGCTCTCCAAGAGGCAGCACAGAGGAAGGTTTCTTGCTTGCTCTTTCGTATGTGGCTCAATCCTCTGCCGACAAAGATGGGAGTCCTCTGGGGTTCATAAACATGGGACTGACCCTACGGAGCCGTGCCTCCTCCTGAGATCACAGGTATAGCCTCCAGCACTTGTCAACTTCTTTTATACATGCCTGGTTGTTTCCCAAATGGTCCCTGCAACTGCCAGAGCAGATGGAGCAGGTTCAGGGAAGGCCACAAAATGCTGACAGCAACTGGAAGAGCTACTCTTCTTCCCAGTGGCTGCCACCAATACAAAGGGAGGTTGTGACATGAAAGCTGGTGTGAAGGCACATAGCCACCAACAGCTGCTTCTGGCTTGGAGCAGGGGGACATACACTCAGGCAGACATGACCAAAACCCAACAGGACCAGCAAAAATACAAACATCTGCAAAAAATCTTATGTTGGCAGAGGACATCCATGTGCAATGATAACCATCAAGCAGCCTGCCAGCTTTCCCTCCCCTTTCCTCTGGTGTCTGAAGTCCAGTCACTTGTCATCTTGCAGGCCAGGGTGAGTGGGGACACCCTCTGCCCAGCATCTTGGTGCCTGCAACTGCTGGGACCATCTCACTTCTTCCCTCTATAATCTAAAAAATGTTTTTTAGGGGCTAATTCCTAACCACACTCCATGCTTTGTTCTTATAACTCTAACAGTTTGTTCTCTCTCCTATTTTGAAACTGGGCTCAGGCATGCAAACACTTTTTCTGGAAAAAAAAAAATATTAATTTACTCGTTTTACACTCATTCTGCAGAGGGACTAAACATGAATGCCAAAAAATGGTTTGAAGCTCAGGCCAACAGGTTGAACACAAGAGGAATGCTGTCAGAGACAAGTAAATGTGATATTGCAAGAACAGTTTTGTGGAGAGGATGACACGTTATCAGTTTACTTTTATCACAATATTTTCTAACATTACGTACATCAAGTACAATGCTTCAGCAGGTGCTTCTTCTTACAGCAATGAAGGCTTGCATGAAAGGAGGTACTTTTTTCTCCTCCCATTCAAACCTCCTTTTTAATACTCTCCAATATACATCCTAGATCATTTCAGAAGTCCAACTTTAAAGTTCAAGTACTTCATAAAACTAAAACTGCTACAAGTGCATCAAAAGGGCTTTTCTGCCCATAGGGCAACACTAACTGACAAGTAATAACCAGTCTGTGTGTATTATCTATCTCTTCAATAACTGAACTATCACAAAAACTGTATGAGCTAATCACAACCGGTGGTGAAAGAAGTAGGTAAAGAAACTAAAACACTGCCAAAGGGATACAGAAAAAAGGCAGAAAAATCAGAAATTAATACTGCGACTGAAGAAACTTCTTTCCAGAAGGCAACATCTCTCAAGCATTATCTAAGCAGAGAGAAAAGCCACTTTTAAAAAAGTGGTGGAGGGCACAGATCAAAATGACTAAGGACCTAATACCACAAAATGTTATATACAAGTAATCCTTACAGACTGCTGGCAGTACAAATACACCATCCTGTTTTATTAATGCATTATTTGTATTTGGTTGTACAATAAGGCCCCAGGAGATCCTCTTATAAGCACTGAAAAACAAGAAATAAGAGCTTAAGACCTGAGAACTTGATGATCTAAACCATCAGGATATAAACCCAGACTGCAATGGTTTACTCCCCACGTTTCCAGGAAAAGCAACTATTATTTCACTTCAGACAGCCATCAGAATAACATTAGTGGAAAAGTTAATATGATAACAAGCCTTTTGAATGGGTGAAAGTCAAGGGTGTGGAACCACATCTATTTTACACCAAAAAGCTCTTTATGTAGACATTCAGCCTTCCAGGAAGGGGCAGCTCTAGGGCCCGCAGGACCACACATGCCCATCAGGTGGCAAAGGAAAATAAGAGATGGAAAAGAAAAAAAGAGACTGTGTCCTTGTAAATAAATACCTGGTGGGGAAAGTAAAGCGGATGGAGCCAGACACTTCCCAGCAATGCCCAGGGGAAAGGACAACACACAACAGGCACAGGCTGAAGCACAGCAAATTGCATTTTTAAGTGAAACTTCTACAGGGAAGGTGAATGAACACCAGAAAGGGTTGGCTGGACAGGCTGAGGAGTCTCCATGCTTGGAGATATTCAGCACTCAACCCACCAAGCTGATCCTGCTTTGAGCAGGAAGGTTGGACTAGGCAATCTCCTCAACAGCTCCCATCCTGCCCATCTAGGAGTTGCAGATTTTCCTCAAGTGCCTTTCAGAAGGAGAGCCAAGGGCAGTATGCAAACCATCTCCACGAGGAAGGATTACAAGCAGCAGTTGTTAGAGAAGGTCCTCTTAGATCAGGAGAGCATTGGCACAAACCAACAATTAGGGAGGGCAACAGACAGCACACGCTGCACCCAAGCAGCCTAATTACAGCCAGGGTGGGAGCCCTACTACCCATTAGGTCATAATCAAGGGAGACTGAATAACCAGCAATTCAGACCTGACAGAAAAACTGGGAGCAGAGAGAAGAGCAGTTGAGTATGCTGAAGCAAATCTGTTCAAGGCTGAGGAAGTCAGAATAACTTTTAAAGTAATACTGTGAAAAACATGGAGTTCATTGGAGAAATTATATGGCACAATGCCTGCACATCTGCATGGAAAGCAGGATGCATCCCTGCTTCAACACAACCCTCTGCTCTGAGCACTGAGTATGCTCATCCAGCCCAGGCAACAGGACAGCACTCGGCAGCAATCTTCAGCCTTTTCCTGATTGAGATCATGGCTGAAGAGCACACTTTACAAAGAGCTGATAGCAGAAACAGAATAACTGACTATTAAAGGGTTATTTTTTCAGTTGCAAACACTCAAAAGCCAAATGAAGCCTCTTTGGCTGCACTCCAGGCCCAAACGGTCTCCTCACAGGGCTGCAGAACATTGCACTGGACTTCTCAATGCTTCTGCTCCTACCTGCAGCCGAGCAGTGGAGGAGAAGTCATCTCGCTTTCTGTCTCTGCAAGGCACACAACAGAAAAGTTGCATGGCTGCAGGTCACAGCGCATTCACCATGGAGGAGTCTGGCCCTGCTCAAAATCTCAGCAGCCTCCCAAGAGGTTAAGTAGCATCATTGTTGGGTTCCGCCAGGCAGCCAACACATGCTCCATGCCCCAGAAAGCAGCATCCCTACAGGACTACCTTTCTCTGCCAGGAAAGCCCCCTCTGTTACAAAGTGTTGTGGTTTCGGTTTCAGCCCAGCCGGTAACAAAGCACCACGCAGACGCTCGCTCACCCCCCACCCCCGCGCCTGGCCACAGTGGGATGAGGAGAAAATCCAAAGGCAGGCTCATGGGTCGAAACAAGGACTGGGAGGGATCACTCCCCACTTATGGTCACGGGCAAAAGACAGGCTCAACTTGGGAAAAAAACAAAATCCATTTAATTGACTCCCAGTCAAATAATAAACAAGGGTTTTAGGAAGGGAAAAAAAACCTCAGAACACCTTCCCCCACCCCTCCCTCCTTCCCGGCTCAGCTCCACTCCCAGTTCTCTCTCCCTCTTCCCCCCGGCGGCACAGGGGAACAGGGGATGGGGTCAGCTCGCCACACCTTGTCTCTGCCCCTCCTTTCCTCAGGGGGAAGATTCCTCACTCGTCCCCTGCTCCACCGTGGGGTCCCTCCCACGGNCCTGGCGCGGGTCCTTTCCGCGGGCTTCAGTTCTTCCCGAACTCTCCTGGCGCGGGTCCTTTCCGCGGGCTGCTCTCCAGTCTCACACTGCTTCAGCGCGGTTTTTACCATGGAGGCACGGCCATCTTCGGGAGCCTCCGCTCCACCGCTCACCCCCATGGGCTGCAGGGGGACAGCCTGCCTTCTCACCACGGGCTGCAGGGCCATCAGCCTCCTCAGGCGCCTCCTCCTCCCCCTCCTTCTTCACTGACCTCAGTATCGGCAGAGATGTTCCTCTCACGTTCCAACCCCCACACTGCCGGTTCCCCTTCTTAAATATGTTCTCCCAGAGGCGCTCTCACCATCACTGCCGGTTTGGGCCAGAGGTGGGTCCGACTCTTTGGTGCCAGGGAAGCTTCCAGCAGCTTCTTACAGGAGCCACCTCTGCAGCCCCCTCCCCCACTACCAAAGAAAACCACGCCACACAAACCCATAACACAAAGCTTAGCGGTCAGCAATGCTTTTACTCTTGCTCTTGGTAAATCAGTTGACTCAGGAGGAGATGCTACTCTGAGAGAGCACATCATCATAACGGCAACAAGCATGGGTCACAACATATGCCAGAAGCACATAGCCTATCCTTAAGAGCTGCCAAAATAGGACCAGGAAGGGCCTGTGCTGCTGCTTAAGGACAATAACCATCAGGTACTGTGAGTCCTTCACATCAGGAGATGTTCCTTCAGGCCGGTGCACAGCACTCAGGAGCAAGCAAAGGGACAACATGTTTCTGTGATCTTGCCCAGTTCTGATGAACTTCTCCAACTCTCAACACATAATCTCAGGTATAAAAAGCAGTTAATGAGGTGCTTTTGCCTACACAGGACACTGAGCATACAGGTGGAAACAAAGCAATTTTATACAAATACCCCTTGTCTTCCCAAACCCTTGCTCAGGTTATCATAGCAGACTTTTCTGAAATATAGCACATGCAGTTTGTTTGGGATTGTATGTGATAGCTGGTCCATTAAAGGCACCTTAATACAGAAGATTGTCCAAGAAATATCTTAAAAGAAGGAAAACCACTGAGAACCACCTTAGCACATACCACACTATGACTTGTTCCTCCAAGTCTTTCAAATCTTACTCTTTGGAGGACACCTAAACCACATCAGTGTGGGCAGCACGCCTCAAGAAACAGAGATATTGTGCTTTGTCTCTCACTGCATTCTGAAAACTATGTAGCAACTGTTACCCTTTTATAATGGGGTCCCAAAAATGCAAGTCAACAGGGGCCAGTTCAACCTTCTGTTCCCCAAACACCTGAGGACAAAGTAGACTTGAGGGCTAAGGAATGAAGAATCAACCTGGGGAAAAGCAGTGTTTGCCCTTTAGACAACTCCTGCTAAAATCTTTCCAAGCCACCCCAAAAAACATTGCATACCTTGAATTCCAGAACAGGGCTAGGGAAGGATACTTACAATAAAAAAAGCCATTCATTAAGTGGATCTGAGATCCTGGTCTCTCATTCAGCAGACAAAACCAGCAAATTTTTTGTCTCAAAAGAGTGCCTCATGCCCTGGTCCCAGCAACAGCAATGCCCCACGGCCAGAGGTCAAAGTCATCATCAGGGCCAGCAGACAGGGATGTGGCTCTTTTCCTCTGTCCTCCGCAGGGTGGCCGAGACTCAGGTGAACCCACAGATGAGTCCCAGGTTGCTGCATGCTTGCACCCCCCCAGCAGCTCATTTTGAAAGACAACGCCAGGCACTGCGACAGCTCTGCAGCCCAGCTTGGAGAGCAGCAGGGTGACTTCCCCAGCCGCCCTGGCTATGCCGAGCCCAGCGCAAAGCCCAGCCCTCAGAGCAGCATGCAGCAGCACTGACATTTCAGCCTGTTTCCAAGGTGGTTACATTTTCCTTTGAAACCATCCTAAAATTTTCCTAGTCCTATAACATTTGCAAATTAGTATTTTCTGAATGTGAGTATTTTGCTGATGGCCAAATCTCAAAGCCAAACCACTGAACACCTCAGACCAAGACCCAGCCCACGAGGTGACAACTGCTCTCCCGGCATCCTCTGGCCCAAAAGATGTTAATAAAGGATTCACATGTCAGTTTGACAAAGTGCTCTCTTCTCGCTTCAATAACCAAGAGGGATTGAGGCTGCTTTTTTTCTTTTATCATTTCTTTTTAATTCCCTCCTCCTCAACATTCACCTTTTTGTAGATCAAATATAATTATTCTTCATAAAACAGCCCAGGTCTAATCTCAGGAGGAAGAGGGAAGGGTGAACACATCAACTGTGCTGCAAAGAGCAGGTTGCTGGATTGATAGGTGTTTGGCTGGGGCAGGGGAGCATCTCCCTTCTCCAGCTGAGGCAGGGAGGCAGTGGGAGCAGGACCGGAGAAGCCTGGGACAAAGGGCAAAGACTAGACAAAACTCCTCCACCAAACCATGCACTGAGGTCCTACAAGACCCTTACCTTGGATCGTGTCACTTGAACTTCTGATAAAGTAGAGTAACAGCATCCTACTGTTTGGAAGTAAACATAGCAAAACCCAGATTTTTATTTCAACTTGCTAGCTTAAAGTCAGGTATTCTGAACACTCATATACTTCCCTTAGATATAGATAAAATAATTTTGTTGTTCGAAAAATGACATTCCGTTCATTCAGACTCCTCAACATAAATCCGTATTTTTGCAGCTAATGAATCTCAAGTAACAAAACCAATATTGTCAATAGAAACAGTTTTGCTTAAATGGAAAAAGCACTCTTGGGGCAGAAGAAATTATGGTGCAGAATCTAAAAAAAAATTGTTATTTCACACAACTTCACAGACCCTTTGCAGGTGTTAGATGATGAGCAGGAAGCCACTTCAAAAGTCAGCTTCTTAGTTTCATTAATATTTCTTATTCCCTTCAAGGAAAGCCTCGACTTGCAAACTGATATCATGACACATTTTCAGAGTTTCCTAGCTGGCAAGGACCTGCTCTGATCATGATACAAACAGCCTAAAAACTGAAAGGCATATGCAATCCGGCAGCCCGGGACAGTGCTGGTGCTCTTGGCTCCTTGCTCTCGCACAGCGGCAGTAGGCGAGCTGCCCTTTCCGAGAGACAGCCCCTGCGAAGGGAGAAGCCGTCCTCTCCAAAGACTTGATTCGGTTCCCTTGTTCGGGTTATGCAACGCCTTACTGAGTAAGCGAGTCCTGAATAAAGATATCAAAGCAATTTTCACACTTGGAAATTACTTGTCACAGGGATGCGATCAGAAGAAAACCCCTGCAGCCAAGTGTCTATTCACCATATTCAATAACATGCATCTTTATGCATAAAACCCCACAAAGTATAAAAGATCCAAAACACAGTAAAAGGAAATCTCAAATGCCAACACACGCCAAATTTCACAGCTTTTCAAACCCTTCCAGTTCAGCCTGGAGACAGAGTCTCTGTAAGAAGACTGGAGATCACTTCTGCATCTCCTGAATCCAGCACTGCTGAGCCTCCAAGCTCCCACAAGCTCTGCAGATGAGCTGTGGCACCCATCAGGAGAACATCATCAGGGAAAGACTCAGTGCCCTTGAAAGGATGGCACATTAATCTATTCTTTTGGCAACCAGGACCATCCCCTTAAATAAAGGGCTCATCACTTCACCTGGGCTCATCTATCACTATATGACTAGCCCTGAACACAGGCACTGGAGAGATGACATCCTCCTAAAAGTCACATTGCAAACATCTGAGAGCATTCTGCCGAGCAGATTTGCACAGCAGAAGAGGTTTCTTCCCTTCAAAGATTAACTCAGTATAGAGCACAAAAGTTTTCAGCTTCCTTTCTTCAGGCTAATACAGTCATTAAAGCAAAAAATCTAAATAGGTTATGCTGCGTAGGTATCTACTAAAAACATACATTGTTCAAGCATTTGCTATTAATATACCAGTTTAAAGCAAGTTGAGGCTTTGTCTTCGTTGCTAAAAAAGGTGCATATTACCATAGGATAATTAACACATTAGCTACTCTGCTGTAAAACTAGAGCAAAGCTCACAAATTTGATTTTACTGCTAGGAAAGTGAGAGCGCTCAACCCCAGCATTTACCTGCATGCACATCAGCACCAAAGCCCTCGGTCTTTGCCCAGGATCTTACAGCATGACAGTTGTTCCCATGTCACCCCCAAGACGTGGGAGAAAACCAACCTTGTCACCACTACCCTCTTTTTGGGCCCTGCACCTGCTCCAGCACAACATTCAAGTTCTAATGCCAAAGAAACTAGGATGTTTTTAAAAAAACAAACCCAAACTTCAAAAAAAAAAAACCAAACCACAAACCTGGTACTATCTTTTCATGCAAAACCCATTCCTGCTCTTTGAGAGAGAATCAGGTAACAAAACCAATTACAAGGTGCACGTGTCCAAATGATGAGGGACTGATCCCACATCTCTTCTTGACATCTGGACCCCAAGCCAGTCCCCTTAGACAAAGGCCAAAGAGCAAAGCAGACTAATTCTTTCAGTTTTAATATACTTCCATAAGAAACAAAATTGTCTCTATAAGTATTATTATTATGAGGTGCCAAGTCTGAAAGCCATACAAAACTTATTGTTATTCTAGAGCCTTGAAAATAAGATGAAAAACTCTCATGAATAATAATTACAAAAACATGAAAGTTGGACTTTCAGTTAGCACCAGTTTTTTTAAAAGACAGAAATCAGTCAACATAGCTGTTCTTGTATCATACAAAAACCGATGTGTATTGACCAGCTTTGAAATTCTGCCTCGAAATAAAAAGAAAATCCTGGAGTGAGACAAGCACATCAGCACTAATTCACAAGCCAGAATTTTAAACCAAAAAAGCTCCTCAGCCTGTGAGCAGTCCTGCTGATGTACAAAGCACAAGAATAAGTGATCCAGACTGGAAATCAAGGAGAAAATAAATCAAATTTCATTATCTTACCTTCCTAAACCAGCATCCTAAGTCACATTCCCCTCCACAGTCATTCTTCCATTGCTTGTAATCTACTTTATTGCTTCACACTTCAGTAGAAATTACCAGTTTATTTAGTTAGAAATCTCTAGAAATAAAACAAAGTACAGCAACAGCTTTGTTCTGAGACCTAAAAATGTTAAGTAAATCCAGAACTATGACTGCTCCTTATCCATTTTCCATGGACTCGTTTTTAATACACTTACTCTTGTAAATAAGCACCAACAATATTCCAGTGATTATTTATTTCCTTTCAATATTTCTAGGGCAGTTTCACAGAATTATCATGTAAAATTTATACCAAGGGAAAAAAGTCCAATGCAATGTAACTTAAAATAGAAGAATAGCATTAAAACAGATCATATCAAATCATCAGCAAAAAAACACTTCAAGTTTGCTGTTAAACAGACCACACACCCTGACAGTATTTCATTTCCTGGGGAAATAGAGTATGTTTAACACCAAACAGCCAGAAAAAAGCATTAGCACAAGCCTGAGTAGTGCTCCTACCGAGCCCTGTGCCAAAGAATCATCACAACAAAAGACAGGCTCAAATCTGAGCAGAAAGTGAACTTGTGAAACTAAAAAGCCCTTTCACCAGGATAAAAGCCTTCAGCAACACTCCAAGTTTGTGCGCAGGTCCCACTGACTTTGAAAGGACTTAAACCAGAAGCTTAACAGGGGGTGCTCTTGTGAAGACCCAAATATAGGCAAGATCAGGACCTTTTCCACATGGGCGTCTTCCAATTAAGCGTGGCAGCAGTCGCATGGGTTGGAGCAGCAGCTGCTGCAGCAGCAGGGACCTGCCACGCAGACACCAAGTGACAAGGACTTTGTCCAGCTCCAGCTGCTGCTCTTCAACACAAAGTGAGGACAAGCCCAGGAGTTCGGCCAGCAGCTGACCTGCTTGGCCACCTTGGCTCTGTCCCATCTGCAAAACAGCCCCTTCACCAAAGGGGTGCAAAATCCAGGAGAATCACTGACTTGCTTTGATCTGACCGTAAAACCGATTTCTCTTCAAGCTGAGTAGGCACCTCTACTTTCATCTGGGCCAGCACTTTCCATACAAGGTCACAGGATGGGGCAGACATACTCGTGTCTGGTCACGTGTGGGAAGGAGAAGAGGCATTCAGAGCCAGTCTTGTGATGGGGAAAAGCTGAAACCACCCTCTGGGACTTCCCACAGCCTCCTTTTGTTTCACATTTCCCAAAATGTCCCAGCTACAGCCCCACATTGTCGTGTCCCTCTAGCTCCATGACCTGATGTCTCCAGCTTGGCTGTTTGGCCAAAGATGAGGGTAACCTGCAGTACCTGGTATGGTGGTTCTGGAGAGGCTTCATTTCAAACATGTCACGTAACAGTGCACAGTTGTAACCCCAGCAGTGCAAGGAAGTCAAGAAAACGACAATGTTAAGAACAAACTACAGAAAAGGAGGGAAGACCCAAAGAGGGTGACAAGGAGGAAAGTCTACCTTAAACAATAATGTGCAAAGTATTTTAACACACAGATTGGGAAACTTAAACTTGAACAGCATTCTTATGTGCAGAAAAAAAAAGTGAGGGATAAGAGCAGTTTAAAAACAGAGCTCAGCTTTAGCCAAATGCTTCTGGCTAAAGAATTAACTGAACATCCACCAAAGTCACTTTGGATCCACTGGAGGAACCCAGTCTCCCCAACGTCAGCTGCCAGGTGTTCAGTATTTTTACATTATCCCAGTCGTTATTTATATATACAGCCAAAGGCTTGGATGCTTCCTTACAGACCTCTGTAGCTGGAAATCTCAGCCAGGAAAACAACATCCCACTGAAATTTTGCAGGGCTCTAAAAGAATATTCCTCAAAATCAGTGCTTTTTGCTCAGCAATGGGGGATACAGGACAGAAGAATAAACTGCATTTTAAATAATCCTGTAATAACAGTGGTTTAAGTGAGCAATTGCAGGATAATGAAAAATGAAGAGGCAACACATCTGTAAGGTAAAAAGAGAATCCATGATTTGACAAAATGTCAGCACCTTCATGGGTATAACTCACAGACAGCAGCAGCCAGCAATGCAGACATGACGGACATGTGACCAATGGCACCACACACAAGCTCGACTGAAGCCTGGGAAGGGGCTACTGTACTTAAGAGAGTAAACTGACACTCATTATCTCAGGAAACAACAAACCAGCAATGCAACTTCAAGAGTCAAATGATGAAAGCAGAGATTGATCTGCTATAAAAACATAATTGCCTCGTTAAAAATCACTCTTGAAGTCTGCGAAGCAAAGGATTTATAATATTCTTCTTCTGGGTTTTGTCCAAATCATCTAAAAATAGAACTGAAAGCCCCACCACAATTTGCTGAAAATCTTGTCCATTTCATTTAACAAAGAACAACATAAACAAGGAGTCTGAAATAAATTTCTTTCTTATTGATTAAGCAATCCTTTCAAGCCTACTGCTCTTGTAAAGCCCTAACTCAGGAGTTGGGCTCTAAAGTAACAAACATTAAGGAAAGGTAAATAAGCTTTAAACATTTTAACTGCCCATCCTATTAAACAGTTGAGCTTCAGCTTGAGCTGGGGACTGAGAGCACTCCTGCACAGTGTGGGGGCACAGCGAGACATGCCAGGAGGTGACACATGGAGAGGGGACATTCTCCATCTGAGCGTGCACCAGAATGATACTCCACACAGTCAGGCTTGTAAAAGCAACCCCTGAACAGCACCTGGATGATGCTCTGCAATGCACTTGGGGTCTGGAGATCAATCCTGCTGCAAAACAGCTATTTGCCAGTCAGTGGCTGCTGTTAACCCCCCTCCAAACACTTCTCACTAGCACTATCTATGTATTCAGATGCAGCACTGGGAGCCTTTCAGCAGCTCCTGCAGGCTCTGTATCTGGCTTTTCATTTTGAGCAGTTACCCTCTGAGCTTTAGCCTTGAGGAGCTGGACTCCTTTCAGTTCCCACTGGTTTACATGATTACTCCCTACAGATATACTCTAGGAAAATTTGTAGAGCATCACCACTTCAGAGCAGGCAGCAGTACTTGAACTTCTCAGCCCTTGCCCCATCATTTCTATCTGCTGAGAAAGTTTCCTCTCCTGGCTACCCCAGTCTCACAGCCAGGTCAGCATCACGTAGCAGCATCTGGAGGGACCGCAGACTGGCAGCTCACAAGGCAAGAATCACTTCTGCTTGTAATGGAACTGCTGCTACCTTTCTGTGCAGCACTCTGGTCCTCTTGCAGCCGTGCAAAGGTACATCCAGCAATCCACTGCAACCTCTCCTAACTCGACATGATGAAAACCACTACAAGCTCTTTCACAGGTCCCAGGACCACTAGGTGACCATTACAGTCTGGACTGCTTATACCTACTAGGGGGGACATCCCTGTGCACACCAGCTCCAAGGGGGACAGTCACAGGCAAAGTTAATCTCTTTGCAGTCCCACTCCTCTGTGTGATGTGCTCTCAAGTGCAGACACATAAGCATGAAGTAACTGGGCATCTCTGAAAGCTACCAGATGGGATGCTGTTGAAGCATCACACATAACATCAAAGCTCTCACTTGACACCATGCAGCATCCTGCTGTCCCCACCTCACTCGAACTGTAGTATTGCTCCATCAGATTCGTAAGTCAGTTCCCCACAGACAACTGCAACAGAAGCAATGCATGAAAATGGAGTCTTTAGAGCAGAATCACAGGGATTTGCTCGATGCAACAGAGGCTGGGTGAAGCAGGAAAGAGAATTAACCTCTTAACACAAACTGTAGAAGTAATTCAACATCATGGAAAAAAACAGGGCTAGTGTCAGGGTCTAAATGCCAAGCCTCATTCATGCAGAGCATCTGGGAAGCAGCCAGCTTCACAAACCTTCCCGAATGCAAACGTCGGGCATGAGGCACCAAGCGTTGCTGCTGATGGACACCATCTCCTCACCTAGTTTCACTGAGGCATACATTCAACTGTCAAATTACATTACAGTTGTGGAAGGTGGGTATATGCCTCTCTGGCAGCCTGAACAAAAATGGCAACTTTCTGTTTGGTCAACTGCTGGCATGGCCAGAGCCTTTGGCAGGAAGGCTGCCTAGCAAACGCTGGACGAAGAAGATAGCTATGCTATGCAGTCTTTACCTTCTGTAAGTGAGTGAGTCCAATCTGTAACACAGTCATCAAATCTTGCACATTTCAAAGGTATCCATGAGCCTGATATATGGATTTAAAAATTATGTTGCTTCTTAAAAAAAAAAATCACAACAAAGGGTTTAACAAAGTCCTAAGTGTCTCTGGATGCACAGTGCAACTTCTACTCCCGCTTGAGGAGCCTGCCTTGGGGGGTAGATGCTTGACATTACCTGAAACTCCAACATCTTGAATTAAAGCATTCTTTTAGATACCTAGTCTCTACGAAAAGGCTTCAGATCCTCCTACTTTCACAGAAAGTTGGACTCTTCAGAAAAGCCCTACAGGGAGATAAGGCTCCTCAAGGTTGTTAAGCAAATTTCAACACAAAGCCAGAATGAAATAAATGCAATAAAGCAGACACACATTTTTACAGGTCTGTAAACTGCTGCATTAGCACTATGGATCATCAACTCTCCAGTTTCAGGGCTCAACACCACCTATACTATGCTCCTCTGTTTTTAGAGCTAAGCAGTTAGAGGAGATCATTTACAGTGCATCTAATATCAGTTCCTCCATACCAAACAGATTTATGAGCAGCCAAGTGCTCTTCTGGGACAACAAGAAAGGGAGATTCCCAAATAAGTCAGTATGGCAACTGCACCCGACTATTGCACTTAGAAATGGCTTAACAAATTTGACAGAAGCCAAACTCACCCACCACAAAGGCCTTAATCACATAAAAAATGAAAAATATCTCACCTTTGAATTGCCAGTCTGCTTTGACCTTTTGTCACTGTTACTAATTACTGACTTTCCGTATTCAAGTATGTACAAGACAAACTCCACAAATTTAGATGAAAGATGCTCCAGCAATTTAGCAGCTTCAGAGGAGACTCTGAATCCATGTGTCGTAGTTCCTGCATTTCTTACATTGGCGAATCTTGACAGCAGTTTCATTCAAGAAGAAAATGCAGGACTTGGCTCTCAAGCGCACAACTTTTAAGTCAAGAAGGCTCCAGATTGGTTACTTCAGCAGCTATGGAAATGACAGATGAGACATGTGGTTTGGGAGGTCACAGACCACCCCACTGATGACAGCCATCATTTACAGCCACCAGCAAGTGTCCGAAGTTACAGATACCCAACTCGCACCACCAGCTCCCTTTGGATTTTTAGGGGCAGAGAGCCATACAAAGGAACAGGGCCAAGGCACAAACATCTACACGCAACAAGGAAAAAAGCACTTCTTTGCATGAGCTGGTTTATTGCTAAAAGTTGATCTCACAAAGGAAGTATAGGGTCAGATTCTGCTCTCGCTGGCACTTGGGTAACCCAAAGAAGTTGAAATGGGAGCTGAGGAAGATTACTGACAAGTAGAGCACTGAAGACATGACCATTCCCTGAGCGCTACTGCCACCTACCTGCTGCAGGATCCTGCCCTAAATGAGAACCAGGGGAAGAGACCGAGTGCTCCTCAGCTGCTTCAGTCCCAAACCAACTAAAATTGGTCAAATCACCTTCAGCAGCAGTTTGAGCCAAGCATGCTGATCTCACCCTGAAGCAGAGGAGAGCCTTCCCAGAGCCCACCCCACCAGACAACATGCAGCACTGAACAGCCCAAGGGCAGCAAGCCCATGTGTCACTCCAGCTATTTCTGCAAGCCTGGACCCAGCAGCGCAGCCTCTGTCATCTGAACACACCTGCACTACTCAGACCATCATAGCTAAGCCCTTTTGAGAGGATTTCTCACCCCCTCCAAAGCAGTAAGTCTTCCTGATTTTATTTGCCTTGCACAAGTCCATGAGTATGTTCCCTCTGCTTTGGAGGAGCACCAACACACCCATTACCACACTCCCATAAAATCCATTTTCTTGTTTGCAATGTTTTCACCTCAATTATACACTCACCATCCAAAATAAGAAAATAGATCACTCTTGCAGATGCTTTGTCAACTTATTTTCCCTGAAATGTCAAATGAATGGATTCGATGAACCCAATAAATGCTTCTTATCTGAATCATCATGCTAGAGCTATTGATAATCGGTCAGTGAGTAGAAAAATCCAACAGCTAATGCATTTAGCAGAATGGAATATTATGCAATGCTCTGCACAATCCCAATCTATGGCATTTGGCCCAGTTAGTTCAACTTTATAGGCTTAAATAAAACATGTTTTAAAATAAAGTGCAGACACAAGTTTCCTTTGCCTAGTTGCCACAAGCAGAATTTTAGGCTTGCTCTTTCCTTTTTAAGAGTTCACATAAAAACACACGCATGCTCTGTCTTCTCAGGGTGCTTTTACATGAAGACTACTGCTCTATTTCACAACTAGAGAATGAAAATGTGAGAAGACATCCCCAAGACCATGGAGCCTGTTTGGCTCCCAGGGAACAGAGCAGCCCTTTGATAGTGATTGGGTTAATAAATAACAGAAGGGCAGGAAGGGGGAATAGAAAATGGTTTGAACCAAGTTCTCCAAAAGCCAAGTCTAGCATCTCTCATGCAGTCTCTAGGAAGAGGTCAAGGCAAAAGAAATATCATGTTTAATAAACGGTAAGAATAGGAAATGCTTCTTAAATGTTAAGTAGGAGAACAGCTAGGCGACCTAAATAATGTTTAAGGAGTTAAGGAGTGAAAGACAAGAGTGAACTTGGAAGAGAAGGAGGAGGAGGAGAGCCCTCTGTTTCTCCCTTTTACACTTCACAGGTCAGAGCCCATTTCCAAAAGACAGGGGAAGGGGGAGAAATGCCTTCTACCAACAATGAGGGTGGCAGCTGGGCAGCCTCTCTGCAGCCATAACTACTCCCCTGGCAAGAACAACGATCAAGCAAATAGCCCACAGGCCTGGCTACTCCAAAGCACCAGGCAGTAATGAGGAGGAGGGGATTGATGTGGGATAATGGACAAAGCACTGGACAAGGACTAAGACAACATTGACTTTACCCCCACCTCTGCCTCAGGCTCACTGGGTGGCCAGAGGCACTTGCCTTCCACCCTAGCCTCACTATCCTGTCTTTGTAAGACACACAGTAACAAACAGCAGCTTGGAATAACACATCATTTTGATTGTGAAGTGTGTTTATGAACATTTTTCCCCTTTTCTTGCCTGCAAGCAAACGAAGAGGTACTGGAACAGGCAGAAGAAATAAGATTTCACTCCCTCTGCAGCCAAGAATCTCACTGAAGCCTCATTTGGATTGCTGCTTGCTATAAGCGAAACTGAAAGGAGATGATGTATTTCAGAGACAATAACTTAGTATTAAACATCATACCTTTGTAACACTCATATTGCATTTCAAAAGGCTTACACCAGAAGTCTCATTAGCAAAACCCTTAAAACAAGCACACAGCTGGTGGAGAGCATTTACTGTGCAGAAGAGTCAAATTTTTCTAAATTTATAGTGGCAAAATTGATTGCTGATTCTAACATCTGTTGCAAATTTTACATTTAAATTCTCCTTAAAAAGTCACTTAGCTCAGAAACCAGACTAGGCTCTACAAACCAGTTCCCCTCCCCAAGTAACCACATAAATAATCTCCATGCAAATCAAGTGTGCTCTCTTCATAAAAGCAATTGTTACTGTCATATATTATATAATAAGTACTAAAACTTGCTTAAGATGTAACTCAATGTATTTACACTACGTTTGTAATCACACAGAAGCCAAGGGTAACTTTGAAGAAAGGATCACATTGGAAAAAAAACACTAAAGTAAACAGCACCAGATGCAAGCCTGAAAACATTTCAATATGCAAGCTGGCATATTCATCATCCAGAAAGATAAAGAAGCTACCTGTAAGCAGTGTGCAAATGCAGACCTGGAAGATGGCAATAGGAGACGTTTTTGTATTTCATGCCTTTCTCTGGACAAACCATCTCTAGCACTTTCCAGCAAGGAGTACATAGCCACAGGCACCAAATCCATGCACTGTCAAATATGTGATTATCCTAGGACAAGTAGGGCTAAGATTTTCCCTTTTTCATCCTTTCTTAATAAAGGGGAGAGGAAANCATTTGCTACACCTTGCCCACAGAGCCATGACCCTGTTTCTCTACAAAATCTTAATTCCCTCGAAGCAGAAAAAGATTGAGGACAAGGTTTTACCTGAGATCCAAAGCAAGAGTCGCATATGATTTCTAAAGACACAAGTCTAACTGAACTCCAGAAAGTGCCAACAAGCTGTTTCTTTTGCTTTTTGTGACCCTCCTGGAAGGACAGGAAGGATAAGGTTCTGCTTCATCATCAGTTCCTGCAGTGCCATAACATCTATTAACCTAAAGGGTTTTTCCCCCCCATTTGCTTTGTGCATGGTTCCAATCTGTTTAAGAGAACACTGGCACCTGTTCTCTGAAAGTTAAAGCAGTTCAGCAATGCCTGCTTGGTGTCTGGCAGCACAGCAAGTACTAGAAGGTACAGCGTTATCGAGCAGATTGGACAGGATTTATCATGATTAAGTCAAGAAGATACAGACAGAAGAGGTGACACCACGTCAAGGTTGGAAGAGTGCTCCTCAGAGCACATGACGACACCTGGGACCTTTTTCCCAGTGCTCATCAAGCCCATGAACATCCATGGACCAGCAGCCACTTGCTTCAAGAGTTGTCTTACACTCTCAACAGGTGGAAAAAAGTGTACTCAGACATGTTGCAATGTAATGTTGAACCACAAACGGGACGTGTTCTCATCACCTTCTTTTCTCCAGTTATTTTCAAAGTGCTTGGGTAGAAATCTGTAAGGACTTTTGCCATACTGGGTCACTGCATGCCCACTTCATTTATCAGCAACTCTGTGGGGGATTCCCATTTGTCTCAGTCAACATCCCTATCACTTGGGAAAACACCTGCTGATTTATGGATGACAACACCAAGAACAACAGTTTTCAAAGTTTCTCAACCTACAGAATCTGGTCTAGTAATGCTGAAGGAAACGGAGCACAAAGTCAAAACACAAAAAGATCGCAAGTCTGACTGCTGGTGGATGAGAGCTCACAGAACATTGGTTCCTTATTTTCTTGCTCAGACAGCACACTTTTAGTTAACGGTATTTTTGAAAAAAGCATCAACTTGATCATAGAACTTCAAGAGATGGAAAATCTACCTCTTCCCTCCTGAGCTTCTGGACCCTCATTATTAATTTGTACCTCATTTCTCATTTGGATATAGCACTATGAAGCAGCAGTGGCTGGAAGAAATGCCTTTCAACCACTAGAACAGAGATTTCTCATCCTTACAACAAGAATAAGGATTCTCATCCTTAGCGCTTGCTGCAAGTGCTTGTCTATCAAGTCAAATCACCTCTCAACCATTCTTATGAACTCAAGGCTGTCAGAGAACAAGACTACAAAGACTTTTCAAACGTGATGCTTGGAAAGGGCACATTATAAAGCGCACGTTAACGTCTTTCTTTTTCCTCTCAATTTAATTTGGAGGGCAGAAGACACATGACAGGAAACAAATGGAGCCTTCTGGGAGTCTACCTGCTGTTTAACAAACTCCTCTCTCAAAAAACATTTCTCAGCATAGAAAATGTAACATGAAGATCATCTCAATGAGAATCACTCTAGAAAGGATAAAACTTGCTCCAAATAGCAGTGGACAAAGTGGGGGTTTCTTGCTGTTTGCTGCAGAAAGAAGTATCACAAAAGATTATCTTTTATTCCTGAACTTCCTTTGAAAATGCTACAGCAACTAATCACCAACATGCTGTATGATGCTGTCAAATCATCCTGGGAAGTATTCATTACTAAATTCACTCCTTTAAGGGCTCAGGAACTTTGTGCAGAACTTCTGTGTGTTAAAATCATTAAATCCATTATCATTATAACTACCTCATTAAGGCAACAGATTTGAAACCCAACTCTTTGCCCAGGCCCTTCCATTTCCTTTTTTAACAAGAATTAGCCTGCTTTTTGGTGGCAGGAAAGAGAACAGCCAAGGAGGACATCTTCACTCCTTTCTCACCTAGGACTGTGTTCTCTCCTCCTCCTT
Source organism: Pandion haliaetus (assembly GCA_013401275.1). Lineage (NCBI taxonomy): Eukaryota > Metazoa > Chordata > Aves > Accipitriformes > Pandionidae > Pandion > Pandion haliaetus. Next base: position 15,060 of record VYZV01021431.1, on the reverse strand, counting down.
TCTCCCACTGGTCTGTCTGGATTATCAACACTTTGCAGCAGGCCCTGTCTCTAACTACCCACCCCTGTAGTATGGAGCACAGAGCCCTGGGGACAGCCAGCAGGATAACTGTGCAGGAACAGCACTTGCCAAACACAACGGCAAGCACAGCAAAGTACAACTTGTGTTTTAAATGTGCATATATCAAAGCTATCCATGATTCTTATTAGCAGTGACTCTTATCAGTTGCAGTGCCAGCTTGTGTCACTCTCAGGAGAATTTAATAAGCCTGGATGGTTTGTCAGGCAGTGTGAAAATATGGGACTTTTATATTGTTTCCAGATGTATTAGCATCACTTACCCAACACAATGCATCAGCACTTCCCCACCTATTCTGAAATAGGAGCTGTATTTCTCAACAATCAGCAGATGCATTAGCTTTCACCACCTTTCCTTCATCACAGTCCTACAGAACGGTGTTTAACATCACACGTGAACACCAAGCAATGCACTCAGAAGGAAAGGTCCTTCTGCCTAGAAGCAGTTCAAGATAATTTTGGGGTACCAGAACTATGTATAACATTGAGAAAAACCTAACAAACAGCAGCTTCCCAAGACTTCTTGCTGCCCCCCATGTGCGATGATGCAATATGCAGCTGAGCAGGGGCTGGCAGAACAGTGTATTACCAACTGGAGCAACTATTAATTGGCTCCTGCATTATCAGTGTTTCAAGGACCCTTAAAAGTACAGTTAGTTGCTTTGAGGAGAAAATGCACCTGCTAGTTGAGCTTCTTTTTCCTCTCCTCTTCACCTTGACCAGAGTATTTTTAGCTGTATGGACAGACTTGCCAATACTTTCACCTTCAATTCTTTGCAAGGAAATTTCTGACAACACACAGCAATGAATGAACCCTATCTATCCAGGGTCAAGAGAGGCAGAATGGAAGAAATGATGGGCAAAAGCAAGTTCCCAAAAGACTTTTTCAATATTTTTGCCTTCAATATTTTAGCTCCCCTTCTTTCCACAGCCTCCCTTACTCACACAGAGAACTTAGTAAGTTTGTACCTCATTTCAGTAACCTCAGAGTTTGGCCTGAGATTTTGCTTAACAAGATCAGCCTGCACACTTGCATGCAAACAGCTTGATCAAGCTACTTACATGCCTTTGCAGAAGAAAGTGTTGCTCAATTACACCCAGTCTCCCAGATCTACTAATGTAAGTACACTGGCAGAAAATGGTCCAACATTGTCATCTCAGAAGGCAGAAAAACTCATTATTCAAATGAAACAGCCTCTCATGTCTGTTCATCTCAGCAGGTAACATGTCAACTTCTACCAAATCAGTAAACATTAAGTACTTGCTTCCATCAGAGCACAGTACCAGTAAACAAGAGAGGGAAGACATGCTCATGAAGCACGAGTGCTTCATTAATTACAACAAAAACTTACATGGTAGACTAAGTTCTGAGCTGGCAGCAGCAGACATGATCCCAGGTCTTCCTAGCCTCCAGGTCACTGTTCAGCTGCCTCAGACACACACAAACTACTACAAAACACTGACAGTATAAAGGATCACCCTTGCCATTATGCTCAGATCTACTGTTTTGGGTAAATCTTCCAGAAATAAGCAGATTTCTATGTAGCAGGAGGGCAACTAGAGCTAGTAAACTCCAGCACACACATTTTAATGTCCTTTATGTACTGCAGTTTCAAGAGAACTTTTGAGAACCAGTGCTAAGAGCCACATGGGAATTTATGACTCTTCCTAGGCTTCCCCGAATTTCCAGTTTTCCTTCCACAGCCTGCTTTCAGTGTAAACGACTCATTAGGAAATCATCTATTATTTTCTAATCTCTTCATCTCTCATCTGTCTTTTAACATACACAGTAGAGTTTACTGTCCCATTTGACATACATTTCTGCTCTCCTTTTGTCATTAAATTTCTCCCCACATGGAAAACTTATCAAACTTGCTGGACTTTATACACCTTAGTGTACAAAGCATGTAAATATGCTCCCAACACATCCAGAAGCCACTCCACAGTCCATCTTATGCCTCTCAAATCTTCTACTTTTGTCCTGAGTAGGTAAGGTGCAGAAGGAAGAAAAAAAATATTTAAAAATACATTCTTAACTGGGTACCTTTTCAGACAAGGCTTTTAAACTGTCTAGAAACCTCTGCCAGAAATCCTTGAAAAGGGGTCGATCAATTCTCTTCAGGCTCTCTTTGGTGCTGGCATCCACGCTGACATACAGCTGCGTTACTGGCCCAAGGTTCCTTGGAAATAAAAGGGAATTGTTGTTTTCAGACATTACTGCTAGCTGAATTTCTGTTTTCCTACCAAAGCACACATAAAACACAGCACCTCTGAACAAGCTGCTCTGCTGGTCTAGTAGCGACTTGAGCTATACAGTATTTACAGGGAAAACTATCCAAGTGGTTCATCTCTGCCAAGTGACCACTATCTTAATAGCAAGATGTTACAACCTACTTTCAACAAATAATACACCCCAAAGCTAAGAACGTCACACATAGAGGCCTTGGCTGACATTTTAATTATCTTTTCCTCACTGAACTGGAACATATTTCACTCCAATGTAGCTGTAACATTCAGAAAGGCTTCCCAAAGCAGGCTGCCGGGGTTCATGCGGGGCACTGAAAGGCTCTGCTTCTCACCACAGTCCCTATGGTTAAAAACCATAAAGCTCTGCCCCTTCCCAAAGTTCTGTTTGCCCTGGCCCATGGAAAAATAATCCCATTCAATAGAAATACAGCCATAATTCACCCAGTTTCTACTGCTGGACACATTGAACTTACCTGACCTGCAGCTGGTATCATCAGCCAAATAATTTTTTGAAGGGAAGTCAAAGCTGTTTAGAAAATAAAACCAAGCACAATCCCCCCAACATGTTCTCCTTCCACTTCCAAGGCTCTTATTTCATACAAATCCTGCAGTATAGTCTTTCTGGTCACATAATGCCAGTAAGCACAGCATCTGTGAGCCCAAGAGCAGTAACCTCTAAAAAGATTAAACCTCCTCTGCTGTGTGAAGAGCCTGGGTTGAGTCTAATCCCTTCCATAAACCCCAAGGGTATAAAGGAGAAGCAGCAAACTGCAGTCCATTAGCAAAGGGCTAATGAAGAGCATTAAGAGGAACAACCTAAAACAAGCTCCCTTGTCACAGACAAAACTGATAAAGCCTGTGAGTGTAACACACATCCACCCCTCATGGCATCTTCGACCCCAGTGTCTCCAAGATGAAATGACAGCATCCTAATTGCACTGTGTAACTCTTCAGCTCTTAACAGTTTTAGGACAACATTTTGCAAGCATTTTTTGTGAAGTCTGTTAATGAGCAGGCTATAGTCCCAGCTTGATTTTGTTCTTTATAGAAGATGAGAAGAAATTAGAAACTATTGTTCAGCTGCCAAACAGTGCCACCTAAAAGTACACCAAATCCCTGCCCTCCCCAAAAGGTGACAGAATGACAAGAACTGTCCAGAGTGAGACCAAACAGTTCTTAGCATCCAGAAAAATCCACTTAACATAGACACTCAAACAACCTGTCTAACCATATTTTCTCTGTATGTATTTAGACAGAAGAATGAAATAGCCCAGAACAAATTTAACATTTTAGGTTAAAAAAACCCTGTTTTGTAAACAAGCTTGTCTGGACTGGCAGCCCAAAGCCACAATCTCCAAAAATGACCAAATATTCTAGGCATAACTGGATTGAAGTATTCAGTTTCAAAGAACATAGCCAAAATACTCTTTTCTTTACTTAACACTGGATCTGCCTAATTAAAAGGGGCCCCACTGAAAATGGAGTAAGTGTTTTTCAAAACATGAGCTGAGAAAAATCATCTCTTCTCTGAGGATCTCAATCCTAAGGACAGGCAAGAGCCACACTCACTGTTATACTGGAGAAAATTAAGGAATTAGAAGAGATCTCAGGGAGGGATTGCTGCCCCACATTGTTCCAAAACAGAGCAGTCCACAGGGCTCTGCCATATCTGGGACTGGAGCCAGGACAACCTCATGCACGTGCTCTGCTGAAGGGGAACAAGAAGAAAGGGCAGTCATGCAGTCATGGGTCCAGCCAGCACCAGGGAGAAGCAGAGCACAAACTGATGTTCCCAGAACGCAGCTGCATTTCGTAAGTAACAGGAAATTTAGTTGCCTGGTACTAGAATGGATTTTCCAACGTTCCTCCTTAATTTTTGGTTGGAATTTCCAAGCTAGCTTAGACAGCTGAGATCACATCCAGGAGATCAAATTCACGGCATCTACCACATATGAACTTGGGCAGAAATCATCACCAAGTAGCATAGCTGAACTCAAGAACAACAAATTGACTTCAGGCCACCAGCCATGAGGTGGTTTCACAAGCCTGACAGGACACAGCCTAGTCAATGATACAAAGAACAGAAACAACAATATAATAAAAATGAGCATTTGCTTATAAGCAATAATAAGCATCTGCTTATTATTATTATTGATGCTCATAAATGCAAACACAATGGTTCATGTTCACAGTCACTAATCAGAAACAAGAGGAGGATGAGGACAAGAGCCAGGTAACTGTTCAACAGGAGCTCACGTGCTATAAAACCTCCTTCACTTTATGAAAACATGTGTGCGCCTGGAGGCAGATGAAGCTGCAGTCCAAATACAACAGCAGGTGCAGAGGAGAGATGAAGGCACAGGCAGCACCATGCTGGAGACCCAGCCAAGGGTTCTGCAGAGCCAGCGGGCCCCTCTCCTAAACCCAGTGAACACCCCAGGCCATGCTCCCCATTTGTGCGCTGGGTGCCAGAGGTCATGCTGCCTATTTTAAGACTAACTTTTAGATTATGGCTCCCCTCTGCTCGCAACAGAAAAGTGAGCTTGGTGCATACTGCAGTTCCCATATTAAGCAAATCACTTGCTTTGATGAGCCAAAGATCAGTTGCAATTTTTAAGACAGCAAGACTAGCATTTTATCACTTTTTTTTTTGTTTCTTTTTAAAAACATTCAGCAGATCATAAGAAATGCAGCTTCAAAATATAGTGTGTGCTCTCTTTTTAAAATGCTGTCTTTAGGAAAGAGCAATTTCTGTCTATCAGGCTCATAGTACATGACTTAAAGTAACTTGATTACACAATTTTTCAATCATTTGGAATGCCTTTGTAGTGTATAATTACTCACTCAAAAATTGCATGCCCTCCTCCCCCACTGCCATATTCAGACCATGAGAAGGAAGTGAAAAGGAAGCTCTACCACAGAGTGCTAACACGGGGAGGCACTGAGCTGAAATGACAAGCTGAGCGACATACCAAAACCACCCTGCATACAGCTCCGCTAACGCGCTCACGTAACTCCAGGGTTGGACTTCGTCAGCATTATTAGCTGATGGTATTCTGACGAGTTCCCAACCACCTTGCAGCTTGCACCATTCCTTGCTACATGGCTTCAGATTTCATTGAAGGCAGCCTGGATGCTCAAGAACATCAGAAACGGATTCTTTGCACTTGGAAGACTTTTTCATCAGAGTTCATTAAAATGTTTTGAATGTTTAGTTCAAGTCCCTCTGAGAGGGAGGTTAAAAACTACTAATCCCACTTTTGCAGATAAGTATGAACTTTTCACCTTTTCTTATCCTGCACTCAAGAGTCCTGCTGGAGATGCTGAGCTGTATAGATCTTTGGTTTGAGCCGTTATGGCTGGTCTTATGGAGTTAGAACAAAGACCAGACTGCAAGAGAAGCACACAGTCCAAAAAGGCAATTTATGACTTGGGACTCCTGCTCTAGCTGTCAGAAACACTCACAACAGTTATCCATGTCCCCAAGCGCAAAACACAGCTCACTTGCTGTTCTCCTTCCCTCACACCTCCGGGAGGTACTATATTACATTCTCTTCACTTTCAGAAGTAATCACACTTTAAGAGATATAGAAAAGAAAATCAAACTGGGGGAGAGAAAGAGCATGGAGAGATTAAGGTTAAAATCAAATAGATGCCAAGTGGGCTTTTTCATTTTCAGTGCTCACACAGAGCTTACTCTGATGAGCGATAAAACAGAATTAAAACACAGGTCAGCACTCAAATGTTTTAGTACGAAGATATTTTGTCCAACTCTTACCTAATCTCATCTGGGAACTGTGCATTTGTAACCAAGAAACTAGAGATGCTGTGCTGGTGCAGGAGCTTCACAAACTGGTTGATCTCTGGGTACATGATGGGCTCTCCCACCAGTGACAGGGCACAGTGCTTTGCTGTCATTGCTTCCTCAAAGCGATCTGCTTTTACTCCTGACACGCCTGCAAAAAGAGGGAAGACAGGCTTAAATCAACCCAATCCTCTCCCAAACCATGCATCTGTATCTAAAATACACCCTGGCACAAGGATGACTGAGCAAAATGAACTTCAGCCTTCCTGAACCAGAGGGGACACCAGGACACAGCCAGTACCCACAGAGCCAGCTCTGCAGGAATCCACAAAACAGCGTATGCCCAGACACACGGAGCTTGGGGCTTTTTGTGCCTTGTTTACTACTGCAAGCAATTTTCTACTAACATTGGAGTCAAGCTGTCCATTGCTAAGACCTCAGTGCTGCTGCCCAAATGCTGAGACAGAAACCCAAGAGCCAGTTTAATGCCACTTCAAGTAGGCATCTTAAAAAAGAAAACCAGTTACATGTCTCTCTGCTGCTGACTTCCTGTGGTCTCCCAGCCCCATGAAGACCAACTCCCCAGAGAAGCTGGACACACTTCGCCAAGCAGAGCACCAACAACCAGGTCTGAATCCATACTGGAAACTACATGAAATGCAGCTCCACAGATGATGTGTTCAAAAAGAAACCCAACACATGACACAGTCCTGAACAGCAAGACATTTCAGAACAAAGAGGAAAATGCAAGGAGCTCAACTGTAGCGTCCACGTGAAAATGCTAGCTGCAGGTTTAACCAATCTGAGTCATATCTATTATACCCACGGGAGGGCAGAGGAGAGGCAAATACTCCTCCAGCCCATCCATATCCAACCAAGTGCTCAGGACCCCGTATGAAATCATCTATCTGACTACAAATAAGCTTTTGTTCCAAATATGTCACTTCACGTTTCCTTGACGTGCCTTGATGTACTCAAATAATATCTGTGGTTTTAGACTGGGGGTTGGTCTGTTTTCGAAAAAACAAAGACTTGAATTTGAAGCCAGGTCCTCAGCTCACCTCTCGTTGCCTAGATGCTGGAGCTCAAGCAGTACAGAAAATTACATGCTATGCTGCAAAGCCAAGATAAAAAGTGTTCATGGATATTGCTTCAGCCTCACACAGAAAAGCTGGTTTGCGATCAGAGCAAAGCTTAGTGCATTTTAAACCAGCCAGGCTCAGTCCTGAATAAGTGACAGGACTAATGGTTATTCTGCAGAAAGTTGACAGTACTAAATGAGAACTTTATTTGAAAAGAAAGAAGCATCTCAACCACACACTGAGATTAAAGGACTAACTTTTGTATTCCTAAAGCTACTGTAAGTCATTTTTGGAATTAATTAATTTCTCTCGGCATCTTCCAATTGGACTATGATAATTACTGTGCCAGCTTTAAAAGCAGACAGAAAAAAAATTCCAACATCATGTAAAGTTTGAGAGTAACTTTTTCAAAACAATTTACAGCAAATCTGGCATATAGTAAATACACTCCAGAGGAGGGTAGAGGCTTTGTATGCAATCATTTGACCACATAAATCACAAGCTAGACAGGGATAAACTAAACAGGATTAGTGGGTATTCCAGGGAGCACATGAACTCTCCTGCCATACTGCTACAGCTCTCAACCTCTGCTCCCGTAGATTAGCCTCCTTCTGTCTTCAGTCAATAAACTCCAGCAAAGTCAGAGCCTGGGCAGATTTTGTATGGCATGCAGCAGGTCCAACACAGGTGCAGGAGCCTGGAGTCATAGGAACTTGAGAAGCCCTTGCAAGAGGCAATGGCATACAGCTTTTGGCTCTTACTGAGCTCAGATCTCAAAGCCTCCTCTGATCAGAAAAACTCGTTTGAAAAGCTGATTCCAGCTGCTCTGCTACTGGTGCAATTTGGGAAAGCAAAACATCATCTGGCATATCACCCTAGAGAGGCTGGTTGTTGACTTTGGGCACCCCTCTGCAAGTGTCTGTACACCAGTCCTCACAAATGCCTGGGTGACTAGGGAGACAAGGAACCTGTTTTATCCACTCTTACAGCAAGACACACAGGTAGTCTTAGGATTTCCTAGTTCAGGTCATACATTTTTGTTTGGTTTTTTCATTTTTCCCCCAAGCTGAACGAGAGCTGTATTAGCAGAGACTCCCACTCTCCTGTTTTTGAATTATGTTTCCATTCTGTGTGTGCCCTTAGCAAGGGCACAGAGATTTACTAGTCACTACCTCAAAAATGTATCCATCAAATAAACTACTTCACACCTTAGCTCCCTATCAGTAGATGTCTCTCCATCAGTTACTCTAAAAGAGAATTATATGAAATTAACCAACAACTACGGTCTTCAAAATCAGTACAAATTATGGCAACAATATAAGAGAAGATGACATATCATCATCTCTAAAAGCATGCATAGGGACTCTTACAGGATAGAGGGCTATCCTCTATATCCTATAGGATAGAGGGTCCCCAAGAATTTTTCTGTTCCTTCAAAGATCTCATTTTTAGTGCAATGTGTGGAGTTGTTAAAGCATCAGATTAGCTCACCATTTCCTTTGGCACACAGAGATGTCTCTATGTGTATACCTGAATGCAAAGCTGTGGTACTGGTACTAGAAAGAGCACCAAGTTATTCAAATAGCTTTGGGTATTATCTGAGCAGCATTACCAGACACTCAAGACCCTTGAAGGCTCTCTAGCTAAGACATCTTCTCCATGCTTTTCTTCTCCAGTATCCCGATTAGTTTGGTCTGCTCTACATTGGGGCTTGGTGTTCAAACATCTCAGCAGACATGCACAGCACCCTGCTGGAAACTCCTCTGGAGTCCCTATGGCTGCCCAGCCAGTGGTGCAGAGCCCAGCTGCAACCTGTCCTCCCTCTCCAACAAAGCAATCCAGTCCATCTCACTGCTCAAGCCTTGGGGTGGTTTGTGGGGTTTTGGTGGGTTTTTTTCTTTTAAAATCAATCAGAACAAAATCTGGCCTACCATTTGTGGAGTGCTGCTAAGTTTGCTGGAAGTAGACAGGCATGTCTTCTGCTGAGGCACTTCCAATCTGGACAGAGGACAGCTCTGACAGGGCACACAAGGGACTTTCGTCCTGCAAGATACTGTGCCTCTTTTAACTGTCTCTAGCTTCAGCTTACCACATAGAGTTTCAAATCAATTTTGCTTTCACTGATTCTACTCTAACAATATTTTCACATGCACCTCAGGGAAGCAACAATGTAAAATTCACAAAATGTAACAATGAGCTACTGGGCTTTTCTTACTGTTTTTTCTTCTCCTTAATAATCCTTTTGCTTTTAGGCTCCCAAGACAGGAAGCATGTTGCCATCTATCACTCTGAAAAAGTAACACATCTTTCTTTTCTTTTTCCACTTTGCAGCACAGTTCTAGTCCAGAGCCTTTTTTTTTTTTGTGGTCTTTCTCCTTCTGCAGTTCCAGGTCAAGGGTAACTGTGCTGAGGATGCACATGGAAGTTTCAGTGAATATTTATGAATTTGTTTAATGGAAAATAAGCTCCAGAAAGACAATTGGGATGTCCTTACAGGCCTCTCAACACTTTGGGAATATTTTCAGATGCTGCTAAGTCCATCTACAACCTTTCCCTCTCTCAAACCCTTTTTGGGTAGACACCAGGGGGTAGGTAGTGAGGGAAGAAGAGGGTTATTCCTTAGTCTGAAGCTGGGTTTGAACAGATTCCTGCACTCAGCATTCAGAAGAAGGTAGGGCTTTCGAACATCTGCAAAGTAACTTTCGCTTTTCACCTTTCCTTAGTGCAAACAACACACATTTCTGCCATACAGGGGCAACATTTCCATCACACTGCACCAGTACTGCACAGCTTGAGGGCAATTCCTGTCTTCACAAGTATACCCTCAATACTCCATCAGCAACTGAATGCAAATCTAGTCATCACTTTAAACAACAAGTGGCTTCTTCCTAAGCAAATTTAAATTACTATTTTAAGCCAAGTCCTGCCTCATAAAAAGAAGGAGGGTTGTTATTGTTTAAGACTTTTAATTTTCACAATCATAACAAAAGTCACAGAACTACTGGTTACGAGGGCTCCTGCAGGTCTCTAGTCCAGCCTCCTGCTCAGAGAGGACAATTCCAACAGGGGACTAGGGTGATAATGGCTTTACTTAAAAGACTTGAAAGCCTCCAAGGTTGAAGGGTCCCTCACCTCTCTGGGCACCACCTTGGCTGAACAAGCTTATTTTGTTGTCTAACTTGACCCTCCCAAACAGAAACCCAAGTCTTTTGTCCCCTGTTCTATCATGGTAGGTAGGTCTCCAAGCACGGACCAACATGGGGTTGTAACACTCTCATACAGAACCTTCCACTTCTTGCTGAACTCCACATGCATCTATTGGCCCAATAATCATGTTTGTCAAGGTCCCACTGAAGTAAAGCTATGCCACCGAGTGTGCTGCCACCCTCCCTAAATTAGTATCAGCTGCAAACCTGCTGAGAGTATATTCGGTATCATAACCCCCATCATCTGTTGATGGAGATGTTGTACAATATAGGTTCCTGGATCAACCACTGAAATACCCTGCTTGTTATCAGCCACCAAACTGACCTCAAGCTATTGATAGCAATCCTTTCAGCATGCCCAACCACATTTCAACTTATCTAAGAGTCTGGCTATCCAGAATAGACTGAATAAAAGGGCAGTTTGAAAAGTGCTCAGTGCCTTAAGCATTAAACATGCGTACTCTTGTTTATAGCTGTAACAGTCTTCTATGGTTGTTACAGCCTTCCAGACAATATTTGACACCCTACATGTTCTTCACTCATGCAAACCACCTGTACCCAAACTTCTGCTGTGCTGGCACTGCATCCCACCAGCTGAGTTAACAGGCAGACATGAAATCCTGCAGCAGTTCTGGCCCAGCCAGCCAGGCAGCACTACTGCAGGCATCCTGCCTTAACTCAGCACTCTCCCCACATTGCCCATGTGGTTGCAGTGCAGAAGAAACACCAAGGCTAGGGAATGAGACCTTCACTTCCTTACAGACTGCCCTGCCTCAAGCACTGACAGCTGTGCTTTGCCTAGTCTGAAGGAAGAGGCACTAATGACACCAACTACCTCCTCCACTGATTCATCTCACTACCTCTTCCCTAAGGAAAGCTTCCCCTACCAAATTAACATCATTTTTCCCTATGCCACTACGGCACCTTCAGCCCTTTCCCCTGGATGAGCTCTATAGCTGTTATCCAGTCCACCGGACCACATGTGTGCAACAGGCATAGTGCAGCCAGGTCTGGTTATTCTGGCTGCTCCCTATCCAGTTCAGCACAGGAGCTCCTAGGCAACTGGCTTCCCTGGAGCTGCTAGTCCGAGAGTGCAAGATGATTCAAACCAGCCACTTGATGAAAATGAAGCTCATGAGGCCCTAACTTGAGTTATTTTTCTGCCTATTCTATAACTCCAGTGAATGAGACAGAGCAACTCTGCTCTGCTGACAGAAGGGTTTTTTTGCCTGTCACATTTTTAATCCATTGGGTTCCCTCTGTGCACAGCCAACATAAACAAATGGGTTCCCAAAATGACAGCCAAGGCTAAGGCTCATCCTGCACATTTTATGGATGCTTCATTCCACTCCTGCTGCTCACAAGCCTCCGCTGTCAGTTGGGAAGAGCAGAGTCCTAGACCTGTTCTGCCAAGCTGACCAGCCCTCCCAGCACACAAAGCTGACCTTGGCAGAGTAACCAAGTTTATCACATTTGGGAAAAGAGAAAAAAAAAACAACCATCTATATATAGAGATAGATACATAATGAATAAACAACAAACTCATAAAGAGTTCCTATAGGAAGCAAAATACAGTACTTTTCAGAGGTGCTGTGTAACTGCAGCTTCAGTCACAAACAGATGTACTGAATAATTCCTGAAAATCATAATACCCTGAATGCTACTGCTCACTCATGTTATGGGTTTGTGTGGCACGGGGTT
>VYZV01021430.1:836-12855 GCA_013401275.1 Pandion haliaetus | reverse complement strand
AAGTGTGGTACATTCCATTTTGTACATAGATATGATATGAAGATGAACTTGAAGCATAGTGTACATGCTATTTGGAATGGTTGCCTGGGTACCTGCTTAGTCATAGATTCCTGCAATATGAACCAGAACAAAATGATTGTAGCAGGCAAAAATCTGTTTCAGAGCTATGGGAAACCTTCCANTGTTCAGAAGCCTGGGCTTCTGTTGAGACGGTCACTTTTTTTGAACCTGAGCTTTCAGAAGCAAATTAAATCTTCTGATGTTCCTCTTCAGCCAGGAACATTAGAACTACTTCCCCCCCCAAAAAAAAAAACCAACACCAAAAAGACATAAAAAGCCAAAAAATGCTTTATTGTCATTCTACTTTGTTAGCATAGAAGCTGGATTTTTAGAGCTGTATTAGAACTTCTCTACATTCAACCTGTAAGGGAAGGAGGCTCAAATCTAACTTGAGGTAGTTTCAAAAGTGCATTGCAAGGAGCAACATCATTTGCTGTTTCTTGCAGTGTGTAAGGAAGGTTAGACAAAGCACAAAATTTTCTTTGCTCAGGATGCTTTGACCACTTAAAGTAAATGGACTTTGAAATTTGTCAAGTGTGCTTGAGAAGGGTCCATCAAGTGCTAAACCGCAGAATATTTATATCAAAAGTGCTAAAGAAAACACCATCTTCTGAATTTTTGTGGTTTTCCTTATGTTGTGAACTGTTAAAGCCCAACCCAATTACTCTGAAACAGATTTGCTGTCATGTCTAAGAGGAAGAACCCAAGGGCCAAGATAGCCAAGGAGAAAAAGAACAGACAGACTGCTGACAGGTTATGTTACTGAGCACCTGTGGTTCAGAACACTAGCTTCCCTCCCAAATGCACTTTCGTAAAAAGTCTAAACAGAGGGTAGCTGGAGAATATTTTCAGTGATTTTTTTTTTTTCCTTATCACTTGTCATAAAGGAGGGACAGAAGGAAACACATTATGAAATTCCTCACCTAGTGAGCTCAGACAGGAGACAAACTGCAAAAGCAGTTAGAGTATTCTTGCATTTATTGACTTAAATAGGAACCATGGCACCACGTGAGCACAGACTGTCTCAAAGAGTACCTGATTATCTGTTAAGTTTTGAAATTGATTCCCGATGCTGAATGAGGTCTATCAGCTTTGTTGCTGTCCAAGAAGCAAGGTAGCCAACTACGTGGTTCAGTTGCACCTTTGTACACTGAAAGCCATACATACAGCAGCATTCTGTCCCGACGTACGCAAGTTAAACAAAGCTTCTAAACACTGAGAAATAGAGTGTGTGTCTCAACACTTCCCACTACTAAGGCAGCCCAGATCAAAAGAGTTGTCCGTGATTTACCCTTGCATTGAGCAAGCACTTCTTTTGAATCACAGTTCATTTTGTCTGCTCTCTGGCTATGCTGTCAAGCATATTTGTTTCAAAGCACTTATAGTAACGCAGTGGTCCCAGATGGCCGAGACAGCCAAATGCGTAAGCTTCAAGTAGACAGTGGTGACATACCCTCATGTATGGGTATTCCTACCAGTAATTGTTTTCCTTGAAAATACACACCACACATATTCTACAAGGGCCCAGTACAAAGCTGGATTAATGACATACTAATTGTGCATCTTTTGGAAGTTCCTAGCAATATTAGCATTTTAGCCTGGCAGCCTTCAGAGGCCATATAGGCCAAATATAGCTTAAACATTTTGTAGAAAGGGACTGGATCCTAGTCCATAGGAGTTCAGTTAGAGTTGCAGATACTTGCCAGGATGAGCACTTTGGTGGTCGTCATAGGTTTGGGGAGATCAGTACCACATCAAAGACAGGTAAGAGCACATGTTGTGCTTTGGAAAGTTATAGTTTGACCAGCTTCAAAAAAAGACATAGTGGTATGAGTATCATTACAAGCTATAAATACTATGAGGGGACCTTTGAGTATATACCACAGTTGCCAAGCCCACGTAATGCAAGTTGCAACCACATTTGCTACAGCATGCTACAGTGCTTCAGTGCTGCTGCTTTGTCTCCCTGACGGTTACCTGTTCCCTGCTTTCAGATTGAGGTTACGATCAAGTCACTTGACGAAACATAAAGTTATGTCCTTACCCATTTCTGGAACACAAAGAAACTCTTTGCTCTGAACATCTCCCAAAAGTGACAGCAAATAAAAGAACATATTAGAAATGGAGTGGAAAACAATTTCATATTTTCATAGGAACACTTAACAGTGTTTTATATTTAGTAGGAACAAGGGCAAGACCTAAAGGCAGCAGGACAGTACAACTAAGCAGTAATTTGAATAAGAATAAACTTGTTTAGTAAAAATCAATGGATACTACAAAGCTATGAAACAACATAGTATTTTCTCATAAATAACTCAGGATTTCGATCTCAATAAAACAGCAAAGATTTGTACACAAAATAGAGCCACTTAATTCCTTGGTTTAAAAGCCACGCTTAATTTACTGCTATACTAATTACATAGGCTTTCAACAAGTTATTCTTCTAAAGAAAAGTAGTTGTATGTTCATGTGTCATACAAAATACATCACAAAAAAGCAAGAGTTAACTATCAACCTAGCAGAATCAAACTCGAGAGACGAGGATACTGCTGCTTTGTCTTAGTTTTAAGTGCCTGATCTACTCAGCAGCAGCAGGAAAGCAATCACTCTAGTGAGTTGACATTGTAACAGAGCACAGTATGAGTGTCTTCTTAGTTCTTGGTATTCTTCCCAAGATGTGACTGTGGTGAAGTCCCACTGTAAGTCATGCTGGATGGAATGGGAAGGAGTAAATCAGTCTCATTGTAAATCCACAAATTCATCTAAGAAAGTACTTCCTAGTTTCTGTATAACGGAAATCCTCAGAGGAGGCTGTGTTAGCTTTTGCTATATAGGAATAACTAGATCATGGATTTACAGAGTAGAAGTCTTAACATTTCCAAAATGATTCACTAGAGCAGTTCCATACCTTGACCTTCTCGGCCAGTATCCAGCACTGCAGTACAGTACATATCCTGGAGCTGGGCATACACCCCCTTGGGGCCGAGTGCATCAAGCACAAAAGAAACCATTTCTGAAGTCGCAAAGGCTGCATTCATGGGTGAGAACAGAGGGAAGAAACATTCCACAACACTTTCATACCTACCAGGTAGATGGGGCCCAAGCAAATGCCTGGTTAGGAAGGGCATAAAAGAATGCTTAATCATTTCTTTTAGAAAGCTGTGCACGGGAAGGTAATCTGCATGGTATGTCTCAGTAACTGTAGAAAAATGGTTCCACAGGACAGGCGATAGCCACAGAACCTGCAAGCCAGGGTGCAACCATTATTTGGGAATCCCACAAACAAGCAGGAAGCAGGAAGACATTGGGACTGCACAGCTTCGTGGCTGAGCAGCATGACAGTGTCTTGCCAGGTAGCATCAGTCTCGAAGAAACACAAAATCAGGAATATGGATGTGTAAAACCTTATCAGAACAGAATCTCAGTGGTACCTGGAAGTGGAAGACCTCTGGCCTTTGTTTTCTGGGATATAATCTTCAAGGTCAGCTCAAAATTGTTCTTTAAAAGTACTTCTAGATGTGTCCCTCAATAATTTTAATACCACTGTTTGTAAGTTTTCTATCCTGAAAATATACTGGAAGATGTTCTCTTGACAATGATCTTTTGAGGTTGGATTTAATTTGGTTAGCTAGGAGCCTTTCTGACTTCCACCCCCACCACCACCCCCCAAATTAAAAAGTGAGACTGGTAGGAAAAATACATCATTTAGTGTTTGCTCTTGCATGCTTGTGGCCAAGCTATGATTAGGAGGGCAATTCACGTTTTGGTGCATTCTACTTCTTTCTAACCCAGTATTATCTTCATGTAGTTATTTTAGTGGAACAGTGGCTCAAACCATGGACTAAAGCATTCCTCATCTTAAATATGAGCAGAGAAAAATTTCCACTTTTCTCTGTTGTAGGATGTATGTCATTTTAAGGCAAGATGTCTGTCGAACCTAGCTCTAGGCTGCAGTTACTGACTAGGCTGGAAATGCCATGGGCAAACACAAGATTTTTGCTGCAGGAGGCTAAGCAGGAACAGGATAGTTAAGATAATTTTTTACTCTGCCTTTTCCCCTGCATTCAATGACTTGGTTTCTCCAATGTTACTCTGTATTTTAGGCCATCTGACCCAGTTTCTGGAAAGCACTGAACTTCTATGAGGAGAGGTCTTGAGAACAGGCAGACACATCTTTAATGAGCAGGTTTAGGTGGCTCATGGTGAAACACCTCAGAGCCTCTGCACTTAGTGCAGCCAGGCTCCAACCTGCGGAGTTTCCAGTCAGACTGTATGATTCTTAATGCTGCCAGCTTGTTTTTTCCCCTCCTGGCTCTGACAGAGCTGAGCTGTAATAAAGTAACAAGCCGCAGCTTCCCTCCACTCCCGGCAGGGATGACACACCGCATTCTCGCTCCAGCGTTAGTCAGCCGTGCATAGCCCGAAGTAAGCAGCTCTGCCTGCAGAAGGGAGTCTCGCTAATGCTTTTATTAGATTATCCGCACTAGTCACAGAGAATCGAGTTTTATGANGGGCTTTCCTCACCCGGGCACTCAGCCTCCCCGCCGTGGGTCACCCCACGCAGCCAGTCCCCGAGGGGAACGGCCAGGCGCCACCTTCGTCTTGCCGAAAGGCCGCTGCAGGGACTGTGTGTGACAAGGAGGAGCCACAACCTGATTTTCCCCGTTGTGTGGAACAGGGAGAGGTGTGCCACTGGCTGTGGGACAGCCTCCCTGGGACCTCCCGACTCGGCCTGCACCTCTGCCGTCCGCAGCAGCTCCCTCTGGAGCCGGCCCGGGCACCCCGTTCCTGTCACACCGGAGGCCACGGCCCATCAGAACAGCAAATCCGGAGAAACCGCACGAAAGCAGAGCTCTTGCTTCTGAATCCTGGCTGCAAAGACTCGGGATTTCCCGAAGAAAAGCGTGGCAGCTGTCAGTGGCCCTCAGACGGATTTGCCAGGCCAAGAAATAAGCCTTATGGATCATTTCTGCATCACTGGAACAAAAGGCGGATCCTGCCACCAGGCAAAGCACATATTGCCGTGAAACAAATATCAGAGGACTTTTGACACCCACGTGAAGAGGTGTGCATATCTAAAGGCAGAGAGCGACTACTGTCTGCACTCTTCAGCAGCCAGCGCAGCCCCGCTGCAGGCTGCCCGGCGCCATCTTGGCTGCTCTCACTCCTGCCGCCAGCACTGACCACCACGAAGGGGACTGGTCTCCACGGCAACTGAGGACAGTCATTAATTAGTGTCAGGCTGAAGTTGACGCATTTTCCTAAGGTGATCTGAGAGGCAGAATCATGTAAGGGAGCGGGTGTAAGAGTAGGCTTTTCTTACTTTCTTTTAAATAAAAAAAAAGGTACGAGCAGGCTTTTCTTACTTTCTTTTAAATAAAAAAAAGGCAAGTCTAAAGGGACATTCATTTTGCTAGTCCTAAGCTTCAGAGCTGTGCACAGCTTCAGCTCCAGCCAGCTGCAGCCAACCCGGCTCACCCTTTTCCTAGTTTACTGACAGATTCTTCACCGTGAAACTGTTTTATTTATCCTCATTTATCATTGTAACAGCTGGGAATTGCCATAAATTATTTCTGTGAAAGTGAAACTCACCTCTTAGCCTAACATGAGCACTGCTGCTGTTCACCATTCATGCATGTACAAGCACTGGAAAGCCACAAAACTGAATAATACTACGTACATTTGTTCCCCCATTTCTCGCCTTTTCTGGGACTGGACCCCGGCTGGGTCCTGCTCAGGATGGGAGCATGGTGACAAGGACTGACCCTGCTCTCGGCAAAACGTGGGCTGCCACCTGGTGCTTTTAAGTTAAGATACATAGTCATATCCCTCCTCCTTTTTAGCAGATAATTATTCCTTTAAAATGTACTCACAAGGAACATCACTTACACACTGTGAATCTGTACTCGGTAAGAAATTTTACCCCAGTTTAATTTTGCGTCTCTGGTTACAAAATCAGAGGGATAGCATCACTTCGTCACCAATTCACCCCAAGTTGAGCATTAATAATGTAAACTAGGCATGGAGAAAAGGGCCATTTGGACCATGAAGATGACATATGCATGACAGATACCATGTCTGCATCAGAGCAGCACGATTATAGATGTCTTTCATGGGTTACTTGTTGAACAACAGTGTTCAGTATTAGTGTATAAACTTTGTATTGAAGCAGGCTACTGAAACAGCCACTGAAAAACTCTCCATGAATTTCTGTGGCAGAGACAACAGTTTTCATGTGATCTGAAGTTCACCATTGTCCTTTGCTATCCAGGTGTCCTGGTTTTGCCTGGAATGGAGTTGATTCTCTTCCTAGTAGCTGGTATAGTGTTATTTTTAGTATGAGAATAATGTCAATAGCAACGACTAAAACTATCAGTGTGTTAACCAGTGTTTATATGAAGTCAAGGATTTTTCAGCTTCTCATGCCCAGCCAGCAAGAAGGCTGGAGGGGCACAAGAAGCTGGGAGGGGACACAGTCAGGACAGCTGACTCAATCTGGCCAAAGGAATATTCCACACCATGTGACATCATGCCCAGTATATAAACTGGGGGGAGTTGGCCTGGGGGCAGATCACTGCTTGGGAACTGACTGGGCATCGGTCAGTGCATGGTGAGCAATTGCATTGTGCATCACTTGTGTTGTATATTCCAATTATTATTATTGTCATATTATTATTACCATTATTTTCTTCCTTTCTGTCCTATTAAACTGTCTTTATCTCAAACCATGAGTTTTACATTTTTCTGATTCTCTTCCCCATCCCACAGAGTGGGAGGGGAGTGAGTGAGCAGCTGCATGGTGCTTAGCTGCTGGCTGGGGTTAAACCACGACAACCATCCAGGTAAGAATTGCTGTCATTAGCAGATAAATTCTATACATAGAAAGGCACTGCAGTGAAGTGTCTGAGCAGCAAGTTGCCTATTACCAACCTCCTCCTGTTCAGGCACCGAGCAAAACCCAGAAACCTCACCCCTACGGATGAAGGGCCATTCCAAGGGGCTGAGCCTGTCAGCATACCTCTAAGGGGTCTTCTGTTGACATAGGAGCACAGTAGGAAGATGCTGGCATTTTAAGTGGGTTTTAAAGTGTGTTAGTTATGGTAATTGTCTCTGGGAAGAAGGGAGGCTCTTTGCCTATGTGTTGAATGCCAGTGCTCGTGAGACAAGAAGTTGTGATCTTGCTTAAAGCAGTATCATTTCAAGAATGACTTAAAAACTCAGGTAAAAACCTTCATCCAAGCTCAGAAAGCAGACTTTCTGAAGAGAGTTTTCACTGCTCTTTGGTGTCGCTGACCACCTCTGTCTACATTAGCATGGCACAGAGGAAGAGGGTTACAGAGCAAAAGAGCTGGCGCTGAGAATCCATTACATCATAGCACATTCCAGGTGTGCTCCTAGGAAATGTCTCCCATTTTTGTTTCACGTTAAAGGAATCCAGGCCACATAGTTGAAGACCACAATGATGTGGACCAAAGCAAACTAGGCAAGAACAACTGGGAGGTTCACATCAAAAACACGCTCCCATTGTGAACCAAAACACCCATGCAGACAATAAAAGTGTCCCCTCCCAACTCCACAGTCCAAGTCTCCCTTACTCTGAGCGCAGCCATTTGACAAAGAACAGTGCCTGTTCCATGCAGATACACATTTAAGGATGGACACCATTGTCACCATTGTTCATGATCCTACTGTGTGGTTTTAAAAATTGTATTTAGCACATTTGTTACACTGATATTTGCTGCAGAATTGATAGGATGACAAACAACTACAGTAATCACCATTGAGACAGAATTGGCATTTGGCATCAATGCCACAGAGGGGGCTACAATAACATGCTGTTCTCCACTTTTTTTTTCCCCAAATGGTTACCACTGCAAAGCAGCTAGCATTTAATTCCATCCAGCAAAGACCTTACAAATATACATAATCTGAATGTACAAACCATCCCACTCATATAGGCATGTTTAAAAGGTTTGCTGGACTCAGACTCATAAGCATGCTATACCTTGCAAGTGCAAAGAACAGAGACATCAGCATTTTTTTAAACCAGAGCAAATAAAGGTTAGATTGAAAATACGCAGGATTTTGCATAAGCTGAGAGCAGTTCAGTGGAGCACAGGGACTAATGCCACTGGCTCTGGTGCCCCTGTGGTCAAAGAAGCAGTAGTCTACAGGGGTTGTTGGGACAGAAAGTGTCTGGAAACGTCCAGTCTAGAAGAGCTACCATCTATACAAGTCTCACATACATAGCGATCAAAGTCTTCAGGAGAATTAAATGAAACTACCTGCACACATGCTCAATATTCATCTGGCCCCAAAACTTAAAATACCTCTCCAGTCAAACTCTACAATGCTTTAAAGACATTAAGTTACCAATCTAGACCATCACACCCTATCCATGAACTCACATTGAACCAGACACCCCTCATCTCTAATCTTAACGAGTTTATTTATTCCATCAGCCATTCCATGCCAAATTTAGCTGAACACTATTTATCCTTAGGCTTGTCTTTAAATTTAAAAAAAAAAAAAAAAAGAAGAAAGTGCGTGATCTACAGACTTGTTTACAGGATTAACACAATTATCAAAAAGCTTTATGTTCCTCCTTGTTAGAACAGATTTCTCCAAGCCTTTCAGCATACTAGCAAAAACACTGAAAGGATAAAGACCCCGACTGGGATTGCAACTGGAACTACAGGATTTCCACTGCACACTGACACATGGAGTTTGGATTTTGTTTTTCTAATCATTCATTTCTCACCATCTGTAGTCCTACAACCTCTTACCTTCTTGCTCACCAATAATGGCAGGATTTGAGCCTGTCTGGGAAGCTGGAGGGAGGAAGAATCTGCACTTCCAAGAAGCCATCTCCTGCAGCACAAATGGTGCAGAGAAACTTCAGATGCCAGTGGTACAGCAACAGAGCAGGTCTGGTGGAGGCAGGACTCGACTTTAGGTTCCTGTTGTTCACAGCTGCAAACTCAAGTGCTACCAGCTGTGTGAGCTCAGTCAAGTGCGACTTGGAAAAGCCTTAGGGTAGCCATAGTAACTTGTAGATCTTCACTTGATGCACTAGAGTCACTGTACACTGCTTTTAAGAGAAATAATGTTGTCTCTCTAAGTTCCTTAATATTAAAATCTACAGAGCTAAAAAAGCTAGCAAGCTTTGAATTGACAGGAAAAAAAATCCTTACTAAGTTGACACTAGCAGTTATTCTATTAGCACAGGGCAAATATATCTGTACTGATCCAGGTTGGACCCCATCTACTTTTCTGCTCCCCAAGTGGCTACCAGACCTTCTCACAACTGGTGCNTTGCAAAAAGGAATTTTTTTTTTTTTTTTTTTTTTTTTTTTTTTAAACAGCCTGTCCAAGAACCAAAGCAACAGAGCAAAATGAAACTTTGGGAAAATTATAAAGTAATATCAGGGTCTCCTTTCAAGACAACAAGAAAGAATTCTATCCAAAGCATTTTTTCGCCTCTTGCTATTAATACAAAATGTGAGCACAGCCCTTGAGAGGTCATCTCTGAGCCAAGCTTTACAGGAGAATATGACTAAGACACAAGCCACCAGGAAACACTGTGCTCAATCACCATATCACTAAGACAACATGGATGAATCATCCCCCGTTTCTGTGCTGCAGTTTCTCCCAGGTAAACAGAGACAATGACACTCACCTTTGTAAAGGAAGTTTATGATCAGCGATATGGAGGCATTACGCTGAAGATAATGAATAGTTTCTCTGCAGGGGGAACAGGATTAGAAACCTAGAAACTCTCCTAGATGCTTAATATTCTCAATGGAGAAACACCAATGCTATTTCCACTGGATGGCATGTAAAGGTTGATGTAGGAAATGTGAAATTAAGCCTCTGTGGCATTGGCCTTTACCTTTTCCAAAGATGCATAAAACATAACTCCCTAAAATCTCTAAAAAGGGGATTTGAACATTTCAAAAACTTCCAGCATACAACCCCCCCGCCATTTGTCAGGCTCCTGATGTATAGCAACATCACTCTTGAGTAATTAGAATTAAAAGCAATTTAACTCAGAGAAGTAAAATTGGAGGATTATTTCTCGTTTCAAATGTTTCTCCTTTCGAAGAAGCAATTTCCTAGCTCATTATTCCAATTCCAGTACTTTTGCTTCTGCCTATAACTGTGTAAAGACATTTTAAAGCTTTAATTCATTTTGCAATTCTAAATAGCTTCCCTTAATCACTCATGTCAAACACCTATTTCACGTTTTTAAAAAATTTATAAAACAATTCTGTGCTGTCAGGAGGAAAAAATTTCTCAGCATTCAGACTATTAACTGCATGCAAGCTCCCCGTGCTAATGTGTTGCCTATCGTTCACTTCTGGAAGGAAACTATCTATAAAAGGCACAACATTCATACAGTAATTTAGTGTTTGCATTCACAGTACATTTTCTTGCCATTTCCTCAGCTAAGGTACAGAATTCATCAAGCTACCCAATTTGTTTGGAGGGGTTTCTCCCTGCCAGATGCCACGCTGAACGCTCCACGTCACTGAACAATGGTAAGGGCAGTAGCATAGAGGATGACTGAGGTTGTGTCTGTCAGCTTGACTGATGTCTTTGCGTTTTCACCAAATACAAATTCGCATGGCTAAGTGAAACTAACAAGCTTGCAATGTACTGCCTTGTACTTCCATTAATAGCTGTGTGATTAATTAGTTACAGCCCATTATATTAGAACGTACCCGGTTAGGAATTCTACTTAAAGAAAAAGGAAATGGATCAGGATTGGGCTGCAGGCCAAGTTTAGCAAGAATTTTCAGCAATTCATAAATTCTTAAGGTGAATGAAATGGAGCAAAAAACTAAAACAGTTTCAAGTAGGTCTGAGATATGGGGATTCAACTCTAGTCTCGCAGGACGCAGTAGACCTTGACCCTAGATAAATACATACATTCAGCAGTCCATGAAAAATAAGACAGCCTAATTCTGCAGTCCCTGTTTAGACAGCACTTGTAACCATAGTGCCAGAAAGGCAATGACTAACTTCCCATCACCTCATATAGGGACAAACAAAATCTACTAACTCTCATGGGAGTTTCTATTAAACAGGATTCCAGGACTTTATTTATTTATGGCTGATGGGGCTTTGATAACCCTATTCCTTTTCCCAGAAGTATTAATTTCACACCAGATGACTACCTGACCCTCTAAAGGACTAGCTTTGAATTGGGATAAGGGAAGCCTCAAACATATTATCAACTACTGATTAGACATTTAAACATTAAATCCTTTTGCTCAAAGTTTAATGTGGAGTTGAATGGCCAGGTGGAGACATTCCACAAATTCTGAAAGATTAAAAGATACCAGGTTGCACTGCAGAATTTCACAGGGCTTCGCTACCTTCCACCAACAATTTCAGTCTCCATTTTTGGGGAACTGAAAGTCTGTTTCTCTTCATGCTCAAGTATTTTGTGCTGAATAGAAATGGGAATATTTTTGCCTGTTCCTTCCAGGTGGAAGCATAAAAATTACTAATTGGACTCCTGCCAGAAATTTGAGTCAGAGAAGTAATACTATGTCTTTTGAATGAAGAACATTTGTTTCACAAGACTTTCGTATTTGTGGGTTGTCATGAGTGCCTTTCTGTGTACTGCAGTACCTGACTTAAACCCCAGAGCAATGATCCATTTCACAATGTCAGTTTTTAAGCCCTCCCAGCTTTCAAGGTAGGATGAAGCACAGATCAGCTATTCCAATTGATTCTGATGGCATTATCTAGACGCCAGCACTAGAATTCTTTACAGTAAATAATACTTTTGATTCTGAAATCCCAGGCAAGGTGTTTCCACAGTACAGACATAGCCAGCATAAGTCCTAACAAGTTTTATATTTGTTCTTATGTTTTCTGAATCACAGAATATTCTTGGTGCGTTCTATCATTCAGAAAGCCCACGCTAGCTCCTTGTAAAATCTGAAGT
>VYZV01021426.1:0-11431 GCA_013401275.1 Pandion haliaetus | reverse complement strand
AAAAAACCACCTAAGAAAGATCTAGTCACGTTATACTGGAGCACAGTACAACAGTTAGGCTGGTAATGGAAGCAACAAGTTGTACTTTTCTACAATTTGAGTCTGGGTTACGGTGTTGCTGACATTTCGCTGTTTAACAGCTTTGAAGGGCAGAGTTTTGGTCTTTCTTCAGGTATTGATGTACAGCTGCTTGCATGAGAAATGCAACTAAGTGTCACAAGTTCATTTTGGCTGTTTGGAAGTGGTCTGTCTACTTTGCGTTGGAGCGCTTCACGAGCCCATGTCAAGATGAACGTATGGAAGTTATGTGTGTTTTAGTCATGAGGGTTAAGCCTCGAGATTCTTTTTCCGGTTCATCTATAGCTAAAGGCCCACAAAACCAGAAAGTTTGGGAGGTAGAGAGTAACATTTTTAAAAGCACTTGGTAAATCTGACACTCACTTTTTTCAAAAATCACTTTTGAAAAGCTAGACTGCTGATAGCTTAAAGTTAACAAAAGAAAAAAAACCAAAACCACCATATCGCCTCTCAAAATCATAGTCTTTTAGTGATAGGTCTGCACTGGTTTTAGTTGTCTCAGAAATGGATCTGTATGAAAACTAGTTTGGGAAGAAATCCCTCTGGCTTGTACCCCTTAACCGCCTTACTGCAATGGTTGCTGTTATTTCAAAAAAACCTTCAAATACCATCAAAGTGTGTCTGCTGAGCTCCAGACTCGGTGTTAATGTATTTATTTTCGACAACGTTTTCCTGCTCCTCTTGATCTACACGTGAGGAAGTATAATAGTTGTGTATTTGTTTGAACTGAATTTTCTTTTTGTTTTTTCCGATACAGGAATGGGTTGGACAAGTAGAAATAAGTGCCCTTTCTCTTATGTACAAGTAAGAAAATCTTTAAATACGTTTTATTGAGATTATTAGTTCAGTTGTTTTGTTAGTGAATTAGTTGGAATAGCAAAGATGGAATTGTATGTTACACCGTAGTTCTGCAGAAAATTACAGATATGCTTTGAAAATGGCAGCTGTCAAGGTATTAAATAAAAATAGAAAAGTGAGCTTTGAAAATTACATTTAATCTGGCATTTGAATACAGGTTTGCAATAATGTCTTGCATCTCACCTGCACAACTACCTGTGGGCAGTCATACAGTTTGTATTTTGTTAATTTTCATACCTTAATTTTTCTGTTAAAATTGCTTTTCTTCCTATTTCTCGCCAAGGCTTTAATATTAACTCTATTGCTAAGCCGTGCCCTGTGCCCGTTTCTCTATTACCTCTGTACAAAAGCTCTGATGTAGCTTAGTGGTATGAGTATTGTAGGCTGTGTGCTAGAAGGCTGTTCTCACACCTCCCCTGGTGTGAAGTTACATGCGCGGACGTAAGATTACCTGGTGCACTGCTGTAGCTTACGCTCTTTTCTGTTAAAATTTCCTTTTTCCATTGTATCAGTATAGACGAAATAGTATGAGTTTGTCGAGGGCCATGGCTTGAGCTATGCTTAAGAAATGTTTCAGTATTTGTGCGTAGATAAACACTCCTCTTGGTGATGAACGCTTTTGCTGATGTGTTTTTAGTAAATGTAATCCTATGTATTAATCTTTCTTCACAAAGTAGAATGAAACGATATGCTGAATATTTATAATTGCTTTCTGATTACTGTGCAAGGGAATGAGCGATGTACAGCATCTTCTCTTTCTGCTCTTTGTAAACTGCTTAAATTCGGTATTTTGGAATGCTTACTGTAAATGAATGACTTTGTCCTTTGACTCTTGATGAGACATTTGATAAGAGGAAAGAAACAAAGTAGTTAAGTATTACTTTCAGGTACTTAAATGAGTGCTAAGTGCGGGAAATGGCATGAAAATCTATCTTTGCATTTTATGTGGTTACTGGGACAGTTTAGAGTTGCATGTGCTGCATGGGTGGAAGAGGACTGAACTGAAAGAGTAAAGTTTGGCTCAGGAGGCATGGAGGCAAGGGCTGATGGTTAGATGGAGCCAGCGTGCAGAGGGACATAACTCAGTTTAAGTCGGCAAAATTGCATGCTTGATTACATCGGAACTGGTTGGTGGCGATCCTCTGTGTATTGGATTTCTGGCCATGAGAAATGTGTTCTCATGAAATAGAAACAGTTTAATTTGAAGTCATGATACGTTGGTATCCAGGACCACAGCTGATAAACGAGTAGCGAGACAAATCCTTGTTGATAATAGTATTTTTTTTTTTTTTAATTTCCATTGGAAGGGTGAGGAGGCTTGTGGCATATTTGCAACTCTACGTAGTATTTCACTGCAGAGTTGAACGCACAAGAATTGTTACTGCCATACTTGTGTTGGGAAGACTGGCTTCTATTAAAAAGGCAATTTAGAGGCTCTGGCAAAGTAGGAATGGTGGTGGAGGTAGGGGAAGAGAGTCGCTTCTCTTCCTGCGTGCTGGCAGACTGAAGGAAAGCAGAAGTTTGAAAGTCCTGTTCTGTGCCAAGTGGAGAAGTGAGAGTTTCAGACTTTTCAAGCGTAGAATGGAAGCGTAGCATGAGTAGGTTTGTTTTCATTTTCACTCCGCAGACTTGTCACAAGTATAATTTGGTTACCTAGAAAATTTTCCTTGTGTCCCTGAAGTGGGTGTGTCTGAGCTATGAAATTCTTTTCCTCTCAGAATTGCTTTTTCTGCGTTTTTTTTTTAATACAAAAACGGCACCTGTGAATATACTTAAACATTTTGCAAGACTAAAAGCTTCTGCTTGTGTGAGCAAGGAAGCAGTTGAAGGAAGTGATAGGTTTCTGAGCAAAGAATTCAAAGGGAGGATTATGGATAAGAGAGAGAGAGAGAAAATAATTAAACTTAAGATCATGACAGAGATTGATTGTAGCAGAAAAACAAGTAGCAAAGCCTGGTAGTCTTTCAGTTTTCAGAAAATAAAAAAGTCAAATAGCGTGTCATGTCAGTGTTGGTTGTGGCTTTTCCTGTATTTGTCACTTCATAGCTGGTTCAACTTTTTATGCTTTTTAATCTAACAAGCTAAAAAAAGAATTTTAAGTGTGGAATGTAAATTTTAAATTTGCTTAACTGTAGTAGTTCAACTCTTCGTTTATGGTATTTTTAATCCTCTTCAGCGTAATGAGGTATCCAAACTTAGTTTGCAGTGATAAAAATTTTCTAAACCTATTTTGAAAAACTGCACTAGACTGATACCCTTGATGATGAATATCTATCTGCCAACACTGCAGCGGCGCGCTATCTGCTGGTTTGGTCCAAGCTTCCCCAAAAGTTGGTTTCCATTCTCTCAGTTGAAGAGACAACAGAGGGCTTTCTTGGCCGCCTTAAATCCAGCAATTCAAGTCTAACAAACACGCCACGGTGTTAGACTCCACACTTCGTAGAGTCTTTATCCAAAGAGAAAGGGCAACTGAGCCTTCCGAATGTCCTTTTTTTTTTTTTTTTTTTTCCTTCAGCATATTATCAATTTTAAAATGCAGGAAAAGATTCTTTTCGCTACACATGAAAAAAACCGGGACGTGCGGAGGGCATGATTTTCAGAGGTGCTGGAGGCTTGGTTACAATATCTGATGCTCAGGCAATGCCTGCTGATGGTCTGTTGGGCTTTTGGCATGTTCCTTAGCACGCTGGGGCTACCGTTTGGGAGCAGAAATGTTGCGTGGACCCTTCTGAGCGCGAGAACTTGGTTTGGGAGGCAAGAAGAGTTTCTGAGCACGGGCTTGGGCTCTTCTGGTAGTTGGCGTCCGTGCCCAAAAGGGTTCTCGCACACATGCGATCAACCGGCTAGTACGGTTTTAGCCTAAGCCATTGCCTACCTTCTGGAAACTTATCACCGTTTCCTGTCTCTGTTCATAAAAGCAACCTCCTTTTTGTTCTGGTCGGTTTCCAAATGGCAAAGTGTAATGAATTTCCCCAGGACTGGGGAGTCGTCATCTTTCTAGGCACAGCTCCAGAAAGCGGTGTCTGGAAATTTGTTTTCCTTGTCACTGGCTCTCTGCATGTTGTGCCGGCGCATCTTACTCTAGTATATTCTTTCAAAAAAGTAAGCCTTTTTTGGACCAGTGATAGTTGCCCTCATCTTCTTCAGTATTCTTTTGCATTAGGTGTTTTCTGCGGTTATGTATGTTCCTTGAACGTGACTTGAATATTCCAACTTTTATTTCTGTTAATGTTTAAATGAATTCTTAACTGCTGCTTTTTTCTCAGGAAAGATTTCATAATATATCGGGAACCCAATGCTTCTCCTTCACATGTAACTGAAAATGGCTTTTCTGATAAGGTAAAAAAAAATAAAAATTACGGCTATTGTGAAAGGCTGAATTAAGACTGTAAACAGCAAGTAGTTTTATGTGAGTTTTAATATTCCACGCAATGATATGTTCTGAGAATTCAATTTTAACAATTTCTTTTGTACATAGTTAAGGCAGCTATTCCCTTAATCCATGCAGCACTTCTTTTTAAACAGATGGCCCATATGCGGGGTGTGGTATATCTTCCTAGTAATCTAAAATTCTGTAAAAATAAATTTACAAGTGCTAACTCGCGTAGCTGCCTCTGTCTTAAATTCCTCCTGACTTTTGGTCAAATTCTTTTTGGTTTAAAGGACAGCCATTAAACATTTTGATTGTTTTATTGATACTTCGAGATCCTGAGAGATACCTGCGCATTGGTACATTAAACTGAATTTAAAAGGTAATGCTCATATGAAAAAGCCGGTGAGATGCAAAACCTAAAGTATCTGTGTGTTTTTTTTAAATAGGTGTTGCTGTGCTTCTCAAATGGAAACCACTATGATATTGTTTATCCCATAGAGTATTCAGAAAAGGCTGCTCTGTGCCAGTGTAAGTATTGTGTTGGTTACTTAAAGCACGTATTTTTTACCAAAAATCTTAAAACGATCACATCAGGTTTCAGGAAAAGGCCCTGTATGAAAGTTCATTACAGTCATTCTCTAGTAGCTTGGTTTTCCATTTGAATTGTCAATGACTGTATGATTTTGCGAGAACCTGAGTTCTTATTGTGTCCTCCTTCTTGACAAAGCAGATTATATGCCAAGAGAAGATTTATCTGCCTCTTTGAATCTGGGTGGTCTAATGTAAACAGAAAACGTTGGTGTACTGATTTATAATCTGTTGCATTGTCTTTGGTCAGCATTCTGGTTTTAATTTTGTGTTTCAGACTACGTTAGCAAACTAATTGTTTATGTTAAAATGATCCATGCATGTGAACTGTCTTCACGGACTATTGTTTTCTTTACTAGATTGCAGAAATGCCCAAAGGCCCTAATCAGGTTTGATGGGTCACTGTGGCAGTCCCTACAAGGACTCCAATTCTTCATGAACTCTCTGCCTATGTGTGGAGTTAACAAGGCTAAGGCCAAATTTGCCCGTCGAGAGACCTGATTTCTAGTAGTTTCGTGCGCACCCATTAAGCCATAGTAGCTGCAGCTGGTTTTGCTTCTAATGCCTTCACTGTTTCAGTTAACTCATCAAAAACGCTTGCTCGCTTTGACTGAAGTAATTTGAAATGCATCTGTAATGGTGGTAGAGAATCTCATTTACCTTGTAATTGATTTTGCCCTTCCGCTTTCTCCTTCTCTTCCCCAGCTCTGCTGTACGAGTTGCTTTACGAGAAAGTATTTGATACAGATGTAAAGAAAATCATAGCAGAACTTAGCGCTGTTGGCGTAACAGAGGAAAGTAATGGTAGCAGTGAAGTATCTGCTTCAGATTCAGAAGATGACAACTGCAGGTAAATGGGACTTAGAAGTTAATGCAAGATGCCTGTGAGCAATACGTGTTAAATGAGTTTTCTGAATTTCTAGTGGGTAGTAGAATCTAACAGCTAGGGCTGAAAACCTGTACAAATTACGAAGAAACGAAACACAAAGAGGTAAGGTTAGAACTACGAAAGAATGACATGTGCACTCTTCACTGTACCTGAGGACAGGGTTCTGGTTCCTCTGTTTTTCCTGCAGTCTAGCTTTGGGTCTCTTTACATAATGGAATACTGCCATTGCAACGTGTCCCTCTTCCTGTTTAAAATAGCAGAATCCCCTGGGAGAACTGTCAGTGTGCCAGTCTGGCATGGTAAGCTCCACGTGAATTACTTGACTCACTCTTGCAACTGAGTGGAGTTACAGGAACCTAGTCCAACTTGTGTTGCTTCCACATCTGGGGGCTGAAATGCCTGCTTGAGATGTAGCTAATGGAGAAATAGAGATGTAGCTTGCTCCATTTCATTCCGTGATCTTTATGAAGTGATTATATTTGTGGGTTTGTATTCCTTTTGCTGGACCTGGATGCTCTAGCTAGCTTTGAGACTTTGACCTACTGATACCTTTTGCACAGTAAGTCTTTTCGTGGTGCCGTTTTTGCATTTACGTATTGGCAGTTTTTCTTCTGTTTAATACTGTTCTTAAAACCCTGGCTTGTGTGAAACTCCATTGAAGCCGCGGAGGTTATGCTGTATTAGCGCATCATGTCCCCTCTTCCCGCTGAACGTCATTAAAGTCCTTTCTGGGGGCTCTGCTATAGTCTGTGTGGCATGTGGCAGAAGAAATTCTTTTGAGATGTTGGGAGCTGATTTTTTTCCTCAAGCTGAAAACAACAGAAAGGAAGACGATGGAAATCGCCACAGAAAGAAAACCAAGTTCTGGGAAAGGGATTAGCTTCCTTTCTTGCTTGGAAAAAAAAAGTACGAGGGAACATTTCCAATTAAAATACAAAGTATTTCTGCCTCAGGGAACAATTATTGTAGTTAAATGTCGGAGAGTGGAAACCTTCTTTATTCCTTTCTGTTCTTAGAGCTTTCCTGGGCTTCATATGCAGTAGCATTACCCTGTATCTTTGGGATTCCTGAGAAAATATACTGCTGACCTCCACAGCACCGTTGTAAATGAAGGTCCTATACTCACTTGAGACTATCAAACTCAATGTTTTTGATTTAAACCATATGTCTTATGATGCAAGAGCTAGTGTGTGTGACTCTTGGCCTAGTTAACACAAATTACACTTTGCTGTGTTTATGAAGTCTTTAGATTTTTTTCGCTTGTCTTAAAAGTTGACTTCAGCTTGTTTCGTTACCTAGTTTTCCAGAAGATCTTTTTCATTTTATAAATGTGAACTTTTCAGTTATGTTGTTATTAAATGTAATAGTTTATTTTGGTTTTGGGAGAAGTTGATGCTGACAGTTGCCTACAACTGCTGTAGGGAAAAATATTTGTGTTTCCTGTGTGGAAGGTAATTTTCCAGCAATGTCAGGTGTAGACAAGAAGACTAAATTAGAGTGCCTGATGCCACTTAACTAGTGGAGGGGTTTTTGGTTTTGAGTTTTGTGTTTGGGGGGTGGGGTTTGGGGTTTTTTTTTTTTTATTTTCTGCATTTGCTATGTTTTCCTTGCATAGTTGCAAAAATTTTAGAGGCATTTTTTTGTTCCCTTTGCCTGCCCCCTTTTTTTTTTTTCATAAGTGTTGTTTAAGTCAGTATGCATAAGTTAGACTTCCTAAAACTTGTACTTAAAACCAAAAGTCTTATTTTTAGCTTTATATGATACAGAAACATAGTTCTTGTTTTAGTGTTAGCTTTTTCATTTTAAGAGATGAAGATGTTCCGTAGTATGTTTATTGCGGAAAAATGCGTAGAGACTGGTAGTTTCAGTATTTTTATCCACTTCCAAGATGTTGCTTACCTGATTTCCAGGCCTCATTAATACTATACTGCCACAGCTTGTTTCTGTCCTTTTGCAGAAGTAAAGCTACAACAGTTAGTGATATGAATGGATTGAAATCTCTTTCTGGCAACAAGGTATTTATATGTTAAGATGTATTTTCTTTCTAATAACTTGTACTCTGCTATGATTTTTCAGTGTTTAATGTTCACGAGAGAATCTTCAGTTTCTAGTTTTCCTAACATGCAATACCTTAAAAACTACTTATTTCTTTGAAAAGTAATGTTTGCTTTTGATGTGCCAAAAGGTGGATAGTGTCCTTTTTAATGCTGCTTAGTTCTTAATTTTGTTCTGGTATGGCTAAAGGAACACCATTGAATTATTTTTTCAAAGCTCTTTTATGCTTTATGTATTTTCATCTGCTTTATATTTCAGTTTAAAGCTTGAGCACTGTAATTGAAAAATGGAAAACTGTACATCTTTAAGCAGTTGACAGTTTAGTACTCTGTTCTGTTTTATACAGCACCTTAAGAGCAATGGGAGTCCTACCTTGTTGGTCTTGCCTAAAAAAGTTCTTAAATCACTCAATCCATCAGTTTACAGAAATGTTGAATATGACGTTTGGCTCCAATCTAAATGGGGTAAGTAACCGAATACTTGTAAGTTCCAACTTCTGCAAGCTGATGTATCAAGTGAAGCCCTCTTGAAGAACAGTGATGCAAATGGGAGTTTGGGTTTAGGCAGTGGTCTTCCTCACACGGGTCAGATTTAGGGCCTGAACTTTGGGCTGGCATTTTTACTGTAGCAAGAAAGTAACTCTTTTGGTGTGTCTAAACTAACAGTATACTCCTGCTAATGTATTTACAGATCAGCAAAAACAAGATTTTTCTATTGCTGCTGGCATGCAATACTCAGTTGGAGATAAATGTAAAGTAAGTAGTATTGATTTACAGTTTATAGAAACATCGCTATTTTGCTCAGGATGCCAATTTCCCCCCTTTAACTAGTTTGGTATATAATTGCTACTTTCTAAATATTCTTGTGTCTCCAACTGTGCATACGCTCATTATTTAATTGTTGGCGATGTTCGTGACGTGCAGCGTACATGTAGAAAAGGCGTGTGATAGAACATCCGTCCAGTGCCATTTTACTGCGCTAAAAAGTCACAAGGTTAACCTCAAGAGTGCATTTAATAAGATGACTGGACCTTAATGTTAAGTACGCAAATAAGTATGCGCAGGCTTGCCTCCACGGTGAGTCCTTGCTCGGTGTTGCAGAGTGTTAGCCTCTGTGTAGGAAGCGGGTGCGTTTAGGGCAGTTTACTTGGTTCGGGCTAAGCTCAGTTCTTCTCTTGGTTCGGGCTCTGTAAGCTAGCTAGTTAATCCTGTGATGTGCAAATGTGTGGGGTAGGCCTGTTTTTATAAAACTAATCGTTGTCTCCACTGCACCTTTTGCTGATGGCAGGACTTGCTTTATCATACTGCTGCATGAGAAAGTGTTTGTGTGCATACAGTTGGATGGTGAAGAAGGAAATTTCAGTGTTTTCTGTCATACAGGCTTTTCTTGGGAGAGACCAAAACCAACATCACAGCTTCATGTATTTATGTTCAACTCCAGAGATAACGATTACTGTTTGTAAATTGCCTTTGTTCTAATCTCATTACTTTCAAGTAAGAGGGCACAGCTTGCTTTAGTTACTGAAGATCCTGCAGTGCTGGGCGATTCTTCCTCTTGAAGTATTCAGTGTTACAGAATTGCTCTTTAAATTCCATTAAAACTTGTAGTGTGTATGGCTGCTTAAGAAGAAATAAGATTTGCCGTTAAATTCTATAGTACGCAAATTTTAGATTAGTCTCTTTAGGTGTGTTAACTGAACTTGGTTGGTATTTGGCTAAATATGGTTCTTTCTAGGACATGTGAGCACCTATTAGACTTATTAATGTGAAAGTATTCAGTTAGGTTTATCATGCAGCATGGGGGCTCTTTCAGTTTGTCCTTTTTTTATTTGTGTAAGGGAAGTAAGCATAGTGAATAAATTGCAGGAAAAACACATCTTTAAACCTAACAAACAAATAGCACAAAAAACCACAAAACAAAAAAACCCCTACAACCACAAACCCCCGAAACCCCACACAAAGCAAACAAAGAACCCTAATGTGGAGTTCATTATTTATTGCTTAATAGTACAGGCTTAAAATTTGTTTTAAAGATCCTAAGGTTGTCTTGTGTGTAGTATTTACTAAAGGGTACAGATATTATTAGTAGAAGAAACTCTGGTAATTAACATACTCTCCCTGTCAAATTTTATATGTACGTGGCAAGACAGTAAATATATGGGATAAAAACACGGGAAGGGAAGGTGAAGTAAATAGTGAAAAGTGAAGTTGACCAAATTAATACAACTGGAAAGCCAAATGTAGCAGAACGCTGCAAAATTTCTTTTATATTTAACAGAAGAATTTTAAGAACGTGGAATGTCAGTCGGACAAGTTACGCTATGATCGTGTCTGAACAACTTTTTTTGGTTGTTTTAAAAAGCTTTCTGAATAACTTCAGAAATAATTGGTGTTCATTGTGTTCTTAACTTCAGTGAAATCTAGTTGAATTAGTAATGAAATTTTCTCTCTTTACGTGGATTTTTAACGCGGAAAAGCTTTGCGTTTTATTCTAAGATAAAGTGTTTTCAGTAAAGCTGAAAAGCCTTGATGCACTGATTACGTTTAATTTTCTCATGCAGTTTTGAAAGCCGTGTTTCATTAAGTAGTGTTACCTGGCAAGCTTTCTGTTTTGTGTTGGTTGGGTTCTTTTTGTTTTTTTTTTTTTTTTTTTTATAAAATAGTATTTTTATTTCTTTTTGAAGAAGTGATATGGATTGAAGATTTGCTTTTGATACATTTACTGAATTACGTGGTGGTTATTTCTCAGGTCTGCTGTTGCCCAGAGGAAAAGTTCTGTTTTTAACATGGCTGATATTTCAAGGAGTTACGTCCTCTCGTTGTGTTCTGTGAAGCTNGGAAACTAAATTCCTTTTTTTTTTTTTTTTTTTTTTTTTTTTTTAACTTATAGGTGCGCTTAGACCATAATGGGAAATTTTATAATGCCCATATTCAAGAAGTTTGTTCAGAGAATGGGCCTGTTGTTGTATTTGTAGAAGAGCTTGGAGCAAAGTAAGTGCTTAATCTCTTTTGGAAGAGAGTGCCAAACTGAACCTTGATAATGGCAGCATTACTGTAGTTCAGAGTTACTTTCAGCCCTTGAAGTGTATCTACTTCTTTACCTGTAGCGGTACTACCACAAAATTGTTAAGAAAACAACATACTAAATAAAAAGGGGAAAAAGGGGTTCTGCACTGGTTGTCACTTCAGACTTTTTTCTTTAGCAGTCTGGATATTACTTGCAGAGTAAACCAGTAACTACATTAGTATTAATTTTTTTTTTTTTTTTTTTTGCACAAGATTCAATCCTAAGCAGATCAATGTCATCCTAATTAAATGTTGCTTGTTGTGCTTAATAATTAGGTGCTAGATTTGTGACAAGCTTTTCATATTAAAAGGTCCATCAAAGCACCTAGCTTCTCTGTTGGTTGAGTAGCTCTGCCTGATTTCACAGAGAGATTGCCAAGCTGCTGTTTAGATCAGCGTCATTTTTGCCCTGCCTTGGGACAAACGAAGTTTTTAAAGTTGTTGGGGGTTGCGGAGTTTTTTGTGTGTTGTCCGTTGGCTGTTTTTGTTGCTTTTTTCTGGGTGGGGGTTCTGGTTGTTCAGGGG
>VYZV01021422.1:14104-30493 GCA_013401275.1 Pandion haliaetus | reverse complement strand
CTTCCATGGAACGAGAAAGATTAAAATCTTGTATAGGATGTTTGAACTATATACGTTTCTGTTGATCTAATTCAGTTGTGCACTTGAATCTAATCAAATGCGTCATTGCTTAAGGCTACTACTTGTTAAAGCACTGCCTTTTCCTTACATTGTGGGTAAGTGCCTCATTATCTGACAAAACAGAATTGCTGCTTGAGTCGTGGGCATCTCAGGGCTGTGTGAACTGCATAGCTGTTCCTAAATAACTTATGGTCACAGATGAATATGATACGGTGGTGCTCTCCTTCCAAAGTAATGCATTCTGCAGTGATCCATAGACATGGTCAGAACCTACTGAGAGGGGATTTCGAATTTGCTTCCCAGTTCTGTCACAAATTACAGTGTAGATTGGCTTTCAGTCATTTAATCTTTCTCTGTCTTCAGCTCCCTATTGACAAAATGGAGATACTTCCCCATTTTCCTGCCTTTGTCCAAATCTGCGTGAATGTTGAGTGATTTGGGAACATGTCCTTCAGGTTTGTACAAAAAGGTTAAACTGGACCTGAATCTCAACTGGGATTGCTGGTAACCCACATAGTACCAATAAGGAATTCATCATTTTAATGAAAATGCAGATTTGCTTTCAGTATCATCTGTTTTGACAAGGATTAGGGTGCTGAAGTGTTTGTTATCTTTTTACAGCTGCTGCGAGTCCTTTGCATATGTTAGCAACCCATGCATCTGCATCGGCATCTCTTCCAACAAAGCGCCAGAACGGAGACCAGTCAGAACAGCAGGAACTCAAACGTATCAAAACAGAAGATGGAGAGAGCATAGTCATAGCTGTTAACGTGGACACCCCATCTGTGGCAGTGAGTGATAAAGGCAGCCAGAACTAGAAACTTAGGGGAGTTTTCTTTTTTTTAAAAAAATAAACTCCATGGTGCCAAAAGGAGACACTTAAATATAACACCTAAAATGTTGGAACATGTTCTCACGCAGTGGGGAAAGGGGCCCTGTGATCAGACTTCAACTTTCAGCACTGAAAAAAAACCCAACACAGGTGGCCTTAAAACTTGGTAATTTAAAGTCAAACTGCAAAACATCTTGTTCTAGAGGCTGTGACCCCCGCTCCTCCCTGCCCCCTACCGAACTGTGTACACTGAGAAATACAGTGTTGGGGAGGGCTGCAGCTTTAAAAAAATCTTTATCAGATTATTTTAAGGACTGAGTATCTCAGTGTAACGGCAGCATGATAAGCGCTTAGTGTGAACTGGTTTCAAACGATTGTATATTCCTTAAAGGGAACAGAGGCAAGGAGCCATTTCCTACATCTTGGCAGCTAGCCTTTCATAATGACCTACCCGATGCAGTTGTTGGTAGATATGCAGTATTTTGTTGTTCACATGTGGAATTAGAAATTTTTGAGGTGTATTTTCATTTCTTTGCAAAACAATGGGGTCTTTGACATTTCAAATCACTCCATTTCTACTCCGGAAACTTTGGAATCACACAATACTTTTCATGTGAAATTTTGTTTGGTAAAAAACTGAATGTAGGATTTTTTTAACCAACGGAATGATTTACTTTTGTCTGTCCTGTTAAAGTTCAGATAAAGCTACTTTATTACATCTGCAAATTTTCATATTTTAGCAGTTGCCTGATAAATTTAATCAAATTTTATTACCATGTGTAGTGATCAAATGCTTCTTTGGGCTTGCATGTAACTGATTAGAAATTACAATGTAAATGAGCCGTTAACTGACGTAAAGAACTGCTATGAATTTGACCAGAGCTGCACTTACCTGTTTCTCTTTCTGCTACCTTTTGCTGTTTGTTACTTTGTGTTGACTTTGACTGTCCCTGGCATATTTTTCCAGTCTAAAGTAAAACAAGAGTCTCGCTTAATATTGTGTATGTTTAAGATAACAGACTGTTCTTCATTTAGAAAGATGAAATTCTTTATCACAAGTCCTTTTAAAAAGAGTAAAATTATCTTGTCAGAGGTATATTCGATATTTTTAAGCTTAAGCACCCATCAGTAGAAATTAATCTGACCAGTTTCTCCGTAACACTTTTGATGTCATACACTGACCTTTTGGGGTCTCCATTAAGAGTAGCTGTTGTGGTTTTCTAACAGTGGCTACCGTATTATAATAATAGTTTTTTTTTTTTTAAGTGTGTGTTCTGCAGTTGAACATTTTAAAATGTATTGGTAATTTCTCACTTTAATTGTGGTAATAGATTCCACTTTACATTTCAAAATTAAATTTAAACGTAAGGCTGCTGTTCAGTCTTCAATTCACATAACGTCTTATTTCCTCATGCAGTAAGGTGAGTGAAAGCTAGATAGTTGGCTTAATTTGAATCTGATTTTTGTCATTTTCTGTAATAATGATGCATTATTTATATTTCCTTTCCCACTACGAAAGGAAAAACTGTATTTTCATGATGGACTGAACAGTTTGGAGTGGCTTATTTAGGCAGCTTTTGGGAACTATTTACCTAAAGACCAAATACGAGAAATCTGTACAAGTTTTGTGTTCATCCACAAAATGGAACTGTTACAATGTCTCTGCAGATAATACATATTAAAAAACTATGGAAAAAAAACCAAACTCTACACAAGCTGAATTTATAACAGGCATTTAAAAAAAGCATAACCTGAAAAGAAACATTTCTGTAAAATTGCAACGTTTTCTTTAGAGGTTTTAAAAATAAAAAAAGCAAAGTTTTAACATACTTTTTTTAAGAAAAAAATCCAGTACTAGTAATTTAATTTGGTGTTGAATGAATTGACTAGAATGTGGTTTATTTTCAGAAGTGAGAATCTGTTCACAACTAGGGCTAGGTGAATAATAGTGTATAAGATTTTTTTAAATAAAATTAAATTTTATTCAGCAAATTAACTAAGTTGAACTTACTCAACAAGTGTGTTTGAAATATTTTTGTATATTTTGGGGTGATTAATCCAACTGATGTTGGCAGTGCCACAGGAAATGGTATCAGACCAAACAAGCAAAGGGGATCCTCACTGTTGGTTAATGGTAGGCAAGCTGTATGTGACGTCCTCCTGGGTGGAGGGGGAGATGAGAACGTGGTCTGGGTCCCGATTCTGTAACGTGGTGGTGTTTCACGCTTTTTGGTGCATGTGGAATTTGGCACAAGAATGCACCTTCATTCAGATGGATAAAACCCTTTGAAAAAGCTGTGTGATGTGAGGAAACTGCGTACGGTCTTACATGAAAATAACATCTGCCTATCCATGCTTTTGGTGATGCTGAAGAGTGCTCCTACAGGATAATCTCTAGTGCCTTTGACTAATGCAGACTTCTCTGTCGTACGTGTCAGGCATTACTAAATCGAGTCGTTGGGTTGTTGAAACAAAACTGTTCTGTGGTTTGTCTATGTATTTATGAGCTTCCCACCATTCATACAGTGATGGGTATCGCATATTAGCAAAGGCTGAATGAAACTCCTGTCATGCTGCTGCTGCTGAGGTGATGCTCGTGGCCTTTGTTCAGTTGGTCTTAGGTGCCGACTATCCTGGACTCCCGCAGTCAACTTGAGCTTTCTTTTGCAAATGGAAGATTTCTTCAGGTGATGCATGGACGTAGAGATTTGACCTCTCTCTAGGAATTGACGTAACCTTTCCACTTACCCTTTGTGTTTTATGATTCACGGTATTATTTCCTTTTGTGCTCCTTCTAGGCTGCCTGTTCAGTGCTCTTCCTGTTAAGAGTCAGCTTTTGTGTCATCTTTAAAATGACTCTGAAAAAGACTCAGAATTCTGACATACGGAAGAGCTAAGCGTGCATTTGCTTCTAGTGACAGAAGTGTTCATCTCCACTGCCAGCGTGTTCTGTCCTCCTTGCACGAGATCCCTCTCCCTGTCCCTATGCCAGCTTTGCTTTTGATCCAGCTGCGCGTGGCAGTGGTCCCATGTCCCAGCAGGTTTGGGAAGGCGGCAGCACGGTCTCCTGGGCGGTGGGATTGTCTCGCCTTTGGACACGACAGTTCTGCCTTGGTGCTGGCCGTTGTGACAGCAGCTGTAGGGTATCGCATGATCCAGCAAAGCAACACCGAGTCTTCCAGAGAGGGGACTGGGGATGGAATGGTGTGAAAGACTAATTCTTTCGGATGGGTGCGGTTAGTCTGAATTCCGAGCTGCTGCCTCCCCCCTGCCCACATTGCAACCTACTTACCACAGTGGTAGCAGCTGTCTTTCTTGATTAAGCCATTTTAAATTGTGCTCATCTAGGTAAATACCGGTACCACGGTAGTCCCAAAAGATGCAAAAGCACTTCTGCTTCACGAACCACTTCACAGTACAGATTGCTGTCCAGGAGGCAAAACTAGGAAAACTTTGCCTTTACTTGCATGGTTGTTACAATACAGGTTCATTTAAAAATGTTGTTTCTTACAATTACTTGAATCCAAAAGTGGAACTTGAAGTTTCAACAATCTATGTTTGGATCTATGTTTTGTATCTTAATTTCCCCCCAAGGGTAAATTTTGAGTGGTTGGTAGTCATTAATGCAGGTTGTGATTTTATATAGCATGTGATTTTATATGTATATGGGTGTGATACATAACGTACTTATAAAAAATATATTTTTGGGTAAATATCTTATCTCATTTACACTAAATTGAGTGCTGCTTTCTACTAATCTGATTGACCTGGTGTCTTAACTATATAGTTTAACATTCTTACTCGGAATCCTATGTTGTGTCTGACACAAAATGAATTGATAAAGGGCATGTCTGAAGCTGAAAGTGCATGGGTTGCTTTTAACCATCAGGTGGTTCTTGATCTTATTTGCGGACTGGCAGATGAAAACAAGCTTTATTCCTGCTTCTGCTTCTACTTGTTTTCTTTCCTAACTAGTAATCAAGCCAGACATTGAATTATTTTTTTTGTATCAAGCAGTCTCATTCTTCCAGAAGTTATGTTACCATTTGGGGCTGATTTCAGGTACGTAGCCAGAGATCTGCATTAGTTCAGTGGTTTGACTTTAAAAAAACGTTGGCTACAAATGTATTGATTTAGCACAGCCTGCCATACTAACAGATACATGTTTATTTTATTTTAAAATAAGTTTAATGAGATGTGCACTTCCTGGAATAATTTTCATTAATGTTGGTTTGGTTTCTGATTCTCTTTTTATGCACTAGTTATATTCTTTTTGTTTCTCATCGGAGTTGGGGAAATGCTTTCATCTAAAGTATTAGAAAAACTTAGTAGAATGCTGGGTCTGGTTTTCATGTCAATACTTCCAAGAGTTGGGGGGGAAATCAAAGGACGGGTACGAAACTACTGTAAAGGGCTGGAATATTTGAAGCTGAAAGAGCATAACCTGTTCCTTTAACAAAAAGAATGGACTATTGTGTGAAATTCCACAGGATCTCTTACAGACCAGACCAAACAGTCATCGGCTTGTTTAAACAAATACAACCTTTGGGGAAGAAGAAAAAAAAAAAAGCAGTAAAATGGGGGCATTGAAATGGCTTAATAAGAAAGGTAGATTCACTAGCATGTGACTCCAAAACAGGTCCGTCCTCCTGAAGCGCACGTTGTTCTGTAGCCTTTGTATTTAGGTCAGCAGCGTCTGCCACAGTCCTTTTGGCCTACATACAGAAGAACGAGGCTTGTGTCTCACGTTTTCTAACTTTACTGATTAATCTTCTGTTTTCTACTTTAATGTGAATACCTAAAGGTTCTGAACGAAATCCTCGTGTTGTGTGGCTCCTGCTGGCAAATACCTGGAATTACTGTTGAATTTATTGCACTGGCTAATCTTCTAGTTGTCCTTTCAGGATTTTGAACTGTGACACAGGCACTGTGGAGAGAGACAGCAAAATAGGGGGAGAGAAGGGGTTTGGTTATTTTTAAACAAAAAAGAAATTAATAATCTGCA
The DNA here is from genome assembly GCA_013401275.1 of Pandion haliaetus. NCBI lineage: Eukaryota > Metazoa > Chordata > Aves > Accipitriformes > Pandionidae > Pandion > Pandion haliaetus. Next base: position 24,596 of record VYZV01021422.1, on the reverse strand, counting down.
TACTTAAATAGCTGATGCTGGTGGAAACACATTGTTTTTGAGGAACAGTTGTATTCTGGACTTACTGTGCAAATTCTGCCATGTCCTCACAGATGAATGCAGTCTGCACCACTGGCCTGTTTCCCTCCCCATCAGCAGGACACTCTCCCAAAGCCACTTGTTTCTAGCTACGAGTTAAGACAGCTGCACTTAAAGGAATAAATGCTGTTGGACCTCCAGACTACGATACTCATCTTCGGCTAACAGCTTGGCATTTTTAAATCTATTTAATCCTCTTCTGTTGCATAAAGTAGACTTCTGACGGCTTGCCTTGCCCCCCCTTTACTCTGCAGCCTCATGCAGAGCAGGGTATGTTCGGAGGGTGGGTGACGGGTTGCTTATTCTGGCCTTTTAAGACTTGCTTTGTTAAGCGCGTGCCCCTCTCTGGGGAAAGCGATTCCTTAACATCCCACCCGGGCAGACCGGGTCTGTGCAAGGCCCGGAACATGGGTGAGGATTAGTGCTGGGTGCTGCAACGCCTCCTAGTCCTGAGCTTCACAGTGTACCTGGGTGCTGCAGCCGTGAAGTATCATAAATAAATCAACACGGTGGAGATGTGGTCTATCAAATACTTAAAGTACTGTTTATTTTCCAAAAAAGTGACTAACGAAAATGCTGTTCCATTTCATTGAGAGGTATGTTTATCCTCTGTCCCACTCAATGCAAATTCTAGTTAAATTTACCTACATAATGCAGCACAGCAGAAAGTGATATGATGAAGTACTGGCAGAGCAACCTGGAGCCAACACCAGGTGGGAAGACTCATTCTTGTACGTAATTTTTGATCCCGGTAAAATAGCCCGTATACTTAACAGATAGGCTTTGCAAGTAGTACAAGCAGAGGGAGTGTGAGGTTTATTGTGTTGAGGTATGTATTGAGGGATTCCGTCATTAGTACGGCACTATGGTCTGTGTGTGCAGTTAGTGTCATTCTAATTCTTGCTGTCGCACTAGAACAGATGTTTAGGTGAAGTTGTACAAGTTTGGTAGAGTTTTAATCAACAAGTACATTCATAGTCGTTGGTCAACTAGAGAATAACTTCAACGGGAGGGCAGGGGGATGGTGCTTCAGCAGCTTCAGATGCGTAAAACCTGCAAAGCACCAGGCAGAAGGCTTAATGGTGTCGTTAACGTAGTTTCCTTGCTATTTAAAGTGAGCGCAGCTGACTGGATCATAAACAGCTTACAACTGCACCAGAGAGAGAGAGAGGATTTAAATCGTTCTCGGAGAATTGTTCCTAATGCTTTCCTGCACACCTGCTTCTCCAGGGCGGTGGCAGTTTCCAGTTGGTCATTCTACTACTACAGCTGTTAAAAGGTAAGAAGCTTCAGCCAGCAGCTGTGGTGAATGGTGTGGTGAGCAGTGCTGAACGAGAACTGGTTGGCACCGAAAGCTGGACTGGGTTTGGTGTAAATACCAATGTCGGTGTCCCAGGCAGTAACTTGTGTGCTTCCTGTTCTCTGTTCACGTGGCACGGGCAGCGTGATGCGGCTTCTGTCCTTCAATGGCCTCCACTGTGTACTCAGTTACTACGTATTTATTCCCCCAAACCTGCAGCAATAGGAACTTTGGCTGTGATCATCAGTGAATACAGCAAAATTAGTCACTTTTATTTAAAAGAAATGAACATATTACAAATAAGTGTGCAAAACAATTTCTGTGATTAAATACACATAAAAGCAACATGCAACCTTGACATCAAAATCTGCGTAGAAGTTAGTCCTTAGTATGTTACGTGACACTAAAAGAAACTTGTCAGAGAGCTTGCAGCTAAACAATCTTAGAGTGAACTGGCATGTCAGATCTGAAGCATCTGTGAAATTAAATTTCAGAAGAGCAAGACTTCCCCCCTCCCCCCCCCCCAAGGTATTTAGTGCTATGAACGGAGAGCTTGTGTCTATTTCAGTTTCTAGTTTAGTATCTTGTGCCTTAGGTCAGCAGTAAATATTAATTGCCATATAACAGTTTTGGGAAAGAGTTTACAAGTCGGTCGGTTTAGTCTAACCTAGCTGGCCCTAGGCCAACAGTGTTTAGTATGCGACATCTCAAATAAAGAAAAAAAACCGTTCACAAGTTTAAAGCCATTGCAGAGACCATTATTTCATGCCACCTTGTTCATTTATTGTGCTGGATGTGTATGTAAGTGGCCTGTCCAGTCTTCCAGTTGAAGCACAGCAGTTTCAGAAGCAGTCAGCACAGCTGTCACACCAGTACCGAGGGTGGCTTTTAAACCTGGAATGGCCCTTTCATTAGAGAAGGAGCTCCAGGTGCCCGAGCGCCCTGGGCGCTTGCTCCATGCACCAAGCAGAGGGTAGTTGGGTCAGCCACTGCCCAAGTGTGCCTTCAGCTACTATGTACAGTTTGGCACCTTTGACAATTAGTGCTGATCGCTCCACTTGCCCCACACCAGCAGGCGGGTGGGAACAGCCTGTGGCCGCAGGACTACCACCGCCCACCCCCCTAGCCCAGGGCAGAGGACAAGCATGGTTCAAGCTCCAGTTGTCTGTGGCTACACGCTTGTCATCTCCTCCTCTCTTACTCTAAGATGTGCTCAGGGGAGGGGGGGAAGGCGGGGAAGGCAGCACGCCTGCTCTTTGCCAAGCTGGTGGAGTTTCATCTGAGCATGAGCCATATTATTCCCCCCACTCCCAGCCATTCAGAGGCAGTAAAGCAATGCCTAAAATCTTCTGTTTTCACATCCCTTTTTCTAAGGCTAGTTGTACGTTTGTACAGCCCCCTGCAGATCTTTCCGTGTGGCAGGCACTCGTGTTTAAAGTCATTTCACAGTTTAGATAAAGAGAAACCCAATAGGCACAAGCTAGTTGAAAGCCACACCTTGAAAAACTTGAGTTGATGACAGTAACCCAAAGAGATTTTAATGATGAATACTTGCAGAACTGAGAATAAACATACGTAGTCCACTACTTCAGAGCTTGTTGTGATCATGTTGGGCCAGGCTTCTCAGTGAGGTCTGCTAAACTTTTTGATCAGTATTGGACATTCATATACTGTCCTTCCAAAGATGTGGAATAGCCAAGGCAGTACTTTGACCCATGCACTCCCCTCAGCTCCGTCAAAGCTTGTCGTCCGTCATTTCTAGAAACTGCGCATAGACATCCCTTGAGCATTCCCCTTTTTGGTTGAATAAGAACTTGTAGTAGCTGCCATCTGCGCATATTGCTGAAACAGAAACAAACACCTTAAGTTCAGCTGTTCCAGAGACACTGTTCCGTTCCGGCAGCTATAGCTTAAACTGACCTTTCAAGCTAACGGAACACACAGAGAGGTGCTCTGGAGGAACCTGAGGTAAGTCAGTCCTCGTGCAGCGTCTGTCAGCCCAGCACTGCACCCAGGATAGCCTCCTTCCACCCGGGGCGCTGTCTGATCTTACTCCCTTGCAGCGCTGAGCAGCGAGAGCTCCTGTTCTCAGCTGAAGGGACGTGCAGCACCTCATCTGAGCTTTCCTGCCAGCTCAAAGCCCGTGCAGTTCAAACCCTGGTTCTCCAGACAGAACCTGGGGAAGCCTTACCTATGTACTTACCTATGACAGCATTTGGCTCTGTTCCAAAGGCACAAATGCACGGAGAGCCTGAGGGAACCTGAAATTTGGAAAAACTCCATTTGGAACTGAAGTATTTGGGGAGAAAGCTGGCAGAGGCCAAACTGAAAGAGAGGGAAAAAAAAAAGCGTGATAACTCAGTAACACATTGACTAGAGTTGATTTAGAACTGCTGGCGTGTTTGAACAAGTCACAGTGTTCACACTAACTGCTATTTTTGATTGGCTTTTTTTCTTCTACTACGTATCAGGTAACATGTACGATTCCCCTTCCCCCTAGGGAAGGCGGACCCTACAACTACCTTTCTGGCTTTGTGTTTTTAAGTGACTGCAAAAACTGCCAAGAGGATGGATTTTAGTAGAGACTGGTTGATGTGGAGTGTCCACAAAGTATCCACATGCTAAGAGACAGCCACTAAAAACGCACCCTAACCTTCTGCTGGAATTCTGCAGCTCCACAAAGGACAGCAGAAATGTGGCAGCTGCAGCTTCCCTCAAGCACAGCCGATGCATCTTACCACCTCCAGTAGTGCAGGTGTTAGCTACTGCTTAAACTCTAATGGAAGGGCAAGCCCCCCTCCCCAGCCCACCCTAAAGGCTTCAGAATGGCTCAAACCCTACCTTGACTGCTTATTTCTTTTAGGGTCTTCTGCAGCAAAAATATGTACTGTGCCGTGGTCGCTGGATACACAGATTAGGGAAGCATCCTGATTGAAGTTGATACTGTAGAGAATACAGACAGTTGCAGTGTCTCTACTGGAACACACCCACAGCTTCTCGTGTACACAGCTCTGCTGCTGCAGTTGCCTGGAGCAGCTGCCGGCCTGGCAAGCAAAGTGTTAACAGCTCCTCTCCTGCAGGAGCTGGGACTTTGCAATTCAGTGCTGCTTTGAGCCCCTGCAGGGGTGAGCGCAGGCGCGTGGAAGAGAGGACCTGGTTTTTCAGACCAGCCATGCAGCAGACTGCCCTGACACGACCCAACGAGTGTGGGTCTGCGGAAGAAAGTGCACGACCTCTGCTCTGAGGAGTGGAGAGGTATTGAAGAAAACGTGCAACACTCCTAGCCCCAGGTAGTGCTCAGTAGAAGGACGGAAGTTTCCCCGCTCCTGGGAGAATGCTTCCAGCAGTGGATTAGTCAAACTTCTGCCTTGGGCTCTCACACACAGAGCAACACAGTGTTGTAATAAACCTCCACTTGCCCCCAGGTGCTCGTCCTAGTCTCTCTGGGAGGTGTTAGGCTGCATCGTTGCATTTCCCTTATTTAGTGGGAAGTCAAAGTATCCCCCAGCTACTGTTTATTCTATGCAGAGAAGTAGGCCTATCAATACATACGTCTTTGTCCCAAGCCCTGTAGCCACAGCTGCCGGCTACTGCGCTCTCCTCGCCAGCACTGAGCAGAGAGTTCTGCCTTGGCCTGTGGCAGCGTAACTTTCCTTTGCTTTTTGAAGATGACTCGGGTGCCATTTACCGGGGTGCCTCAGCACAACACTACCCACACAACAAAGCAGAAGCAATTAAACATACCAGTATATATTGGCTGCCTGTGATCCTCTTCGTAGCTCCTGGATTAAATGCCCTGATGAAGTATCAAATATCCTTATGAGGGTCCCCTTGAAAAGGAATCGAGCATTACATTAGGAAAGACAGAAAACTCTCTTTACATCTGGGAACGCACCCTAAAATTCTGCCTATCTGACCAGCATGCCCCTACATACACCATTGGGTTTTTCATCGGTAGAGTTGAGAGAACCTCTCTTAATTTTGGGGAAGAATATTGATTCCCTGCTGCCCCCCCGCCCCATCACCACAACATTACCATGCTTTGGTACACACAATCCTGTTACTTGGCTACACGACTCAGTCAGTTTCTTCCAGGTTATGTTCTGAAGCACTAGTGCAGCCCTGGCATTAGTTTGCAAACATGAGAGTAGACTTGTGTCCAGCCTTTTGTGCCCAGGTTCTGGGAATCATTTCTTTCTTGCTCCCCATAGTCCACGGCCTGTTTTGATTGCTACTGTGCAATTTTTTTTTTTCCAGTAAGTATGATCAGGCTGTGGCTGATCTTGCTGTACAATTAGTTCAGTTGAAGTAATTTAGAAGAATTGGTTCCCTATCGCATGCTCATTATCTGTATTGAACCAAATCTGAGAGATCCCCGTAGGAGAGTCAGGTTACTGACAGAATACTGCATTGGAAAACTGTACTTCATTTCGAGTAAACTAAGCCTGACACCAGAGACACAAAACAAGTCAATGTATCCCAAATAAAGTGATCAACAGCGCAGTAGTACTTTTGTCTGATGAAGTATGGGGTATACATTATCACCTACAACTCGTGTTAGACACCTGGTTAACAAATGCATCTCTCCCATCACACACCAGTAAATAACAGAACCCAGCAGAGAAAGACTCAGGTAAATGTCAGCTTAGTTTTGATTTAAGACACAAGCTTGAGGTGTTTGCTTACAGCATGCTCAGTATGGCAGTTTGCCCATACCCCTATTTCAGTTTGAAAGTGCTGTTTGAACTTTTTCTCTATGCAAAAAAAAAGGAATGTCTTAATACAAATTCAGCAGATTAATATTATTCTATTTAGCACTGGAGTTGGCAGCTTTAAGAGCTGTGTTTAGAAGACTTACAGTAATTAAGCTTAGGTAAGAGAGGTTATGGGTGCATTTTCTTTTTTTTAAGCTTTTTGAGCTATATAGGCTGTGCAGTAGAAACTTCTAAACAGAGACTTGTTGGATTAATTTAGCATGTCCATTTTAGTTGAGTGGAAGAAGGTAGCGAGGACTCAGCTTGCCTCAGGTAGATGGGTACATCTACCTTACATTTCTTTGGATGCTTTGGAAGCAATCATCCTTTGGGAGATGAAGCTCACTAGCGGACTTCACTGACGTTCCCACAGCGAGGGCAGGTCTGTGACTCGCTTTGCATTCTTTCTACATCTCTCTGCACCAGCCCAGCCCAAAGGGATTTGCACTCTGCAATAGACTCACAAAAACCTGAAGTTACTGCATTCTTTAGTGCTGTGTAACATAGGGCCACACACAATGTGGTAAACATTCCAAGAACCATTTTATCATTTACACTACTCTTATGAAAACAGCTGTAGCGTGTGCACGAGAAAAGCAGAGGCAGCACACCTCCCTCCTGGTCTGGAACAGGAGTTAAGCCACAGCAGAAACCACGTCCTCCAGTGTGACAGACCTATTTGCAGGTATTTCTTTAGCCAGTGGTTTTGAAGTGAATTTAAGCAGAAAATAATAAAGGTGAAAGAATGCAAATACGCTTCCCCCCACCCCCTTTATTTTTTAAATTAACAGCAGTTATTGAAGAACACGTGAAATGTGAACTGCTTGGGCCAGATCTCATTCAAATGTCACTGAAGAGTCACTACTACCGTCACAGCTAAAACGTAAATGCTACCTCAGGCACAGCATTTGGATTCCTGTTTGGGTATCCTAAGGAAGCAGTAAAGATAAAGACTGAGAATGCATATTTCAATGACAAATTTTCCAAATTTCTATGTCTTTCCTATGAAAGGACACAACTTCCTATTTTAGAAGGAGTTACTACACTAGGACGCACGGTAAATTGGAGGCAGGAGGAGATTATTCTTACTTTTTCTGATGCTGTTGCAATTCTTGTTCCCTGCAGGTTTAAAGCTATACAGCTCAAGACTCCTTCATGAGCCGGTATGTCTACAGGAGGCTTTTCTGTATTAGCGAGATCCACTATCTGCACATGCCCAGTATGTGTTCCAGGAAATGCAAGAAGAGAATTATTACTATTTGGACAAAGGACACAGAGACCTAAAAGAGAAAAAAAAAAACAACAAACAAAAAACGGAGAGAGGATAACCGTGTAGTTTCCACAGCCTAATACAGTTTTCAAACATAAGTTTCTAAAATATTGGTAATTTCAGAATAAACAAACATACATGTAGTAAATCAGAATTTCATTTTAATGGCTATTGCAGTATCCCAAAACATGATCCGTCCATAAGTGCAGAGCATAGAGAAGTAGGGGAGTAGCATTATTTTAACTTGCTCTCATCACTTTATTTCAAAGTAATCTAGTTGTGGTTATCCAAAATCTGGATGTTTTCGGGGATCAGCTCCATCAGTCTGTTACAGCAAAGCTATTTAAAAAAGAATAGAAAAGTCTCCTTAGCAGCTCGAAAAAGGTAAGAGTTTATAATAGGTGATATTTTAGTTTCTCCTCTGTCAGTAAAAACAGTTAGTATTACTTCATGTTTGAACTTGGTTCTTATGGCACTTGCACTTTTTTCTTCATAACTTTTTACAGACCATTTAAGGTAAATCACATCTCTCCCAGGTGTTCTGCTGATACCAAGTAAATTCCTGCAAATTCAGCCCACAGCTAGCAGGTCAATGGATGGGTATCACAAGAAGCAACATACTTCTACTGCATCTTCCACCTTACGCCCACCAGCCTGGAAGTCAGTCAGCATGCCGAACCTGCTCCTAGGCTGTGCTGCCCTGAGCACAGCCAGCCGTTCCCTGTTCACTTCTAGCAGGCTTGACAACCTCTGAAGATGGGGACTCCAAGCCTAAGGAACCTCCTGGTGGAGAAAACTTCTTCCTGACATCCAAGCTGATTCTCCCAGCACCCCTTGTTCTACTGTCTGGCACTATCAAGAAGAGTTTGCCTCCGTCGTTTCGGTAACTGTCCTTCAGGTAGCTGTAAAGCCGCCAGCAGCAGACAGCCCTTCACAGTTTCCTTTTTGCACAAGTAAACAAGCCCAACTCCTCAACCTCCCTGTGCAGGCCATGTGCTTTGGGACCCCAACCGTCTTCATAGCAGGGCACAGTTGCCATTACACTCCTCCAGTCTCGGGCCTTCCCTTACACACGTAGTCTTAGGTGTGCAGCTGATGGGGGAGCATGCTCCTCTCTTTACCGTCGAGGCTCTCCTTCCAGACAGTACCTCCCTTTTGCAATAATACCTACTGCAACGAAACGTTTCCTTAGGTCAAACGCAAGCTCGCTCTCTCCCACGCCTGCCTGGAGCCTAGAGCTGGCATCAGCGCACTACATAGTACTCAGCCTGTGGCACTAATACTTGGCTTGGTTCGGGATACCTTCTGCTCGCTTCAACAAAAGACAAAGCCATACCTTGCTCTTTAAAAAGAATAACATCAGTTCACTAATTAGGCTCTTTTTGACACTGCAGGGAATGGTTCGCTAGACAGCTGAGCTCTATTAGAAAAGAGGAATGATGCACTTTAATAGAGTTTGTGTTTATAATTAAGCTTTCGGCACAAAGTCCATCAAGTTTACAGGTTCTTTACAGAAGAAAGCCTATAGCTCTTGGAGAGATCAAATCTATAACATAACAGGAATACATGAAAAAGCTTTTCTGAGCCAAGTATTAATAAATTTTAATAACTGTTTTATAAACCCCAAAGCATCTCCAAAAGGCATGACTACCATGCAATAAATAAACTGGTTAACAACTTACTAAGTAACTGATTCAGGCAGCTAAAGATAAATAGCATGTCAAGAACGGAATAAACTTGCTTCCATTCCCCAACCCATGTATACAACTAACCTTTAGGGTTGTAGCAGGTTTCAAAGACGTGCAGCTGGTGGGGATTGTGTGTGAATGTGAAAACTTTAATCATCGAGTCCAAGACTGCCACAATTCTGAAACAGACAAGAAGTTCCTGTGACTTGGGGTGGGTAAAACAGGGACATGGATATTAACTCGGACCTGCAAAGGCTTTCAACTGATTTAATGGCTATATTCTNCCCCCCCCCCCAGACTCGCAGCCTTGCAAAAAACATGCAACAATGAGCCCGCAAAGCACTTTTATCCCAAGCTGTGACAGCAGAACCCCTCCACCCACACATACACAGACTCCAGCTGTTAATAGATGCTCTTGCTCTAGAGATCTGCCTGAATTCCCTTCACACTCCTCCATACCTAGAAAAACAGTCAGCAGTAGCCACATGAGAACATTTCCCTGCATGAGGGGGGCAGAAAGTCTTAAAGGGTTTTCACCAAGGTTTCAGATTACCAGTATACTTGAGCTGTGATCTGTTAACACCTAATGCTTGCCCCCAAAAGCCCGTTTCACCTTTAATTGCTGCTGTTAAAGCAGGATCTTCTTCCTTCTACAAACAGCTGGAAATGAGTAAGAACAGCATACAAAGCCAAGCTGCGCCTTTGGAACACATTTGTTGAACCTACCTATCTCTTCGCAGCTTAACTGCTTTGACTTCTGTAGAAAACTCTATCTCAATGACAGTCTTCTTCTTCAGGTCATCCCAGATCATTACTGGAACAGTGCAGAGATTGCATTAGATCATCAACGCATATCCAAAGATCCACATCATCTCCCTTATAACAACTTCTAGTTTCAGAGAAGGCTAATCAAGAGGTGCATGCAATAGCTAAGCACTTACAGACTGGCATCCTGCTCACCAGAAGGTATTTAGCTACTACTTATTGACCCAGTCTTTCATGCTACATTCATGCAGGTAGGAGCTGGTAAATTCTAACCACAAAAGCTGACAATAAAAACACATTTTTCTAAAGATGGTCAGCTTTTTTTTTTTTTTGCTCTTTTTGCTCTGAGGCTTATCAAAGAAATAAGGCAGCAGTCAAAAAAAGTAGCATATTTTCCCACAAAGCTTGCCAGCCAGGGACCTTTTCCCCCCTCGGGTTGCTGAGCCATAGAGTCTCTTTGCAAAGTTAACTGTGTGAAGTACAGACTTTGTCACCAGATCTTAGAGACAGGTCATTGCAGGTAACTAACTGCCTGTTAACACTGCAACAGCAGTGATGCAACGTATTTCACCACAGTTACTTAACACCTGCTGCAACATCCCCTCCATCCAACCTTCAGAATAGCAGACCCCAGCTC
>VYZV01021418.1:1414-11888 GCA_013401275.1 Pandion haliaetus | reverse complement strand
CATCACTTCAGAGGTATAAGCTGCTGTGTCTTCAGTTGACAGTTGCACGAAAACTTTTTTGTCTTTTTGTCTGATAGTACCATTGGATAGAGTGCTTTTTTCACTTGTTCTTTAATAGCAACAGAGAAAACAATAGTAATGTTTTGAGTATATTATTTATTTAAGAGTGTTGCTTTTATTGTACAATACTGGAGGTAGTTTGGCTTGAGGACTTTTTCTCCATGTCTATAAGACCAGCTAGTTTTGCACTTTCTAATTGAACAAACTATGTGGCTGATAGATGGCAGGAGGGTTTCATCAGTCTTTGGCTCCAGGTGCTGTGACAGGGNGCTCCAGGTGCTGTGACAGGGCATATTAGTCAGGCACCAGAGAGGCATCTGTGTGCTGATAGAGACTACCCTGATGAGGTACTGTCTGCTGTCATACACTGCAGTTGGGAGCACTCTGAGTCTCAGTTATTGTGCACCTAGATTGCACTCACCCCCAAGTTTTGGTATCTTTCTCTCTCCCTGTGTCATGCTCACCCACTTGTTCTTGCTTACTCTCTCCCTGTCAATCCTCCTCCTTTCCTCTGGAGTCTGCCCTGTAAGTATATAGGATTTGAAGTTGTAAACAGTATTTCATTCTTGATAATAAAATTACAAAAGTATGTGAAAGAAAATGCATTAAAGCTATTAATGACAAGCTCTTCTGAGCTTTTCTGGAGTTGCACTTGGCTTAAGGCAGGCTGGCTGTTGGGTGTTTGGCAGCCCAAAAGGGGATGGTCTGGGATTGTTTGTTTGCTTGTTCCCTTATTTGGGTCCTGGGACATGCTATGGTACTGGAATGAGCATTCCTTTGCCTCTATTTTCTAAGGGTTTTGATTAGGTTATTAATTTTATTGCCTAATTATATAGTAGGCCTTAGCTTTGAACAGTTCTTTTCTAACATAAGTCGCTTAAGATACTGTGATTAAATCGTACAGTTACAAATTGTTATGATGTTTATCTGCCTTAGTAACATGAGTGAAATTCTCTATACTTAATAATACATTGGTTAAATCTAACACTTTACTCTTTCTGTCAAAGTTGCAATACTGAGATGTCTAAATAGAATATTTCATTTCCCCCTTCCACCTTGCTATTTTTAGAGGACAGGTCATGGTAGACATTTAAATCTAAGACATTATTAATATCTGGCTTAGTAAATGAATCGGAAGCCCAAACATGGCCCTTTCCCAAGCAATGCAAGAACATTTTATTCATATTTCTACATTAATTGGCAGAGCTCAAATAATCAATTGCAAAACCCATTACAAGTATGTAAATCAGCATCACAATTTGGCCCATGTTATGACAGCTACTCAAAACCTGATCAAAACAGATTTTTTTGAAAGATACTGGGTCCACCTGTAAAGTTTTCCAGTAATAATTAATCCATCCTTTTATGCTAGTAGGTTATTAAAATTCTTTTTTATTTTGGGTGAAAAGCCTCCATTGCACTTCATCTCCAGTTTCTAGATTTTGTTTTGCCTTCTACCACTTTAAAGTGATCTGACTTTCTAACCTCCAAGTTCACTTACTAAGTGATTTCAGCAGCTTCAGTTTTCTTTGGTAAGCTGAATAAATTGAGCTCTTTAAGCCTCTTGTTATGAGACTTGCTTACCAGTGCTGAAGTTGTTTTTTTAGTCATCTTTTCAAACACTAGCTGATATTTTGATAATTCTCAAGATTCGTATTAAAGTTAGGGAGACGTAGAGGCCAAAAGTAAAGTATAGTTCTGTAGGGACTTTGATCAAAAATACTTCAAGCACTGGTGAGATAGAGGTAAAGTTAGCTGCTACTTAAAACTGCAAATCTGAAAATTTTTATTAAAGAAGTTGAAATGCAATGACTCGTCAAGCAAAAGAACTAGAAAATGTAAATGCTGTCGACCTGAAGAGGGCAACACACCACAGCAAGTTTCAGCATCTTGTTGGCTAGTGCAAAATGCTCTTGAGTAGACCTGTGTGTGATACCTTATTTAATTTTTTTCTTACTTATTAAAAATGACGTTTTCATAAAAGACCTGCTGAAAATAGATCAATTTATTTCTTAAAAACTTTCTTTTACAAGAGGGAGTTTGAATTAATAGAAAATAATGTGAAATGATGGTTGATTTGTGTAACAGAGCTGTGCTCAGCTGAATTTCTGTGCTGAAAAGAAAAAAACAGACTCTTGAATCATCATCAAGTACCCAAAATGACTTATTCTAATAACTGATGTTTCAGCACTGAAGAAATGCTAGTACACTTTCACCGGTTTTAGATTACTTCAAAATCAAAGCTCTATGAATGAGAAAGTTTAAAAGCTTTGGTAGGCAAGTATTTTTTGTAGTGCCTTGTTACTGAAGAAAAAAAAACCCAAACCTTCTATTGAGTACTGCATATGGGCTGCATGATCTGTAAGTTGCTATGAATACTTGTTTTCTGAACTTGATTGCTTAGTTCTGTGCTGAAAGTAATAGCAATTTGACAAGTTGTCACCTTGAGCTGAAGGTCACTGTCACCACAGTTGAGGTTCCATAATTGTGTAAGCTTTTCTGGTCCATCTAAGTGCAAAGTGAAATGGGCTAGCTCAAACCAATGCTGTTAAAGATGACTTTTTTACATGTTTTTTATTAAGGAATGTCCATGCAGTTCTTTTAAAAGAAGACTTAAGGAACCCATGTGCAAGATCAGCCTTATACCTTTAAGAATCTTAGAACAGTATGGGGGCCATCAATCAGAGTTTAAAAGAAAAATTCTGAGATTATAAACTGTATTTGTTGTCTGAGATGTGACTAAAGTTTACATAAATGTGTCCAAGTTATCTGTAAAACTGTCAGTCTGCGTAGTTCAAAGCTATTGTAAAAGTTGCATGGTGCTCAGGGGAGGAGGCACAGAAGAGATGGGGCTATAAAACCTCAATTTGGGTAGCTTCTCTGAGCCGTGGTTGAACTGTTAACAAGCTAGATAGTTTTAAGCTGGCTCAGGCTTGTCAATAGGAGCTACAGTAATCCTTCTGAGTTGAATGTAGACTTAACTTGTATACAAAGAATAAAATAGTTTTACTTGTAATTCAGAACCTCAAGAAACTATTTTTCATACATTATAACTAGTTTTAAAACAATTTAGCGATATACTGGATTCTGCATATTGGGGAAAACTAGGTAGTGTTTTGGTTTAAATCCTTTCTTTATCTTATCAGATACCCTTAGAAGAATCTAGGTGTATAAAAAACCAGTAGCACCTCAGTAGTTAATAAATTAACTTTGTGTAAACAGTTATATAGATTGTTCTTTTTGTTAGCAAAAGATAAGTCAAAATACATTTTGAGTTATGATGAAATAACGAACAGTTCTGGTGGGACAAAAAACCTTTCTATGCCTAATTTCAAAATGCCTTAATCTTACCAAATGCGTTATATGCTTCCTAATCACAAATTGGTAGTTACTTTTTTTAGCAAATTGGTTTTGTATAAAACTCTAATTTGTCATCTTTTCTCTGTATTGTCTTAAAATAATGAACTTGGATATAAATAAGTTTATGTAAAGTTCATACTACAAATTTGTATTTAAACCATGAGGTTTGAATTCTTGTGGTTCTATTTCCCTAAACTGTTTTGTTCAGATAGTACTATTGTAGATATCATCCTAAATTTGTTATGAAAGTTAATATATGCATGCAATTAAAAAAAAAATTGCACTTTTCACCTCAACCTTGAGTGTTAATTCTTAAAAATATAAATACGTTGAGGAGCTGGGATGAAGATAATGAATGAAGCAGTAACTCAGTTGAATTAGGTCTGTGTAGAGTTAACTGTTAGATCTTGCAATTTACATGCAGTGCTCTTTAGTATGTTGCTGCCTTTCTTTTGTTCATTGAAGTTGATCATTTTACTTCTCTGTTTCACTTGGTTTAGTCAACACAAACCTATTTGCCACGTTCACCACATACTTCATTATGTGGTCAGGTTCTTATTTTGTAGCAAGAGGGATTTTTGCTACCTGAAACTTGCAATCCAGAGCTGCATTCCTCTGAGATTCTCTTGTACTCTGATGTAATAGCAAAAAAACCCCAAACCAAACAACCACAACCCAGTTGGTGAACTACTTTGCATTCAGAAAAAGGGGAAAAGCAGGTATGGAATTTTTTCTTCAGAGGGATGAAGAATGTAATCTTCGAGGGTTATTGCTGTGGCTGTGCAGTGTATGCAGTGCCAATCCTTAGGAATTAAACTAAACCAAAACCTTAGCCTATGATGATGATGCAAAAAGTTAACTCTGCATAGATGAAAGTCACACCAGTACCTGTTTTGATTTGTCAGTATCAGTATGCCATCTTATTTTTCCTTCACTTATTTGTAAGTAAAATAAGTAAATAAAGCAGGTTAACTTCTGCACAAAATTGAGGACTAGAAGATACAGGAAGTGTTCAGTTTTTTGGAAAGTACCAAGACTTCTATTTGCACTTTCCAGAAGACTGAAAGCAAATTGTACACAGGTAAGTGAGGAAAGGAACAAACCTATAAAGAAGTGGGGTATGATACCATACTCTAAGAATATGTTATGAATTAACAAACATATTTCTGAAATTTTGCTATCCTTGACTATAGGAGTTTCTTCTAGTTAATTATTATTGTAGAAAAGTAAGGAGAATTATTGGTTTTAATGCTTTTAAGTAGATTGGAAGTGTTGTATTCATTGCTCTTAAGCAAACAATGTATTATTTGCTTTTGTGGATGTAAATCCGTATCTGAAGTTGTTTGCTTCATAGGTAGTCAGTACTCAATTGCTTACTTTTATGTGAGGCTTAGGTCTGCATGTGCATGTAAGACACTACAGCTGTGAAAAGCACTATTGATTTGTTGTCACTGACTCTTCAGATACCTTGATATTTTACCAATTGCAAATATGAATCCTTTTCTGGGAAGGAGATTTAATACTTCAAGACCATGCTTAGATGTCTTTGTCTTCTCAGTGCTCAGCAAAACCGTCTCTTGGAACTGTTTTGTCTATTTATTCTCTGTTATTTTTGGCCTTATGACCATTGCCTGCTGTCTGTTCTGTGTGTTACCACTCTCTTGAGTGTTGACTTTCTTCTGCTTCTAAGATCTGTACAATTCACCTGAAGTCAAATAATGCAAATTCAGTTGTTCAGAGAATATAGGGCTACTTTCCCTGCACAAGGAAATTTAATAGATCATTTGAAAGAGCAGGCTACAGCCAGAATGTGGTTCAGCCATCCTTGTAAGGTATTTTGACGTGAAAGTGGTTGTGAGTGGTACTTCTGCAACTTTTGGTATGGAACTGGTAATGGAACTTCTGGCAATGTATGTTCTTGCTAAAAATGACCCACAAGGTATAGTAGGACATCTGCTTTGGATAATGCTTGTTCCAGGTTGTCCTAAAAACCTTTGATTTTTGGTACATTCTGCCTCTTAATTTCAATGCCCAGAACTCTCTCTGTTTTTCTTAGACCCTTCTTGTAAAGCAGCTGGATCATCACCATCTTTCCAACCTTTGTTCCCTTTTTCTTGCAACACAGACACTGGGTAGCTTTCATAGCATTACAGAAGTTCTCCTTCCGTGTCAGAAATGTACCGCAGATGGCACCCAATAAAATGCCTGTTTAGAGAAGTAGTTTGAGTTTCTCTCTCCTTCCTCTTTTGTGAGAAATCTTCCTCTATGGGAATTTGTTGAATGAATGAGTCTGTTCTTAGTGTCTTTCTGTTACTATTATCTATTATTAAAGCTCCTAGTAGTTCTTTAAACCCAAAGGCCCAGACTATACAAGCTCTTACAGACGGTCCTTCTTATATCACTACTTAGAAGAGCAATACCTTGTTTTGGACAATCCTGAATACTTGGGGTTTTCCCAGGTCGATATTCGAGATGCTGTGTTACCAGTGTCTTGTCCATAACTGCATGCATCCCAGACTGAAGCTTTGCTGCATATTTTTGGTGTATTATGGGCTTTGTCTTTTGACATTGACTGGGGAGAGTCCTTTAGGAGAGTTCTTCATGTTTGGCAAAACCCAGAGCACTGGCCATGGCTTTTTTAACCACATACTCAGCCAAGAATCTTGTCCAAGTTGGTCAGGATATAAGCAAGTATTGATTTAGGGCTGAGTCTCCTTTAGCTCTAGCAGTATTAGTGGCCATCTTGCAGACTTCAGGGAGATTCTTCACACATTTGTTAACTTTTGTCGTGTTGTGGAAACCAAAACAATGTGGCTTTGGTGATACTTCAGCTTTCATTTAACGAGGGACTATAGGACCATTCTCCAAGTGATCATGCTCTGTAAGGAATACTGCTTGGAGTCACTCACAGCATAATGAGCGTTTTAAGGGTATTCTTTAACATACCTTGAAGAACAGATATACATTCTCAACCCGTCATCTGTCCAACTCTTTTCTCACAGAAACCTTGAAGAAATATTAAATTACTGGTTGAGAACTGAAGAAAGAGTAAACACAGTCCTTCCATAGATGATTTGGCAGCTCGCGGAAGAAATATGTTCTGTGGACATAAAACACATTTCAAAGGAGAAGAGTTACTGTTAAATAATCCGTATTTCCCAACAGCAATGGAATTTATCAACCAGTTGCAGACTTGCTCAGAAACAACAGTATGAAAATACCTTACTTCTAAAGGGATGTGATTATGTCACAGCCTGTCTTAATTTAATAGGTCTCAACCACTCTTACACACAGTAGACTCAAGTGTGCCCAGTGGGACTGAGGTTCCACAATAAGAACTTTTCATGGAACAGACAGATCCACTTCAGATGGAAGAGTACAATCTCTGAACATCTTATAAGGGTCTCAGTGTCTACATGTACAAATGTGAAGGTTCTCCTAGATAGCCTTTGAATTCAAAGTATACAGGGAGTTCAGTAGTGGGACCTATGGCAAGGAAGCCTAAACGGTATCCCAGGCTGCTTTAGGAGTGTTACCAAGAGGTCAAGGGAGGTGATCCTTGCCCTCTATTCAGCACTGGTAAAGTCACACCTGGAATACTGTGCCCAGTTCTGGACTCCCTAGTGCAGAAGAGACATGGATCTACCGGAGAGAGTACAGCAAAGGGCCACTAGGATGATTAAGGGACTGGTGCATCTAATACGAGGAGAAAAAAAAGGCCGAGAGAGCTGGCACTTTTCAGCCTAGAGAAGAAGAGGCTCAGGGGGGATCTTATCAATATGTACAATTATCTGAAGGGAGAGTGCACAGAAGAAGGAGCCAGGCACTTCCAGTGGTGCCCAGTGACAGGACCAGAAGCAGTGGGCACAAACTGAAACACAGGAGGCTCCATCTGAACATCAGGAAATAATTTTTTTACTGAGGGTCACTGAGCGCTGGCACAGGTTGTCCAGAGAGGTTGAGAAGTCCCCATCCTGGGGGATAGTCAAAAGCTGCTTGGACGTGGGTATCTGTCTAGAGGTTGCCCTGCTTGAGCATGGGATTTGGACCAGATGTTCTCCAGAGGTCCCTTCCAGCCTCAGCCGTTCTGGGATTCTGTGATCAACATACTGGCATGCTGAAAAGCCATTTGGAAAACCCAAAAGATGTTCTATCAAGCCACAGAAGCTTAAATTGTTCCTTAGGAACCATTGTTCTTATGAATTCTGTGACAGGTTCCTACTTGATGCTACAAAGCTAAAGTCCAGGATTTCTAGAAGAATCTGAGAGAAGTTTGTGCCTATTTTCTCCTTTATGCCCCTACGCAGTATGATGTGAAAGTTTGACACTGACACAAAATTAATGTGGACAGCATGATGCATCTTTAGAAACACTTAAAGAAACTGAAGCAAAGTCTTCTATTTTGAAGTGTTACAATTAAGCCAACCCATTAAGTTTTTAATCACTTGAATTTGGTAAAGGGTGTGTTCTAACTAGGCATACCTTTTTCAGATTAGTAGAACATGTGCTAGGACTTTAACATTCAAATGTTTTACATGTTGTAATGACTCATTTTGTCGCTATTACATAAAGCTTTTTCTAAAAGATTGTAAGGAAGCACATTGCCAGTTCAAATAATATGGAGAAGGGTTGTATTTTAAATGGTTCTTTAATCTTTTTAAATATGAGCAATGGTCCTCAACAACATGTGTGGGAGAACTAACTGAAATAAGTTGCCATATTTCTCTGTAAGTTTGTAATAATGCTAAATTACTGTTAATTGTGTAGGAAGTTAGGATAGAACTGCAGTTGCTTCATACAGTGTGCTGTGTTCAATGAAAGTCTTCAAGGTAGACATGAGTTGTTGCCCACATGTGATTAGGAGAATAGTCCTTAACCATTCACGACCAAAAATTGTTCAATACTATTGTATAGACATAACTGTAATAAGCCCTACTACATAAAATTTTAACCTTATTCCGGTTGTGTTTGTGATTCTAGTTGTAGCTTTGACTACAGTCTTGACTTGGATACTAGTTAATTCTGGCATTAAGTATTACCCGCATCAATTCTTGACAACGTTCGCCACATAACAGACCATAACAAGTTAAAGCTTCCACCAGGGGAATGCATCATGTAATTGTTCTTGCTTTTAAAACAGTGATCATTAATGTTAAAATACTAAAGGATTTCCAGGTTGTGTGATACTGTTAAGAGTGCTTTCAAGAATAATAAAATTTTCACTCTACTTGATATGTCTACAGGTTATAATTTTGACTGCAAGTTTGTATTTCCTTGATCATGTAAGTATGCAAATGTAAGAAAATCAGTTTGCGGTAACTTGGGATACACACTTTTATGGGAGAAAAATGATACACTAAGTTTGTATTTCCTTCATGTTATGCAATATTCTTTTAACAGTTTGTTATTTTCATATCTTATCCTTTCATGTTATTTCAAATCTTAGGAGTAAGAAGTTTTAAAGATGTATCCAAATACACAATTGTCATGACCATATTGAAGTGTATGTACAGGTATTCATAGAGTTATCTTAAGCTTCAATCTAGTGATATACTTCTGCACTACTGTTTATGCGACTGCTGTTAGTGTGAACTAAATGTATAAAGTGTAGTCTGTTTGGGGTTTTTTTGCATGCCTCTTAAAAATAGTAGCAAGTATAAAGTTCATGTTCATCACCATAAAGACTTTTAACTTCATGAGGGAACCAAAGTTTCCTTCTTACTGCATAACTGCAGAAATCCTAATACAAACTCAAGAAAAAGTGAAAGGATGTTTTTTTTTTCCTGTAGGTTGTAATCAGATATGTATTGTAATTTTTACAGCCACTGAAAATATATAATTTATTAGAGCAATTTAAAATATGTTATGGGAAAAACAAGTCATTTGATTTATTCTATATGTTGACTTTATAGCTAGTCCTGCAACCCACATCACATCCTGTCAGTGAGTCAATTTTTCTGGTAATTCTAGATAGGTGTGTTGAGCATGTTTATACAACTTATTTTCATCTTATGGTTTTTAGTTATATATTGGGCATAAACCTATTAGTTGGTTCTTCTATTAAAAAAATTGTAATTAGTTCTATTTTGTAATGTGATGTACCCGATTCTCTGAACAGTGATGTGACATTGCAAGTAAGCAGTTCAAAATCCCAATTGCTAACAAAAACAGTGCCAGCCTTAATCAAAGCACATAAAATCGTAACTAGAGCACCTATTAGATGACTTTGCAGAGAGAGACTAATTAAAGAAATACTAGAAATAGTCTTTTAATTTTCTTGGAATGTTGTTCCAGTCCTAACAACTTGGAGAGTAAGTAAAACAGAAAAATCATCAAAAGTATACAATAAAGCCATGGGGTGTCTGGGAGAAGCTCTCTATAGCTTGGGAGATTTGAAGGAGGGGAGAGGAGCAATGATTACAGTATGAAGACAAATCATGTTGTCATGTTTTATGCCTCTCATAATAGAAGCTCAAAAAATACTGATGAAATTTGAAAGGTGACAGATTTCAAATAGATAAAACGAGATCATTTGCTTTTGTGTGTGTGTGTGTGTACTTTAGCTTGTTGAGCTGAAAGTCAAGGGTGAACTTGCTGCCTTATGAAAGAGATGAAGCTTATAGGTTTTTAACAGACGATTGAGGAAGAGCGAGTTCTTTTGAAGCTTCTTTTAGTCTGTGTATGCATTTCTTTTTGAGTTTAACTTTAGCCAGTTGTCCTTCATATGTGAAGTAACTGCTTGTGGTGGGATGACTGGGGGGGGCATTGCTTGAAATGCAGAGGAAGAGAGTTGTAACTTTCATTTAGTTTGTTTTACTGGGGCTCTGTGGATGCCTCTTAAAACCTACTGTTTTAATATTTCAAATGAAGGCTAGCTGAGGGAAATGGAGTAGAGCAGTTACTGATTTTTAGCTGAGTCTCTGTAAAGGTATAAAAATAAAGGTTAAATCTGAGTAATCAGTTTGTGAGGCCTGCTGTTGAGAGTTTCTTTAGTCCAAGCTGCACTAATATGCTTTCTAAGAGATTGGCATGTGCCTTCTGGCAAAGAAATTGG
>VYZV01021413.1:1643-24214 GCA_013401275.1 Pandion haliaetus | reverse complement strand
TGGGAATGTGACATACCAGGCAGAAGAGAGATCACCGTGGCCATCATATATTCATCATAAATGATGCTATACTGACACTGTCGAATGAGCACTCCAATGAACTCGCAGAAGTTGGATCGAAACTTCTTCCACTGTGGCCCAGGCATGGTAAGTGGATAATCACCACTGTCCTGAAGAGCAAGAAAATGAAAATATTCAGTATTAAAAGTCTCTTCATTTCATTTATTTTGATGTTGTTGTAGCCATCACGGTCTAAGTTTTTAAGCTAAACGCTTTTTCCTTCAAGCCAATGGAGAATAAACACAAACAACACATTATTCTTCAATCAATGAAGAAGGCTGTTGGCATGAAACCACTTTTTCAAAGACATCATTATAACTGTTCTAGACTTGCAGTATTAGCTCTGTATAGTACAAAACATGCATCAAGACTCGTTTCTTTTCCTTGTGTCCTGGGTTGGGAAGCAGGGGGAAAGGATAAGAAACGATTATTTCAAAGTATTTAAGGTCAAAACCTAAAGAAAAGCTTGTGTGATTGAAGGTTTGTGTCATGCTCCATCCCCACTTCAATTCTATGTTAATATTCTAATCAACTGAATGCCCGTCCCCACAAACTTTACTTTACTCAAGTTTACAATTGAGTTCTTATCAGAAAGTCAATACTGCCCTTTTATTAATCTTATAAACACCCTTTTTCTAGTGGTAAAACCTGCCTTCTGATAGACGTAATGGAAATTTTACTACAGATTCATGTACCCCATACAGTTTCATACACTCCATCTTCTAAAGATGATTGCAATATTGGAGCAGGCATGCGAACACTCAGTTAAATTTAAATCCTCTCCAAGTCTGCTCTTACTATTCTCACTTCAAGCAATACTGACTTTCAGTGGGACTGCCCCCCATCCCCACATGAGAAAATACTTTTTTCCCCTTCAGTGAAAGAGATTATCTTTAATCTCCCTGGTCACCTGATCTGTAAACCAACTCCAGATTATCCAAAATATCAAGGCAATAATGCTCCATCCTGAATCTCTCCGCCAAGATAAGAAGTCAGTAGTATCGAAGTTAAATCAATTTGTACATATTTATTCTGTCTTATTGTGAAGATCAAGCACTTCTGTTCTCTTGGGACTTGCCTTACCTCCCAGACTGAACCATGTAAAGCCAGTAACGTAAGCACAGAGGAGCTGTAATCAAATAACCTATTACCTAAACTTCATAAACAATATTCCCCTGCAGCAAAACACCCTATCAAATTTAACCAAATCACACATTTCAATCATACTAAAATAACGATTAAAATTGCAAAGACAAGTGCTCAAATGTTAGAAAAAGATAAAATTATAAGGCACGCTTAATGACCTTACTGCCTCATTCATTGAAATGCTGAATGACATGATCTTAACGAGCAGTATTTTCACTTCTAACTTTGAATGGCCAATCTGAGAGAAATAGAAGCCTTGGTTTAAAAAAACAATTCAGAGGGTTGTAAAGCTCCTGACATAAAGACATCTCCTAGCATGTTCAATTGTAGCTGTGAGTCCTCAGAACTTCTCTGAATTAGATCAAAGCATTTCGTAGTAGAAACCCAAATAACACCGTCTAAAACATGCAGCAGTATCATTAACTGCGCCATGTGTTTCAAACTGTTGTCTGTTCATGCCTAATGCTTGTTAGTGAATTTCAGCAAGGTACAGTGTCTTGCCATGTAAATACGAGCCCTGCATTAGTCTCATATTTATTTAAATTTAGGACTGAAATTAAAATGCTAAAGCTTTATCCTCAATGTTTGCCTGACAGTAACGCCATATGAACACCTCAGACTCCTTTTCTTCTCCCTGCTTATACCTTATTTTCACAAACAACATCCAGACTAAGTCCCTGCCTGCACAGTACCTGTGGGAACTCTGCATGTGAACTTACATACATAATATATGTTTCCTAGAGGTATGTATATCTAATTTTTGGAACAGATCCTCAGAATCTCTAGTGCTGTGTGTAACTAACTACTCAAATTTATATGATGTATTTTTAACCTACAATTAGATATTAGACACTCCTTCAAAAAGCATGTGAAGACTGCACCAAGAACATCTCATCTGGCTGAAATGGAAAGACTTTCCCATAAAGCCACTTTATTCCATCTTTTATTCTTGAATACCAATAAAAATGTGATACATCAGTGACACTGATATGTGATACTTGATGGTCCAACAGCTAGAAAACTCAAACTAAACCCAATTTTTTGTTCACCTGCTTACTCTAGCACAAGAATTATGAGGGAATTCATCTACAAAATGCATGTACTCATAAGCCAAGCACCAAAATAGTGCAGCAGATGGATGTCCACGGAATTCCCTGTTTCAGACTGAACCTGTTATTTCCATCGTTTCCATCATTTAAGTCCTGCACATTGGTTCCTCCACCCAAGATCAGGAAAATCAATGCTTCAATCCCTGCCATAAATGCAGGAATTAGGACCAGCAGCCAGCTGATTACTGCAGCACTGACAAAACAACGTGATGATCTTGAAAAAGTAAAGAAAGCAAATGTGAACATCTTCAATGGAGATTAAGATATTTTCTGGGCAGTACATGTGCTAATGAACAGATAATGCAAGATTTTATCCTAGTTAATACTACACTTGTACTTTTATTTCCCTGTTATCCTCAGCCTTGTAGAAATGAAAATGGCAAGTCTAAAGATGACCATGGAGATAGGCTGGGCTGGTAGAACGGCCTAATTATTTTGACAAGAGCCTCATTAACTCTCTCCTCCTCCTTCACTCCCACACAGTCAGACCATTACCTTCTTATGGACTGACATTGGATTTAGGGGCACGAAAGGACAGCAGGACAAGGGAAATGTTCAGGTGGCAACAGTCCTTGGCAACTGCTTTGTCTCAGGATGATGCAGAGGGGATGGACACTGGGAGTCCTGAGGTCCTGGAAGAGGTACTACAGATGAAATGCCAGCAGTGATATTTAGAATGAAGAATTGAGGGCTGTTCCTCAACTGTGTAGAAAATGGTGGTGCTTTACTGAGACAAGGTATGACCACCTAGGCCAGCCATCCAGCACTGTTGGTCACCTCGTGGCTCCCCTTCTTTCATTGCTTACTGCACACTTATGGGGGGAAAAAAAAAAAAAAAAAAAAAAATTTCCAGTGGCAGGACAGGCTGAAGGAAGCAGTCCAGTCAGACTGCGCAGAGCCAGGCAGCCTAGCCAAGGGCACTGCTGAAAGGAGGCAAGAAGTAGATCTGCTAGGGTTCTCTTCTCCTTTCCCCAGCAAGAAAAGAAAGGTTAGGAAGGATCATGCATATCTGCTGAATTTAGCTTGAGCTGCCTTTAGTCAAAGGACTGTCACTGGCAAATGGTATCTGCGACCAACAGCTCTCTCAGAAACAAATTATTGTTATTCTGAATCTTGAAGTAGTGGACACAAAGCAGAGGGCCAGGAGGTGAACTAATGCTATGCCAATCGCAATTGCAAGTTTACAATCTGCTGAAGACTGAGAAAGATTTTGTTTGTTTGTTTCATTATGTGTTTTACCCTGAACAGTCATGTAAGCTGCTCCTATTCTAAAAGCTTGTATTTTTTGTGACTATGACATCCTTTTAGGCACAGACCAATCTGAAATATTATGACTAGCACTATGAACAAATAGGCCATATAACAATTATAAACTTACTATGCTGCGATCATCTGATATATGAACATTGGTTGAAAACTGCACTAAATTCTAAAATATTTTCCACTGCTAGCAGGGTATGAGTTTATTCCAGATTTCAAAATATTGACTGGGTCGTGGTCTAAGACTAACAATTTCAAATTTTTATACCAAACCCCACAATTTCTTTCACAAATCCATTCAAGTGTTAAGGCAGAAGCTAGAATGGAAACTTTCTGTTAGAACTGCAAAAGTTCAGAAAAGTTTTAGGTAATGGAAAATGAAAGGTTATGTACTAGTAACTGTAATTCTTTGAGATATGATACTTGTATGTACATTCATACTGTGCATAAGGAAGAGAGGTTTTTTCTCCCTTGAGAAAAGACATTGACAGTTTTTGAAAATGGTTTTTTGAGACATACTTTCTTCTGTCAAGTGTGGGACAATCCTCCCTTGGGCAAAATCAATGTTCTTTGCCTTCTGGACAGTGTCTTAGCCATTCTATTTTGTACAGTGGGGCTAGACTAAAAGACGATATCCAATTCTGTTTTCAACTTACACTCACTGCATTTTATTAACTTTGGCTAGGTGGTGTTTTAAAAAGCAACACTATTTCAGCCAGAAAGTAGCATGACTTGATACAAACCTTTTATTTGTCATTGTACACCTACATTTTATTCACTGTACCCTACCCCACTTGTACCCAAAGGCCCTGAGTGAATACCTGAGTACAGCAAAAGGAACAAATGGCTGTAGTTAAGTACATACTTAAACAGTTTGTTGTTCAAGGCCATGAACAAGATAGAAATCCTGCGGAATAAAATTGTGAGAAAGAGCAGTGTTCACATTTATACTTTTCCTGCTTAATTTTATGAATCACAGCCTTGGCATCCCATTTAGAATTGGTCAGAAAAAGACACTCCTGTCCTACAGAAAATTCATGTTTCAGCATTTGATTTCCTCACTATACAAAATGAACACTCAGAATATTTAAGTTTTTTATACATGAAAAATCAAACAAATTACAGTTTGAAAAATCTCAAAGCTAAAAAGCACTCACCATTAGGAACATTTTCACTTTGACAGAAGATACCCAATCTGAATTGTAATACACTTGTTTCAAACAAAATGCTTAGATCTTTTGAAAGAGTATTTTTTTCTGTAACACTGTTCCAAAATGCTTTCACATCAAGTTACTATTTGGTTTAAATTGCCATTTCAAATGAACAAAACATCAATTTGCACACAGAAAACAAGGCAGAATGCTGCAAATGCCAAGCCTGCAGTCCTGTCTCAGGAATCTGGAGTTCTTTGTTGTATGATGGCAGTTCCCAGAGGTGAACTTCAGAATCCAGAATACCACCACCAGTTTCAGTGGAATGAGAAAACTTTCCACAGTTCTTCTTACTGCCTCCTGTTATTAACCTCTCTAATACCCAGGAATTGGGCAGACGAGGATATCCCTAAAGCCATGCAAAGATATACGAGGGTCTACAGGGATCCAGGCCAGGGCTAACATGGACCCAAACTAGTTCTAGCAGAGTCACACCTGGCTAGGCTCTCTTACACCACCGGATGTGAGCTTGCTCCATGCTTTTGTGTGGTAGTACACTTATGCCCTTAACCTGGCTAATTCACGACTTTTTCAGTACCAATATTTCAGCACCCAGGGCCTACTCAATCCACAACACTGGCTTTTCAAGGTGAGCAACTCTAACTACCTTTTCAAATTATCTTATTACATTTTGGTTTTCCACTATTGTTCTTTCCTAAAGCTCATGCTGGCTTGTTATTCCTCATCCAATAGTTTAAATTGCTGCTTTGCTTGTCAATGCAATTTCTCATACTGAGACATTGCTTATCCACTGGTTTCTTGCTCATTGCATTTTTATTTTAAAAAGTATATTGTAATATATGTCGTAACATTTAAAGACCTATTTGTATACTATACCTCATCAAATTCTTCCGTCATTTTTCTTATGATTTCTGCATTTTGCATGTTCCTGAACATTTCAATTCTTACAGTACCTGTAACGTAACGAAGGAACAAAATAAATTAACACAACCCATTTTTTGTTATGTCAAAATACCAGTTTTTCTGCTGCTAAACTTACGGCTCAATAATACACATGAAAGAGTATATAATGCAATAATAACAGGTGCTCACTGAACAAGACTGTCTCTTGAAGAAGTGGGTTAAAAAAATCCTCTGTTCTGCAAAGTGCTATCAGACTAGGATTTAGTAAAATTTTCTGTATTTTTAATCTTTACAACTGAGCAAGTGTGATACACAAGTGACAGCAATGCAGGACTCATGCCATGTCTGCAGTTGCCAAGTGTTTTTAATTTTGTATGCAAAATAAAATGAAGACCATCTTTCAGTTCCATGGCCACTACTACTCGTTCTCTGCTTTTTATGTTGTGTCACCTGGTTTACAGATATACCATGATCTCTATGTGGAGACACAGGAGTGGTTTTCAAAACTGCTTAGCTTGGGACCAGCATGGCTTATTGACTTAGCCACAGCACTGTGTGAATGGAGCTA
The DNA here is from genome assembly GCA_013401275.1 of Pandion haliaetus. Classification (NCBI taxonomy): domain Eukaryota; kingdom Metazoa; phylum Chordata; class Aves; order Accipitriformes; family Pandionidae; genus Pandion; species Pandion haliaetus. The sequence goes on along the minus strand of VYZV01021413.1, from coordinate 17,996 downwards.
TAGCACCTGCAGAGCAGAGCTAGCACGATTGCATCATATGGTGCTCCTGTCAGCAAGTTTTTCCAAAACCAAAAGCTCCAAAGCGCTCAGTCAAGATGTGAGCCAGCTCAGGACCAAAAGCAGCAACTGCATCTATGTTATTCCTCCATTTGGATTGAGCCATTCCCTCCTGTTACCTGAACAGTGAAGTTGATAGGATTAACTTTTCATTGTAAATTGAACAAAGCTACATCAATTGAAAACATAACACAATAGCAATAAATGAAAATTCTCATGACTTGATCCTAAAATGAGTCAGTATAAACAAATAAAATATTTTTACACATTATCACCTTTGCAACTAGACATTGTCTAAATATCCAACCATATAACACAAGTCAACATAGAAAACTTTTTTTTTGTTGCTAATGCACGATCTTCTTTTTGCCACTTCACAATCTTCTTTCGTTAATGGAGGAAATGCAGAAAAATTAAGCAAACTGCAGAGCTACAAAATCCATCCCAACATCATTAACATTACAAAGAGTAAGTCTCCCTGCTTTTGCAAAAAGTTCAGTTGGATTAATGATCCACTGCATGGGTCCAAAAATTCAAACCATAATAGAAGAAGCTTAACAGCTAATAATATTAGGCCCTGTATAAAGGATAAAGATAATTTAAGTACGCTAAATATTATGAGAATGTTTTAATTCTGATATTTTATTCCTTGAAAAACAAGCATTAGAAACATAAGCATGTCAAAATAAGAAAGCACAGTTACAGCACACCAATCCTCTGCATCTTAGTAGGGGTACTGCTTTACAACACAACTTAAATATTGATTTCTTGAATTGGTTTTGCTTCTTCATGAAATAATACTTGCTTGTTATCTATTTCATACTGGGTAACACTGTGAACCTCAGTTCTAACAATTGCAATTTCAGTTTGTGCATGGTAATTTCCATATTATTAATAAACATTTAGTAATTCAATATATTAATATAAAACAAGAAACCCAACAGAATATGACAGCTGAAGACCTGTTTTATCAGCCCTGAGATCATCTCTAAATGCAGCTACATTTTAATGTTTCCCCCAGTATTGAAAATTTTGTTTCAAGTAAGTGAAAGAGTTTCACAGTACATCTCAGAAGTATTGAATAGTGGACAGCTATTCTTAGCAATGCACCTCAACTGCATTCATACCCCTTTCTCTCACTGCATGCTGTCATGTGTGGCTGTTTGCATTGGTAACATAACCCTTAATGAAAAAGTAACCTATTGACCTTTGTTGTTTTATTTCTTATAGCCCTAATTTTATTCTTATCTATTTCTTCTGTTAATAACCTCAAACAGCTTCCACACAATACATAACCATGTTACTTTGTCAGAAAAAGTAAAAATACCATAACTAGAATTCCTTGTTAATGCACTTCACTCAGTTCAAATCTCCTTTCAACTTCATATAATTCTGCTGTGGTTCTCTGTACCTTTTCTTCCTGAGGATACGGAATGCAATTATACTGTGGTCACTGCTACCTAGTGGCTCAGATATTGTTACTTCTTAAATGACCTCCTGCATGTTACTTCACAGTCAAGTCAAGTATAATTTCTCCTCGGACAACTTCTCTCTAGGAATCTGTTTCAGGAGATGACTGCTTAAAACACTGCTTCTGTCATTCAAGAACTTTGCAGATGCAGTAACTGAGTAATCCAAGAAAGGCTCGTACTGGATGTGCACACCCTTCACGTTACTATCAGACCACCAATTGCACACACTGTGCCACAGACACATGGTCCCTGCTCACTAAATTGGCCAAGGGGAGAGGTCACAAACACAGGTGGGTTTCTCCTGAATCATGGAAAGGCTTTTTACCTTCCACGACTAGAACTGAGAGAGCATCACCTATCTCCTGGGCACTTTAGGATTTCGACTGATCGCTGTGCAGAGGTGTTACAGATAAGGCTGGTGTAGATTCAACACACATCTTCCAAACAAGCGATGGCCCAGCTCTTTGGGAGCATCAGGCAGGGGCATGCATAGGATGAAACAAACTCTTGACATCTCCCTAGGGATGCCAGGGTGGACAAGAGCTCAACACTGCCCAGGAAGTGTCAGCAGGCATTAAGGGGAGTGAAGATGAACAGCACTTATCAGCTCACTGTCATGTCTCATTCTTTCCTCCACTTTTTATGCCAAAGTCATGTCAAGCAAAATGAGCAGTTCTCCTTATCTGGCAGTAGGCAATAGCTTTGGCCTGACTGCTTTTCCTAACACCGCCTTTCCCTCACCTGACTGAAACACAATTCTGTCTGTTTTTCTGGGAAACTGATTTAACACTGTCGATATGCTATGAAAACTCTGCTCACAACACATCTTGTGGTGTCATCACAGCATTTCAACACTGCAATGGTCAACACTGTTCAAATTCATAGTTTTTATGATTAGCGAAAAGCTAAACTCCTCAATTTTCAAGTGAATCCTTAAAATATAACAGTTTTTCTATAAACTATAATTGAAGGTGTGGAATACATTCTTACGGTCTCTGCCTTACTCATGTTGCTACTAGTCTTCTATCCTTTTCTAAACTGAGTTTTACCTCTATCATGAAGCTCTCACTGTATTTAGTGAAGAGGATTTAAATTGTCTTTGTCCATTAACAAATTGAGAAGCCTATTCTACTTCAGTACTAAGTTCTCAGTTCAAACTTATTCACACACATTGTGTTTTAAAAAGTCTTCTCACTGACACACAAGTGTATTTCCTCAATGACAAAATTCCAGTTTAACTTTCAGCTAAGACAGGTATCAATTTAATTTGTCAACAATTAATCATGTCACCCAACCCAGCTTTTAAAAGCGAGAAGAAAAAACCCATACAGAGGACACAACATTATTTCAACTAGATAGGAGAAAGACTAAAACGGTCTATACAAAATTGGATGAATACACTTAAGAAAAAATGACTAAAAAACTGTGTACAAACAAGATACAATATTTCAGGGGATATAACACCACAGACTCAGTGGCTTCAAAACATATATGTATAGTGAGAAAACTAACCAGTTATAATAGCTAGCCCTGAAAAAGAAAAGTAACAACAAAAATCTCCTAGAGCTTTTTAAGATGTAAAAGCTCTCACATTTGAGCAACAACCAACCTTTAATACCAGGAGTTAAAGAGGGTACTCTTTGGAAGCAGGCTGTCCCATGACTACCTTTCCTCCTCTAAAACAGAAGGTACTAACCACTGCTGGAAGTCAGGGAACACCATCATACCAAATACCACACTCCAATGGCCTCCTGCATATGGCAATTCTGGTATTTCTATAGGAAGGGAAGCTTCTATGACAGAAACAAGCCACTGCATAAATGGTACTCCAGCTATAATACCCCACAGTCATTTAAACACTACTAATGAGAACAAATTACTCGCTAGTAAATGGACTCTTGAAATCTAAACCAATGACAGTTTGTAATAAATTATATACTATGTAGTATACTAACTACACTATATAGTCAGTCTTAACTTCTGGTACCTTTATTCACAGAAGCTACACGGCCAATTTTATCCCTTCTCTTTTGGACCACCTGCCCAAACTGAGTAAGCTGCAATAAAAGTGGTGGGAAAATTGCAGCTCAAGACTAAAGTAAATGGATTTAAGGTAAGCCCACAGTGTCCTCCCAAAGAAGGATTAATCGTGCGACCTTAAATTCGTGGTGACCGATTAGTATCTCTCAACCACAAAAACTGGAAAAACAGTAACCAGAAGAAAGATTTATAAAGGCATCAAGATGAAGACACTAGAAGATTTGCACTGGAAAGTATCATATGAAAAAGGCAATGTACTCTTCTGCATTAGCTGAAAGTCGATAGTTGGGATCAGAGCACCGGGAGGTAGACTTGACTGTTGAAATTGTCAAGAGAGGGCAAGTTTAATAAAGATCTTGCAAGGATGGATGATGATTACAGAATCGCTGGATGGGCAATATTTCTTTCCCTTGATATCATTCAATGTGCATTTCCTATACTTTCCTCCCCACTTAACCATTTAGATCATAAGAAATAATCCACGTCTACAATGTCCGTAAGTGCAGTTTTTAATCGTCTCAGAAGTGTTAGTGACAAAACTCCATATGAAAGATGATAAACAAAGACTGAAGTCAAACCATAAATAGAGAACATTATTTCTCACTGCTTAAGTTGGGTCATGATACACTTCTGTAACACTTCATTTACTGTTCCCAGAAGAGAGCTGCCAGAAACTAAGCAGAAATTACTCATGTCAGTAAAAAAAGTTTCTTTTCTGCGGCTTGCTCCCAATCACATAGGAACACTGAAGTAGATCTTACCTCACTGGAATCAATAGGCGTTAATCATTAATCTAAATGGAAGTAGTATGGGGACTGCTGAAGAGCATCCTAAGAGATGCTGATACTCGTAAATCCCATTGGGGCTCCTAAGTCTCTATTGATTTCGGTGCTTGAAAATTGAAACACGTTACTGAAACCAGAAGTCAGGATTCTAGAAAGAAGTTAGCCTAAATACTTAGGTGAATTTCAGCTTTCGCAGCACATGCAGGAATAGAAGACCCTTTTACTGATTTATTCTCCAATTCTTCCTGTTGCATGGACTCTACGTTGCCCAACTGCTGCTGCCAATGAAGCAGTATTCAAAAGTCCATATCTTCCTAAAGGACACAGCCCTAGTTCTTCTGTAGAGCAGCTTTACATGGTGAACTCTTACTGGATGAATCAGCTAGCATCCCAATGGAAAAAAGGAAGTACAGCCTCATGCAATTAAAACCTTATCAAACAAAGAATCACAGGCAACTGTTAAAAAGAATTCTAATGATTCATCTAAGTCTACCCTCGCAGAACAAAACCAAAAACAAATATCTGTCAGTTCCCAAAATATGTTCAAATGCGTTCTCTGAAATCTCCCTGCAATGTTCAACTCCTTACTATTCACCTGATACACAATATACACAGGAAAAGTGTATTCTCTTGCTGCAGTCCAATTCTTCATTGACCTTCTACTTATTAATTTACATGCCAGAACATAATTTTGTTACCCTTAATTTTGTTTTACTTATTTTATGCATTGCGCTGATTTTGTCCAACACGCTCCTGCAATTCTTGAATATTTACCTTTAATTCTTTGATTTTTCACATTCCATTTTGATTTTCAGACCATTGCATAGCACATGACTCAAACAAGTTTTTGTCTTGCTGTAATTCCTATTCCTCCTTTGCTTTAGGTTATTTTGCACTTGAGTCTTGAATATATTTTTTTGGAACAGGAAGCTCTACATTTTTTTTCCGTGGTCATGTTTCCCACTCAGACTTGGGCATCTATTTTTTCAGTATAGTCTCTTCCTCTTTTGAAGACCACTATTATTGTTTTGCCCTTCACTTTGCTGTCATAGAACTAGGAATATTAATATTCTAATGATTGAGCTCATTTAAGTTGCCATCCCAATAATGAGAATTACCTCTAGATGAGAGTGTTTTCCATCTTCTGTATCAAAAAATTGTCACCACCACATTGTAAAAATTCACTGGACAATCCTTAACTTGCTATATTCTACTCCTTGATGACACCTTCTTAGTTTAAGTCCCTTCATCTCACAACGTACTGTATATCACACAACTCTATACACTGATTAAAAAACAACAATGAAGCTTTTGTATTGGGCCTTCTTGTTTTCATGTCTCGTAGTAGATGTCTACAGCACAAAATCCTGGCTTCTCTCCCTTTCTATCACTGCCTAGACGTTTTCAAGAAAGCTAGTCTACATTTCAGAACAAATGTAAATGTTAGACAGGACAAGGATTTAGTGGCAAGCTCCTTTTCCTGAATTTTCAGACCTTGATTTTGCTAAAAAATCTTTCCAAACAATTTTTTGGAATTAGATAAAGACCAGAAAAGCCATTACAGAAAACTGCATTAGCCTCACTGTTAGTCTTAAGCTGTGTAAGAAACATATGAACAGAACAAACTTCCAACCAGATAGCAGAGAAAAGGACAAATAAAGTAATTTGTTACTTGTCATTGTGAACAGATACTTCAGAGTAGAGACATGTTTCTCTATTGCAATGTGATGTTAAAGCTGAGAAAATCTGCAACGAAATCTAGGTTCTGGAATGGAGGAAACTTTGGTCGTTACAGTCCTTTCATAGTTCTTACTGCCCTTTTGTGCTCTCTCCTCCCAATGCCTGACTGCCACCTACAGTTCCCACTCTGTGCTCTTTACATGTCCAACAATGGCATGTACATATAACATACACGGTCATTAACTGAGACAGAAAGAAGCACAAAGGGACCACTACTAAAGCATTTTGAATTTACCTCCTCCATAATACAAGGCCCAGAAATCTGTTATCGTTCTGGTTTACGTAACTTAAACATAAGCAAGAAAACACTTTTTTCTTATTGTCATTCAAAAAATTAGCTGAACTGTTTCTCCTGGCTTTTCACAACCAAATTCAGCCTGAAGGAAGATGTCTTGCCCAGTATGGAAACCTCAATATAATCTCTTAAAGTTTACTAAACTGGAAACTGACCTAAAACAATCAGCAATGTTAATAGTGCCAATAGCTATAAGGAGTATCAATAAAGGTTGTCAAAAATGTTGGTAAAGCTGGGAGGACTTAGTAATAGTTTTGACTATCACAGGGCTCACTACACAAAACAGTGGAATTTTAGTATCAAATGCTTGCTATTTCCAATACCCAAATTCAAGGATAACTGTTTATTTTTAGAGTGAGCAATTCCGTATTACACTTCGAAGTTCAAAGTTCTGAATCAGATTAAGAAGTTGATGACTTTATGTATGTAACTAGTGTTTCATATGATTTGAACTGTTCATCTCTCTTCAAAAACAAAATGTTATTTGATACAGAAGATAACAGTGAAGGTAATGATTCCCTCATTACAGGTATGGGAAGAAATACACTGAAGACTGTCAGAAATTTTTACAAAGAGCACAATGACTTGTGTCAATGACAATCTAGTTATTTCCCCTTGCTGCAAAATAAAAAAAAAAACCTACAGAACTGATGGGCCTATTCAAGGGTTGATGTTTTTGTGAAGTGCTGCTTCACAAACCCCTTGGAGCTCCAGAAGGCATTAATAAGCAGCTAGAAGTCATACATTTATGCAACACATACAGATTTTCAAAATCCTATAATAATCTCCCTCATCTTAGTTCTTAAAGAAGTCAATATGCAATAATAAAGTTTACAGATTAAAAGACAGCAAAGCAAAGATAGCAAAATGGTCAGTTTTCAGAACGGAATGAACCTATCAATAGATCTTTCCAAGCATTGGTGTTGACAGAAATATGCTAAATAGCAGATATCGATGCTTTGAAAGAAAGGATAACAATGGAGCAGACAAATATTGCTAGTAACAGAGTTATTTAGAGCAGCTAGAATTAAAGCTGGCAGCCAACGTTTCCAAAGGATTTCATAGTAATGAAACTGATAAAATGGCAAATAATGCTCTTCAGGAAAAAAGCATGCTAATTCCACAAACTACTAGTAGAAAAGGAAGTAGGCCTACATAATTTAGTACATCAAAAAATAGAACACTTCATGTGTACAAGTCTTAAAATTTTGATGAAGGAAACTTCCTTACTCTAAGGCAGATAATACTGTTTTGATATGGCTCTACAATATTTGCATTTGGAAACTGTAAATTGCTTTTCATCTTGATGTTAATGCCACTGAGTGAGTAACAGAAGCCAAATAATTAATAACCAAAGCCACTAAACTTACAATCTAGTATTTGTACTGACTGATTTCACAAAATAGATCTTCTCATGCTTTGACAGCTTGAACTAGTAATTCTCACAAGGCGCCCACCTTTTTGCCAGATAACCAGACTTGAACAACAGTAAATTACATGAACATGAGTAAAATGCTCAGGAGCCTTTGCTACCCCAAAGGCAGCGCTTTGCTCCTGGTAATGTCTTAATGCTTTTGCACTTGGAAGCATCTACAACTGCAGTCACCCAGCAGCCACGTCCTGTCCTGCATTGCCTCAATTCACTCTGGCTGAATGAGAAGTCTGTGATCAAGGAGGACACTTATGCTTGAGGAGAGAAGGAAAGCATTGACTCCCAACGTATTCTTGGGTTTACACTCCGCTGAAACTTTCCACTTCTCTACTTAGTACTGGTTCCAAGATTCATTTCTGTGAGCGCTACTCATTGTTGCAGTTTCCTGCACATGTGCTGTAAGGGAACTTTTGTTAAAAAAAACTCCTCATGGATCTGATGGAACAAAAACTAACATAAGGATTTTTGCACTCAGTAATCAGCATTAGGTGTTAGGAGGAGTGCAAATGCAAGTCATCATTAGATGAATCTTGCATTTGGCAGTAGTTTAGGGTTTACCTGAACTGCAGGTTGTTAAGTCACACTGTGACTATTGAATTTAATGGTTGATAGTGGATCTATCAACTCTTAATCCATTCGTACTTTTCATCTCCACAGAACTGTGCATCAATGAAACCTGCAGATTAGCTCCATATTCCTTAAGAAGGTACCTAATTCTATTTTTAAAGCTGCTGCCTGATCATTTTCTTTGATAAGCCTGGGATCTTATTTTTTTGTAGAGTGAATAATTGTTCCTCTATTGGCCATTCTTTTCGCCATTGCTTGGCTTTTTCTTTCTAATTTTTTGTATCCTTTTGGAAATGGGATGGTCAGAACTATATTCAATGCTCGAGATGCAGGTGCAATGTACATTTGAGAGAGGTATTTTTTTCTTTGTTTCTAATATACATACACATAAATGTGTCCTTTATTTCTAATTCTTAACTTTGCCTCTCAGAGCACTGCCAATCATGGAGGTTGTATTTTCAAATTATTCACAATAACAGCAGGCTCCAGGAGCAAAACGTTAGTAACTACAGCTTATCACTGCATATGTGCAACCAGACTTTGGCTGCATGCTGTCAGAAGTTACTCAGATCCAGCAATATAAACATAGGTAGTTTGGAGGTAGAGCTGAAAGTTAAGTATCAGATACAGCAATGGAAATATTTAAAGTCCATTTGAGCATATCTACTCTTTCAGAGTGCTTTCATCAAAGACTGTTTTCACATCTAGACTCACCCATCACCTGTGCTGTTAACAAGCAACCACATAAGCTTCCCTTTGTAACAAGAGGAGCCCAGCGTGGGCCTAAGCTCTTCCCCTCCTTGGGTGGGGATCATATCTGTGTGTATAAATACCTGATGGGAGGGTGCAGAGACAACGGAACCAAACGCTTCTCAGTAGTGCCCAGTGACAGGAGAAGAGCCAGACAATCCACACACAAGCACACTTGCAGAGCATAACTGTGAAAGCATTTTTGTAGCCAGGGGCGGAGTAAAAATATTATTGCCATTGCTAGCAACAGGCCACAGGCATCATAACTGCCTATGTTCATTGCACATAGCCCAAGTCCCAGGCTGTTAGGCTAGTTATCAACGTGTTATGACTACCTGCCGTGTGAACTGGAGCTTGGTACCAGGTGTCTCTTGTTATAATGCACAGTTCAAGTGGGGGATAATATAATAGCAAAGGCCTTGAAAATATGCAATCTGTCTGATAAACTGATTTCAGCTAAGACCAATTGCTTTGTACCGTTACTTTGTACTTACATTGTACCAATATACTGTCTTTGTACTTTCTACAATATTTCACAGCAACTACAATAAACCCCAGAGCAGTTTTAAAAATACTGATTACTCCTCAAAGGAAAAGTAAGGGATCTCTGTTCCACCATACTGGAAAAGGCTACCTGTACTACAGATTCTTTGTTATGCATTCTTCTGGATAGCTAAAAGGTTTAATCAAGCAATTTTGAAAGTAATAAAGATTATTATTATTTTAAAACAGATTATTTATTCCAGTTCTGTTCGCTATGATTTTTACCAAATGTTTGTCCACGTAAGGACAAACTCACAGCTACCTATTTTCCCTTGAAGTCTAGAATTGTAGAGTAACTTCAGCTGGCAGGATTCCTGACTATCAGTTACTCCAAACCCTTCCAAGAGCAGGGTCAACTAGATCAGGCTGCCCAGGTGAGTTCTGAGTATGTCACAGGATAGTAATCCCACAGCCTCCCTGAGCCCTTAGGCCTCCTGCACTCCACCACCTCGTGGCAAAAATGTTTTCCCTTATATCAAACTGGAATTTCCCATGTTTCCACTTACATCTGTAAACTGTCATCCTATTACTACGGAATTGCATGAAACTTCTGGCTTCACCTTCTCTCTAGTCTCTCATTATTTGAAGAAAGCAGTACGATGTCCCTTTGGCCTTCTCTTCTTGAGATTGAGCAACTCTGTTCTCTCAGGTTGTCCTCACTCAGGACAGTGAGGACTCCACTGAACGCCTTCTGGAAATCCAGGCAGACTTTTTTGACCATATCACACTTATCCACATTTCCTCCTTCAAAGAACTTCAAGCTCTCTTTCATAGAAACCACCCACCAAAGACATTCACTTCAGAAGTCCATCCTTCCTTCTACTTTCTATGAATGTGCTTGTCCCACCTACAGGTTCACACTGACAAGGCAGCTCAGCAGTGACCCACAGACATAATGTCAACCTTCAACACCCCTCCACGCACGTTTTTGGCAAAGGATATTTTCTTCATCAGAGAAACAAATTTCTTTTTAGTCAATGTCTACATTTCTCCCAACACATAAAACAAAACTCCATAAAACATGGTACCTCCACTTACCAGGAAGTTAGGAGGCAAAAGACAATCACAGGAGGATTATATAGCCAGGGTCCACCCTCCTTCCCTCAGTCTTTCTGCTTCCCCTGATGAAGTATTGATCCTTTCCTCAGTCCTCTGTTACTCTTATTTCTAGCCCTATTTCTCAGTGTTTCTCAGAAGTAGTAAAGAAGGGAAGATGAAAGAGAAGTCCTAAAAAAAATTACAAAAAGATAAGTAATTATCTAGAGATCTTCAACTGATGTGAGAAGCTCTAGACTCCACAAAAAGTAGTATCTCATAAGAAAGAAAACAAAGCAACAACAAAAAAAAGAGAGAAACAGAATTGTTTACAGCCCCTTTCTTCCCTCAAAGCAATAGGCCAGGCCCTTTTGTGGGCTGTGCCACACCTGGGTGTCACCAAAGATCTGACAGAACTCAGCTGGCCAAAACGTGAGTCCCCTGCAGCTGCTGAAGGACCACCATACTCCGCTTATCATTCACCTGCCTGCCTCTTGTCCCTTGAGACAACTGATCTTGCCTTATTTACCTAAAGGAAGATACTGGTAACTGCATGAGATCTTTTCAAATATGGCTCTGAAGAAATACACATGGTACAGGTCCTCCAGTATGTGGAAGGAAAGGTTAAGGCATAAAAGGAGTGTCTGCATTTGCAGCATCTATACAGTGACAAATCTTATTAGCAATGGCACCACCAAACAGACCAAAACCGCTCCAGGTTTCCCAGAGCCAATCCTTACTTTTCAGAATTCCCCAGTCACCCCTCTGAGAACCACCAGGCAACACTGACTGGTATCTTCCTGTATCATTTATTTGATGGAAAAAAAAATCAGACATGTTAAACAACAACAGTAAAATAGACACTTGGTAAGCACCGCAAACAGAGCTGCAGCAGAAAGCTGAAGAACTTTAACAGCCGATTTGATGAAAGCTGGTGTGCTTCATAAAATGAGACTGGAGATACAGAAACATCTTTGAAACAACTTATATCTAAAACATTTGATTTCCCTTACTAAATGAAAGCCACCATCTACCTGAAAAGTTTCTACGCTTTTTTTATTAATCTGAAAGAAGGAAATGAGACTTGTGTGCATTTCTGTCTGTAAGTATGCTGCTTAATAAATTCTGAACTATTTGTTTGAACCAAATCTGACTGATCTTGAATATAAAATGCCCCAATACATTTTAGAAAATCAGGCAGTTGAATAGAAGCCGAAGAGGTCATTCAGGCACAGTATGAACCATGACCTCCATCTCTGTTAATCTCTCTCTTTCTCCAGCCTCAGAAAGACAGGGAGAAAGAGAGAGACACTCGCATTGTGAATGCTGCTGCTTCTTCAAGAAAAGCTTCAACTGGAGCACACCAACCTCTTGCCCAGCAGCATTTGTCTATATAGCTTATTGAGTTTCCAAAAAGCTACAAGCTTCTTCCAAATCTTTTTTAGAGTTACATGGTATTCAGAGCATCATCTCTCATAAAGAGTATCTGACACTTCATGAGTACGTTCAACAGCTTTTGTATAATTCAGTAAAGGTGATCAACACAGATACACTAGAAATCACTCTTTGTTAGTTCTGCTTCTCATGAAATCACTTATTTAGGGTATATTAAAGACTAAAGCATTTACTGACCATGATCTGTGAAAAAACAACGCAAAAATTAGCTGAGCTGGCTCAAAAGCAATGCCTTTATCTTTCTCTCCTCATTTAAAAGTATGCGAGATGAGTGAAGTTCTGCTTTCACATTTTTCCTGCTTTGCTAGGAAAAAAAAAATGTTTGCTCTTATCTGTTAGCTCACTCCAATACCCCTTTTTACTTTTTTGACTGTCCGAACACATGTATGGAGGTTTTTCTTTGTCTATGGAAATACAAAGAATTTGAGAAAACAAATGCAAAAAAATACATCCTCTTTGTGCTTGGAAACTAAAGCAGAAATTAAGAAGTGCCAAACAAGATGCTCTGTGCAACCTTGATTTAGTCTGTTTGTGTGTTAACTTTGATGAGTCACCAACTTACACGGCTATCTACTATTCTGTCTAGCTTCATTAGCCACAGAAAATAGAATGGTTTTGGAAGCAAACAGGAGCTGTGTATGTGAAGTTATTGTATCTCCAATGTGTGCAGCTCTTGCTACAGCCAATGAACTAGGTAAGGAACTGCAGGAAGAAAGAGGGTGGTCTTACAAGAGGAACTGATTAGGAAGCTGCAGACTGCTATTTTCTTTCACTTTTGAGTTCCTGTAAGAGTCTAGACAATTTAAACTATTTCAAAGATGGTCCATAACAGCATATTCTCCATTTCCCAGGCATCTACCTTGCAGTCTCATGGATGAATTTACAGAAGTAAAGCGCACAAACAATTGTAACCGCACGTACGCTGACTGTAACACCATTCTTTGGGTATGTAAAAAACCCTAAACTTAAGAAAAAGGGGAAAATCTTGAATTAGCCCTTCCTTACTGGAGAGGGTAAAGAAAAGGGCTTAGGCTAGACCCCTGCTTTTTCCTCATTGCAAATATATAGATATTATACAAAATTAAGAACTTCAAGTTTCCATTCCATGAACTTTAAGAAATCTTCTAGGTACTCCAAGCCTAGTCATTAAGCAATCTGAAGAGATTTCCTACTGGAAATCAGTAACAGCTATGGTTTAAACATGTAACATGTTATCTGAAAAAAAAACCAAAACTCCCCACAGGGAGTGGCACAGATACTGTAACTGCTGTCTCAAAAGCTTTTTATATCAATGACTCTGTGCCTGGATTAGCCATTTACAGAGCAGAGACAGGATCTTTATTTTATTTGAAAGGGATTTACAAAATAAAACTAGATTAAACCCTATAGAAAAAAGCCCTTGAGGAAATTTTTTTTTTTAATTGCAACTTGGCTACTATGGAAGAATAAGAAGAAGTATCATATTAAAAGTGAAATTAAAACACCACAATGAATAGTTGCTCAACATGTTTTGGCATGGGTAAGAGAACAAGTGAGCACGTAGTAGAGCCAAAAATCAGTAGAAGTCTGGATATGATTGCAAAAAATATAATGCAAGAGGGAACTGCCACCTCAGAACTGTGAAAAGAAACTGCTGGAACACACACAGATCACAAGAAGTGTTGACAAGACAAATCTAAGTGGGAATGTGGAAAAAGGAGCAGAAAACTGAGAAATCTCAACATATAACTTGTTTCTCAACAGTGGATGTCTAGGACTCACTAAGGAGTATTTGAGAGCAAAATGTAAAAAAAGATACACCTATGTAAACTTAATAATACTAGAAAGACAAAACTTTACATAATGGATAAAGCAGCAAGTACTGAAAAGAGTGCTGAAAGACAAATAGTAATAAATAGCAGATGAAATACAAGAGGGAATGAAGAGTTTGAGTACATTAATTAACACAAAGATAGTGGCCTCAAGAAAAAAAATTAATCAAGTACCACTAAGGAAAAAGGAAAGAAGAAAAACACAGAGAAGCATTGCAAGTAAGGCAAGTTTAATCTGGAAAATGGCTTAAATCCTTATTTACAATCTCCCCTCAGATTTTTTTGGATCCTCTACCTTACAAATTTTAATATCAGAATTAGTTGAAATGGTGTGTTTTGCTCAAATTAAAAATGGCCCTGTAAACACATCAAGTATTATCACGCCACTAATAATATTCTTTGTAGATCTCCAAATGCAAAACACCACCTATGCAGCCACAGAATAAAGCAACCACCTTACTCCTCTGGTTATGGCTTACAGCTTGGTGGAAAAAACCTTGAAGTGGAAAAATACAAAGCAATACTCGGGTAAAATAAAATATTTTAACATAACCGACAGCTCATGTTTTATTTTGTAAAGAACATTTAGTTTTCTTGGTATTTTGTAACAAATCACTCGGATTTTTTTTCTCATTTCCCCCCCCCCAGCTTTCAGCACTTTAGGCAATCTTTCCTTTTAAGGTTTCTCAGTGCTCCCTCTCCCCCACTATCAGTTTAAGAAGTCTGGAAGTCTTAGTATCAGGATGTCTTTACAGTAATATGCTGACATGTTTAAGTTTAACCATAATGCTGAATTTTCTGTACAGTACCCTTTTTCTTTGGCATACCTGCATTCTCAGCCATAACTCCATGTCAACATAGTCTCTGTCTAGTAATTGCTTTGTTGTCCTTCCCACATGAAATTTTCCTTGAAGCCCATGATAAAAACACCAAAGGGTGTTATACTATGGGTTAACTGCTTGATAAGAACATTCAAAAATTAAGTTACATTTTTAATTCATGGCCCTGTTCAGCAGTATATTCTGGCTCTATCGTTCTGCAGCACCTTAAAGCAGCCCCACGACATACTCATCAGATGAAATGAGTATACTGCTATTTTGGCTGTTGAAGCAAAGCTAAACCACTGGGATGTACACCTGTCTGCCTCTCTCTTCTGCTTCCTAAGCTCATCTTTGCAGATGTGCCCGCACAGAACACATTCTTTTCTTGTAATTTTCAGAAGCCGTAATTTCTTCCTTTTGCCTTATACTTTCCTGCATTTGGAAGCACACATTTAGCTCTTGATCATTCATTCCACTGCTACAGATGTTTCAGTTTCCCCTTCTCCTTGAATTTTCCCTATTAATAAGATCTCATGCATGTAATCAACTTTTTTCTAGGATATTTAGTACTTTGTTGCTGTTATTAAGAGGCTGATAAGAACTAAAAAGAAATGCATTGAGGATTGCCCATTTTCAAAATGCCTACCACCTCACATTGTTTCCATGAGATCAGTCTCAAAATACCTAAGGGTTAAATGCATATTTCAAAATAGTGCAATGTCTCTCACTGTTTCTAATCAGAATGAACTGCAAGCTTTGCTCAACACAGGCAGGCAGAAAGGAACACCACCAGGGGGTGAGGAGTACAGATGCTCGCCCTTCCCAAGAGCAGCTTGTTGCCTAGTCTTCCTTCAGAGCACTGGGACACATTAGCCACCTAGTAAGATCACTTCTGTGTGTATTTCCCTGAAAGCAAGCTAGGGGATAGCCATCTGTGCATTCATCTGTGCATGTTAAATCTAAATCTAAGCCCTGAAGTTTATCTCTAACTTGTCTCACATCTTCACAGCTCAGTGTTAAACCTGGTCCATAGTATTGCTCTTGATTTTATAACCTACTGTAATCAGAGCAAAGCCAATGCAAGTAAGATGAACTTCTAATACTGTATGATATAATAGACACACTTTACAATCAAAACAATGTGCGATAGTATAGTACTGTATAAGGTAATGCATATTAGTAATATTACTCTAGTACACAGTTGAAATCAATTAACTTACTCTGAATATGTTAAAATTCTTCCTTCCTTACCCAACCTCTGATTACTTTTTCTCCCTAGAATGTATTAAACACCTCTGTAATCACTGAGTTAAGTGTACTAAGCTGTCATTCATGCACAAAAGCACTGCCAAAACTAAACCCAATTAAGGAGGTAAAAGAAACAGTTATGCCATTACATACATAATAGGCAAAGTAGCACTACAAAGTAATCACTGGCCAAAGTATCAGACAACCAGAGCAATAAAGTAATATACCAAGTTAAACTGACAATTGTTATAGGCCGCCATGCCTTTCTCAAGACCAAGCAGCTTCTACCCAACAGTTATGAC
>VYZV01021405.1:1785-15725 GCA_013401275.1 Pandion haliaetus | reverse complement strand
AGGTCTTTCTCAGTGCACAGGAGAGTGTTAACACTTTCTCTGCCACTTGCTGAGTTGATGCTCCAGGTACCTTGCACCAGCATACCTCATGCTTTTAAAATCATCCTTGGTATTCCCGATTGCTTTAAAACTCATCCTGGGCATTCCTGACTGAGAAAGTAGCAGAACAATACTGACTATTTGCAAATAACCACATGAATATGGAAGATCAGTTTTTTAGAATAGGAGAAACGTTTTTCATGTGTTTTAACATGAAAGCAAACTGCATTGCCAGATTTTTATTCACTTACTTTGTGTTAGAATCTTTACTGACAAATTCAGTACTTCCTACAGCATCCGTCTCTCAGAAAGGAAAGCGCAAGCAGAAGCAGAGCCATACCTCTGACATCGAAGTTAGGCAGAGGCAGTTTGTTTAGCAATATGGTGCATCAGCATGAATTTGGACTGCATTCTTGCTCACGGAGAGCTGTATAATATGTAAGGCCCACCACAAGTGGAGAATCCAACTCCTCAATAAGTTAAGAAAGCAATCTCAAAATAAAGTCTGCAATTGGAGGTACATGGGCAGGCCCCCTACGTTTCTTTGCTACGGGTCCTGAGGAAGGAGACCATTATAATGTGTTTAAAATAATCTACAAGAAAAAAGCATAGCTTCACAATGTCTGATAGAGACTAGAAATGTTTGGTTGTATTTACAGATAAAACAAGTTAGAAAATCCATAGGTATTTGGGTAAGTACTGAATTAAATGAAAAATCAAATGCATCCTATTTTCCCCTCTATAAATTGACAACAGGATAATTTCTATAGACTTTTTATAAATTTACCCTACAAGGTAAAGGTAGAAGATAATTTTTAATGGATGTAAAACAGTGAATATGTAGGAGAGCAGCTAAGCCTCATGAGAACCTTTCTGATAAATGGGCTTGCTTTAATTATATAGATGAGAAGTCAGCAAATGGTATTTCATATCCAGCCTTTGTGAAAAAAATGCAGTACACAGTCCTAAGTACTAGNTGGAATTCATCCTTCAAGCCCGAGTCTGCTTACTTTGATTTTTAAATGGATGACTGAAAAAATACTGATTTGTGATAGTGGGTAAAACTAGAAAAGAATAAGAAAACCCAGCTTTTAAACCATGGGTCTCCAAATGATGCGCTGGATCTCTGTTGCAGCTATCCATCTGGGGGTACACTGTTCTCTACTCCAGCTAGGGGAGAGGACTCTTGGGTAGAGAGCAAGTAAACAATTTATCTAAGGTCACCCACAAGCATTGGCAGAGCCATGATGCCTGAGTTTCAAGCCTGTGCTCCTTTGACTACTAATATCAGCAACATTTACATCAATACAGTCTGCTATTGTGCCAGGTAACACTCACTCTAGTATCAGTACAGACAATTCACATGATCTACAGAAAGCAAGCAGATTAATTTATGTCATCAGTATATATAACAGAGAGAGTAAATAAAGTAGCTGTAAAATAAGTAGGAAGCAAAACCTTATGCTCCACACTGGTCTTAAGTGTCTTGCTTTGTAGTCAGTATTTAATTCAGTGTTATGAAATTTAAGGTACCTTACTTTTAAGCTGTAGATGTCTGTCAGAGTGAATCCTTGATCGACCCTTGATGGATGACATTGACAGACAGTTGGCATTTCAGGACAGTCGGTGCAGCACTTTCAGGCTGTACAAGGGGAAAAAAAGTAATGATGATCACCAAAGACACAAAGCTCCTTCTGCCTTCATCCATATTCTATGAGCATTCCCCCTTCACCCTTCACCTTCCACATTATTAACCATGTATTTAACAATGGAATAAGAACTAACACAGAAGCCACTCATCTAAGGCAGACTGGAAGCGCCAGGTTGAAATCACAGGTTGCAGCATGAAAATATAAAAGAACTCATGGCCTTTACAATTTTTGGTCTGATTTGTGAAGGAAGTGTGGATACCTATGGGAAACATTCATTCTCCAAATGGCTTTGGGAAGCATAACTCTAAATAAATACATAAGCAAGCCCTTTCTCTTAAAAATTTGGTAGTTGCATTCACATTATAATTGCTAAGTGATATTTGTGTTCAAAACCACATATTAATCATAAGAGACATGACCTTTAGAAAGGTAACATTATTGCTTTTTTTTGTTTGTTTGTTTTTACATTGGGACAAGATACTGTATAAGTTAAGGCAGGTCACACTTAAGACAAATAGAAGAAAGGACAGAGTCATTTAAATCATGCCAGCTATAATTTTATGTAAGAAAAAATAAAGTTATATGAAATTGTTTCTGCAAGATTCAGCAGAGCGTTGTTTAGTAATCTCGTTTTAATGCCTAGATAACGTTTTTACACACTGATTTCACATCTAACCAGTATCATCTTTGTAATAAATAAGACCGATGTCAGAAGGAAGGCAGAAACTCCAGCTGAGGTCAGAATACCTGAGATGGAAGAAAAAATATAAATTGTATAAACCCAAGAATAACTTCCAGTCTGGGTTCTTTTTTTCAGCATTGAAGTATTTTACCCGGAGAAAAGAGAAGCAGCCTAAGCTGGAAAGACCTCATTGTTCCAATATATCTACAGAAAGTTTGTTCTGTTTTATTCCCTTTGAAAATCTATATAGTAGAGGTCATTTCAATGAACATCATAATGAAAATGGCTGAAGAAAATATGCGCTCTCTTACAGTTGTGCACATGTGTGAACATATCTATAATTCATTAAAACTTGTGAAAGAAGGGATCAGAAAGGGAAAAATTGAAGTTTATCCTTATCAATCATCCAAGCTTTTTGGTTATGAAGGGGCTTGGATTGGTACACTGGATTTGCAAAATCCCATCCCCCATAATATAATTATGTGACCTGTCAGAAATGAAATTGCATGTCATGAAATACTGCACAACCCCATAAATAATTAGTGTTTCCATCTTCCAAAGCAAATTGATAAAACTGGTATTTGGCTTAGTTCTTTCAGTCCAAGAAGCTCTACCACACTTGTGATGTTAATTCAATCTTCCACAGTTGGAATAATAAAACCAGAGATTTTCAAACTGAATCCCCTTGCCAGCATGAAGGGCAGGTAGATTTAGAGGTGTTATAGGATGTCCAGAGTCAATACAAATGTGTTTTAGAATACAACAAATATTATGAGGTGAGTTTCTTTTGTTTTTTTTTTAAGAATCTATTCAAACTAGCCATTCTTCTGTCTAATTCACTGAGTAGAAAGACACCGTCCGGTTGTGTGGAATACGGGATGGGACTTTCTGCCCATATATTTTAGCAGTCCCAAGTCACGTGCCATTTGCAGCAATGGCATTCTGTATTTTTGTGATACCAATACACCCTTCCCAGAGAAACCCCAGCTGAGTACAAATCTCTGTGATCAACTGATTCTGAAAGCAGATCTTGTGCTTGCATTTGAAAACCAGAATTCTATGGTAGATACCCATCAGTGCATCTCAGTCCCATATCAACATAGCTTAAGGTCAGACTTTTCTAAAAATTCCGAAATGAAAATTAATATGAATTAAAAAATAAAAGCAAACCTATGCAGATAAAGATATGGATTTAGGCAGCATTCAGCAATTACTACTTTACAATACATGCAGGAATCTTAAGTGACTCTTCTGATCCTTAAGGCTTTTGATCCTGGCAAGACTGCTAATGAAGTCAGCTGAGCAAGACTGGCTGCTTGCTAGAAACATGACAGTTTAAAACCAAGGCAATTGTCAATTTTGGCCCAACATTTGTTTCCAGAGAATGACATATAAATTAGGAATAGAACTACTCAAAAACCAAAACCATCCTCCAGGGAGTATCATATTCATTCAGATGGAAGAAATGAGTCTTGGCTTATTTCAGTCTTGTTTGCTAGGAAAGCAATTAAAAAAATCACCCAGACTAAACCTTTATCAATTTGAGCTGTCTACATTTCTATTAGTACCCTGAATTGTTTTGGGGCACAGACTAATAAGAATGATACGACAACTATAATTTGATTTTGATTTTGTACATTAGCAAAGTTTGCAGGTGCTTCCAAAGAAGCATGAGTGCCAGCGGCGGACGGAGGAACACGCTGGGTCAACTCCGTGTGAGTGATAAAGCGTAGTCCTCTTTATTAGCCCGAATAGCGCTTATTTATACAGTTTAGGTTAACACGAATTAACTTCTGATTGGTTTAAGTAACTAGATACACACGGGTTAACTCCTGATTGGTTTAAACAACTAAATACACACGAGTTAACTACTGGTTGGTTTATGATACTCTTCAAGGTCGCAGTGTCCTTGTTGTTTTACTGTTATCAGCCTGGCTTGCAGTTTCAGCTCGGACTCGCGGCCTAGTCTTGCTTCTTATACTAAGTTCAGAGCAGGCTGTGCTCGTACAACTGTTCTGTGGATTCATATCCTTGCTCTGAGCCATTCTCCAACACATGAGGACAAGTATAATAGAGTGTGGAGGATTTGGACACCAAGAGGCTTGCTATCTGGTCACAATCACATGTCTGGGCTAGAATAAGAGACCCAAATTGGATAGGTAAGGTCCTCAACTACAGAAAGACTGTGATTATGAAGCAACAGAGTACAGCCTGGAGCGTGTCATGATTATAAAATTGTCCTGTGGCATCATAAAAAGAAAAAAACAAACCACCTTTCCAAAGTCAACAATAAAATTCTAATGTGGTCCTTTATAGCTGTCCAGATAGGGATTTCCATACACTAGCAGGTCAGGCAGATTCATCCAGTAACCCCAAAATGCCCCATAGCCCCACAGAAGAAAGAAAAAGTGTAAAGGGAATGTATGGTGCAGAGTAGAGACAAGAGGAATTACATTCTGCTCCTGATATTTTGAATAGTGTCAGTATTAGAGGAGGCTGAGAAGGTGCAGCAAGGTGTAACTCACATTGTCAGTAAAGGAGGGAATATCTTCAGATATATCAGACTCTGCAACCGTTAGCATAACTGGCCTATTGGCTAATGTCTCCATCTGATTTTCTCTTTCATGAGTTTGCTACACTAGTGGTCCAAATGGAGTCTTCACAACATAGCGATGACTACAGTGCATTGCCTTAGCAACACCATCTCCTGCAAAGTAAAGCTGCTCAGGAATTTGCTAATGAGACAATATAAATTTCATGACCTAGGACCTTCCTGTCAGCACAGCATGTATGAATCAGAATATTACAGCAGCAAAGGTATAATATTTTTCAGCTAGAAACAGGATGATACATGACCAGCCTGAGGCATACTGCTTGGATAGCAATGGCCTGTTGGACTACATGGATGGGGAAGGAGTGCTGCTTGGCAATGCCATCACTCACCTACTCCATATCAAGGCTAGCATAAGTGTGTCTCCCAGGTGGGGACATGACCAGTGCTGCAAGTGGCCAAGTGTGGGAGGTAGTGAGCACTCCAGATCACCAACTATCAGAGTTCTGACCTCCACTGATGGATGGTTGCTGTTGCCATGTTGCAAGGAGGACCTAGAAGGGATAGCAACACTTAAGACCTGATGATACTTTCAAGGACTCAACATTTTACAAGTCAGTCAGGCCCCAAGACAGAGCTGCATCTCAACTCTGGCCAAAAGCAGCCCAAGCTTTTAGATTTTCTGGCTCTTCATGGGTTAAAATAATGTAAAAATCTCTGAGGGACTCTTCTCTTTATGGAGTTGCTTTTGCTAGCTATTAGCTTAGACCATTTGCTTCATTTTGGAAGTAACTGGATGTAATGTTCAAACACACCAAGAAAACTTAGGCAAAAAATCTTCATGAGCTCAATCACAAAACCTCCCCAGCTTGATCAGTAGTATTTATAAGACTCCACAAAAGAGATTTACTCAAGTTCCTCATACGGTTCTGCAATAAGTTTTTAACATCTATTTGTCATTTATTAACTCCTAAATTACCATTTGCAAAAGGTACCCTAATAGAAATTGTATCTAAATCTTAATTAACAATTTTAGTTTTGGCCTTTTGTGTGTAATTTGAATGACTCCCCAAAGAAACAACCCATTAAGTGATGTGCTTCTCAAAATAAATGGAGTGAAATATATTGCATATATCTGCTAAAGTAACTGAAGCTGTGCCTCACCTCCTATTCTTAATAGTATTGCAGCAGAGTGCCACATTGTCTCTGGACAGCGAAGTAGGACTTTGTGTCATGACAGCCTTCATATGAAAATTTATCTGATTTAATCTTTAATCTCTCCTTTAGTTACTAATTATTCCCCCTGGTGCAACTGTAAGATGAATGTGAGGATGTGCACAGGCTATAAAGTAGACTCTTATTCTTGGTTGGCTTTGACATCCTGGAAAGTTGCAGAGCTCTCTCTGTCTGGGATCTACTTCTCCCGAGGGCTTCTTGGTTTTCTCAGTGTCCAGCCACAGTGCCAGAAGAATGATGACACAGTTTAGAGGGAGTCAGGAAAAGAAATGTCTTCAAAAATGACTCCTGATGCAGGGGAGCTCTATTTGGGTATAACAGAGGATGCAGAATATCTTGGGTCCAGCATACCATTATAAGCCAGATGATTTTCATCAGTTACTAACACTCCCCTCAGCATGTCATTGCAGCCAGCCTGCAAATGAAGGCATAAGACCCGCAGCTTTACAAAGAATTGCTTTTAAATTGTTCCTGAGTAGAGTCTGGCACCACTGTTCATACTGTCATATGCCTACTGTGCACAACATGGGGGAAGGTGCTATTTAACATTTCCCGTATTTGTGCATGAGGCACTATAAAGATCATGGCCAGATTTGCAACCCACTTTTAATAGTCAGCCTCTGCTCAGGAACAGGAACTTCAGCTTATTTGGCTGCTACTAGGTCCAACTAACAGTTCCTCCCCAGCACAGCATGCCATCAGCTTGCCTTTTCCAGTTCAACAAGGAAGTGTTGGCACAGCTGGCTGACTTTGGGCAGTCCATGTACGGGGGCTCTTCCAGAAGGGAATCTGAAAACACCATTTTAGGCTGTGAAGTTCAATTTGTACTATGGTGTCTTTGGGAGGATATTTCTTCTAATACACTCAGCCACAAATGGAAAAAAAAAATATTTTTAATGCTTTTTAAGCTTGCGTGGTGAGGAAAAACTGAGATTTTACCACAGAAATTTGTTCAGACATTTACATGTAAACACATATTCACATGTGTTTTGGTGAATGCAGTTTTCAATATGCTGGACCAGTTTCTCACCTGGTACAAATGAGTATAGTCCCAAACTTCCAGTGCAAAGCGTGTTCACGTAGATACTTCAGTGGAACAACACCAGCTTATGTCAGCTGAGATTTCTTTCCTGGATTAGGCTCAAATGTGTCTCAAAACACAAAGTGAAATTTATTAAATTGTGGCTGCACTTGCCTTCATTTTACGTTGCAGGTAAATGCTTCATATTTCAAGGCAAATGCATGATTCAGCTCAGGTTCATCTGAAATGTATGCACACAGACTGAGTATTTCTTTCAAATACTCAAACCAGATACATTTTCAGCTTCAAGTTCCATTGTAAACATTGCATACAGCTCAAAATCAAATAACATTAACCTGTAATTTCAGCAAAGCAAACTCCAGAAATTGTGCCTAGTTCTATCACCTAGTTATCTGGGGTTTATTTCTTAAAATATACAAAAAGGCAACCCTCAGATTAGCATTTAACACAGTACTCTCAAGTATGCTAATTGTGATTAAAACCCTCATTCCTCATTTGGAAATAAATCAAAGCACTCTTAGAAAAACCACAGTATGAAAAAAAAATAATCAAAGATTTATGTTTCATCACTGTGCTTTTAGATTCTGTATGATTATAAGTGCTTTGAGGAACATGTTTGAAAGGAAGTGAGAACTGGCCTGATACATATATCAGGTTAAAGACTATATCTTGTTTTGTTGGTGTAAAATAGGATGCCTCTTTTTTTTCTTGTGAATTACTTTTTCAGTATATAGATTTATGGCGTAGAAGAAAGTGAAAGAGCATTTTTACACAGTGCTGCTAAAATTTACAGAGGTGCAAAGACAAGGTCTATCAGTTTCTAGTCTGATTCTCTATATATAACAGCTTATTATAACAAATCAGTAAGAATGAGAAATACGAAAGAATACAATTACATTATTAAGCTTAGATATTTTTAAAAAATCCTTGAGTCTTAAAGAGCAGGCAGTATGATGCTATGCAGTTTGAAAGGTCAACCAGTTACTAGACTCAAAGAAGAAAGTACCAAGATTGTTAAGAAAAGAACACTGATTTGGGCATTCAGAGAAATGGGGAGGAAAAAAAAAAAAAAAAGAGGAAAAGAATTTAAAAAAATACATGCACGCACACTTATCAGACTAGGTAGTCATGCTATTGGGTTTCCCTCTAGTAGACTATTTTATGTTTGAAACTCTAGCTCTTCTTTTTATTTTTCTTTCCCGTGGCAGATGAAAATGGCAAAAACCTAAAGTTTCCTCTCTACTGGAAAATGAATGAAGATTTTTATTATTTTTTCATTAATAATAGGGTATGACATTCTGGTCAAGTAACAAAAAAAAGACACAGTCCTCTGTTCCAAGAAATCATCTAGTTAATTATATTAATATATTATTATTACTACACAGCATCAGACACAAGTTTAAATGTTCCATACTGAACACTCAAGTGAGTATTAACATGAGAAACTGTCATTCAGCAATAGAGGTAAAAATAAACAGGCAATGCAATGTACATGCAATAGTGCAGTGCGTAGAGGCTGATCCCTTAGAAAACACCAGCTGTTACAGAACAGTATGGCACATCTCTTTGGAAAAGGGTTTCTGCAAGACTGCCTTCCTTTAGGAAGCATCATCACCTCAGCACCTGCCAAGGTCCTTAGCTTCACCTCATTCAATGGCATGGGCTCAGCAATCTAAAACTCTTCTGCAGCTCCAAGGCGGAGGATGTAGTCACTAACTGAACCTAGCAGGGACAGGTATTACAGGTAATAATACATTTCTTCACCAGATATCCATCTGCATGGGACTCAGAGCTTTCCTGGGGACATTTCAGGACAGAGGATGAAACTTAAAAGAAATCCAAAACTTCATTACAAACTTTATCACCTTCAATGCTCAGGAAAAGGGGATTTTAACCTTATTTTTCTAATAGAATAAACAAAGAAGAAATCCTGGAATCTACTAAAACAAACCTGACCTCGTCTACCTGCATGCAGAAAAGATGAGTGAACAAACCAGTAATAGCAAATATTAGTGACTGTACCAGGTGTTCTTCAGCAAGATGTATTGTGGTGTTGAGTGCAGTATTTACATGCCTATGTAGGTTACACTGGACTAAAATAGAATTGCTCCCGTAAGGAGAATTCATATCCTGAGAAAGGTGACACAGAAACGTCTGCCTGTGGTTTACTGATTTGTAATGTCAAGTAAGGTCAGCTAAGCAGCAAACAGATATCTTATAGTAATTACGCCTTTGTTAGGAATACACAAAGATATTTCTGGCTACCAGAGAGGAAATATAATTTTTTAGGTTCACAGAAATTGTGGATTAGTATGGCCAGTACATAACCATATTTGCATGAATAAAAATGCCTCTCCAAACATTTCTTCAGCTATACAGATCACCTGAATATGAATGAGTTGGGTACAGAGCCAGTATTGCCCTCAGTCTAACTTGCATGCTTGATTAACCCAGAAGAGTTCGCAAACATGTCCCATCATTATTTCTCTCTGTCTGTCTTAGTAACTGGCTTTAAAAAAATACAATGGGGATAAAAAACCCAAACCCCTAAACAAACAGGAAATACTGTGGCTATAACTTCTAAAGCCTATGCCCCTACTATCTGCTGACAGCATAATGCAGACCAGATCTCCTTTCAGTATCTGAGCCTTAGGAATGCCACACAAGGTATCTGAAGGTTGTTCATGATGGAGCTCTGTCCATTTGGAAGATGGGAAAGAAGCAGAGAAAGTTGTGCTGCAGCCACACCAAAAGCCTTGCTATTTCATAGCTCTTCTACCTTTTGAGAGACCTGCTATGAGTTAAAAGAACATGAGAAGAGGAGTATGGTGTGAGGTTCAACAGCAGTTCAGATGTAGCAGCAATGATCTACGTGCACCATGACACCTAACAGCATTTTAGTGCTGTTATTAGCTTTCAAAAGGAGCGATGAAACACCCCTGGTTCCAAACACTGAAAAGCAGTATAAAACCCAGTGTGCCATGAGAACCAAAGCACCCTCAAGGGGATCAGCAGATCTAAACAAGATTTTAATGTTAATAAGTGCCGACTGACCTTTTTCATTAACTAACTCACATGTCTCCAGCAGACAATGGAGTAGCCATGCTGCACTAGCAATAGGTAAAGTGGACAAATTAATCCTTTAGAAAGAATTAACAGAATTTAAATGAAACTGGCTTCCAGAAAGACAATTTTCAACAAAGTTTTTGAGGTCTCTATCAGCCCAGATCTGAACAATACCACTGCAAAAACATTATACTTATGTGGAATTAAGAAAAAACAAATTGGACTTGAGTAGAACTGGAGAGAATTACCAGCCAACCGAGACCCTAGACTGTGCTGAGATGTTGTTTCCATCAGAAATATTTAATTAAATAATAATTAAAATCTGGGGCTCTGGAGACTGGAGTTCAGTCTCCTGCTTTGTAGCACATAACCAGTGAAGTCTGATGAGGTGACTTCATCCATCTCTACCTAAACTTCCAACCTATAAAATGGGAGTATTACTCCTTACTTCTCAGGGTGAAATCAAGATAAATACATTTGGCAATTTATTCCATATGCAGTAGGACAAATAAAGCCTCTGTGTGTATATATTTTCCCCTTTTCCTCACGTGGACAGGAAATCCAGCTTTTTTGTGCATCTCTGTGACACTGTGCCAGACAGAACCCAGCATGTGTAATACCTAGTTCAAATAACAGTTGGCCAGCCAGTGCCTCCTTCCTGACGGGCACACCAGCTGCTCCCAGGCAGCATGTACAACAGCTCAATTCAGCCAACTTGACCCTTAGCAAACAATGATTTGTGTTTTTCTACTCTATCCAGCTTCCATTTTTTCACAAAAACTGTAAGAATGTAACTATATCTACAACTTCTGCTCTCTTCCAACTGTCTCATGAGTTCAAAAGTTCCTGGGAAGTGATCATCATGTACAGTTCACTCCAAAAAAAAAAAAAAAAAATCAGCTTAAAGATGAATGGGAATTGCTTTAGGAGGGTGTAATTACATTAACAGGAGAGATACATTTTTAATTGGGGGGATTTGTCATCTTACATAATTGCAGGGGGATTTCTGAGGTATGTTCCTCAAACTGGTCAAGTTGTCATCAATTAAATAATTAGTCTCCACTGATTTTACTATTAAGCTATGGACGTAATGCGTATTTTAAATCCCAGGCCAGAAATTTTATTCCAATAAGGCTACAGTAGTTTACCTGATGCAAGATAAGGAAAACAAAAAGTTTAAGAAACAGAAAAGACACAGCAACATGAAGACCAGATGCATTGCATTCAACTGTCATAGATCAGTCTTACCCAGTTTGAGTCCTCTGCAACACAAGCATCACTCTACTAAAGATTAACATTTCTTCTGATTTATTAACTTTCAGTGTAGTTGCAAACAGAACAGTCTCTGATGTCCTCGTGGTCTAACATCTAACACATTCTTGCAAAAATGAAAAGCTGGATGCTGCCTTTTTCAAGCGTAAGGTTTGAAATATCAGGCCTAAACATAAGTAGTACTAAGGCTCCAAGGTGCATATCCAACTCGGCAGTCAGCCATTGAAAATTCAGATTTATCATATAATAATAGAATCATTTAGGTCAGAAAAGACCTTTAAGATCATCAAGTCTGACTGCAAACCTAACACTGCCAAGTCCACCACTAAACCATGTCCCTAAGTGCCACATCTACATGTGGTTTAAATAAGTTTAAGATTTAATAAGTTAATATCAGTTTTTAATTAATCAAAGTACAAGATGCCCACCCTGATGTTATTATCCTTTGAAGATAATATTACCTCAAAATATTGTCACTTAAAACAGCAGAAGAATTAAGCTGATGTCTGCTAAACCTGCAGAATGAGCAGGTTAGTTACAAAAACGTAAGAAAACAGGGATACAAAAGGAGAACGAAAGAGAAGGCTGCACTGCTTATGAGGCACATGCTTTGATATGGTATAGCATGATCTGCATTGAGCATCAGGATGTATACTGGTCATTCTGTCCTGAGCTCACAGTGGAAGAAAAAGGTTTCCCAGTCAGTTAGACTATTTCCCTCATGGACTTAGTCTGATGTGTCCCATTCACTTGCATATTTCATGATTTTGGTTCTTCTGCACCCCTAAGGGAGGCCATATCTACAGTATGCAAGGAATCTAAGGATCTCATGAAATTATACAATTTTGAAAGGCACAAGGCCTTTTCTTCTCTTCTAAGAAAACATAATTCCAGCCAGTTTACTTGTGACATTGTGGACCGTGGCACCTCAGGTTGAATCTCCAGAAACCCCCATTATGCATCAAGACAGACAGAGGGCATGTGGGTCATACCAAAAGGATTTCTTTTTCAATGTCTTGTGAACATGGGAAACTGCCCCCAGAGCACTGGGAAAGAAGGCACTTGGATCCTGCATGAAGACTTGCAGTGGGAATTCAATTCAAGCGTGTGCTCTTAAGCAAGCAATAGTTTTCCTAGTATTACCACTCTGCATCTTTTTTGGTACACTGCAAGACAAAAATCTGAAACTCGTTTTAACTGCATTAAATAAAATACATACATTATTACTTAATTAAGTACAACTGTAAACTCTCTTGTTCTTACTCTTTATAACCCGAAAGGCACAAAAAAGACTGTAATACACTGAAATAAAGTTCAGCATATCTTTATTATACCACTCTGCCTTTGCACTGCTCTTTCATCCAAAATATCCCTTAAGGATGTTCTTTACTATGCTTATCAGCCACCCAGTCAATACTAAAAAGACTGCTTGTATATAACGTGATCATCTTCTGACCATTGCTTTACTGCTCGTAGTTAATCTAAAGTGAATACAGGAATTCACCGTTTTCAACACAAAGTCAGGTTTTCAGTTAGCACTGAGCAACCGATTTAAGTAGGATGGGTATAGGTCCCTATACCAGAGATCGTACAGAAACTACAAATACTGTGACTAGTAGAACAGAATATTTGGTTGCTGGAAATCCTTGGCTTTTTCACAGAATCACAGAATGGCTGAGGTTGGCAGGGAGCTGTGGAAATCATCTAGGCCAAACTCCCCCCACTCAAGGCAAGGTCTTCTACAGCAGGTTGCTCAGGACTATGTCCAATCAGGTTTTGAGTATCTCTAAGGATGGAGACTCTACAACCTCTCTGGGAACCTGTTTTAGTGTTTGATCATCCCTACACCAGGAATTTTCTTCGTATGTTTAAACAGAATTTCCTGTAGTCAAGTATCTGTATCCTGAGACTGGAATAATGTCGCTATGAATCTTGTCATTTTATGTCCTAAAAAGTCTTCTTTTAAGGATGTTGTGATTATAGAAGCCTGTTAAGACACAGGCAACATTTGCAACCTAATGATAGAAGACAACTGACTTCTTGGCATCATGTTAGAGTTAGAATACCAGTTTTTCGAGATATACTTTGCTGAATGTTTTTAGTGTGTTGGCACAGGAACTGCAGAAGATAAGCTGATTTGGTTTATGGTACATAGCAGTCCTCAGTGTAGGAAGGCAGCTTTTATTTTGAGGGATAAAAAGAAACTGTAGGCAGAAGCAAATTAGGTTTGACTATTGTCTAAATTAAACAAAATTAAAATTAAACCATAACAAAAGCCACAAAGCCTTCGAACCATATACAACTGTTCTTGTGCAGCTCTGTGAAGAGTCATGCAATAGTCAGAAATGGCATGATTTAAACACACTAAACAACAATTTCTTCATTTTATAAAGATACTTC
>VYZV01021393.1:2687-36744 GCA_013401275.1 Pandion haliaetus | reverse complement strand
GGCCCCGCCCCCCAAGGACCAGCCACCCCCCACCCAGCGCTGACCTGATGGGGTTGATGCGCAGCTGCTCCTCCCGCAGCCCCCGCCAGGCCCCCGGCAGGAACTCCTTACACCACAGATACGCCCTGCGCCGCGTCCGGGGGTCGAGCGGCGGCTCCTCCTCAGGCGGCGGTAGCAGCAGCGCGGAGGGCGGGGTCGTGGCGTCCCCGCCTCTGCCCGCCGCGACGGGGTCTTTCCCCTCGGGGTCTGCGTGAGCCAGCGGCGACGGGGGCTGCCCGGCGGCGGGGAGGACGCCGCCCCCCCCGCCGGAGCTGCAGCCGAGGAGGAGCCCCAGCGGGGAAGGGTCGGTCTCACCGTTACAGAACTTGGTCTTCATCGCGTGAGGCGGGCGGGCGGCGGGGAGGGGGCGCGACGGCCGTTGGGGCGAAGAGCGGGCGACCGAGAGTGCGGGCGGGCGCAACGGCTTGCGCGCTCTGGCGCCCTCACCTCGCGTTCGTCCCTCCACCGGTAGCGCGAGCGGCGATTGAGCCGCGCGCTCGCTCCCGGCCCCCCCTTTTATACGCAGCTCGGCACGCGGGCCCGCTCGCCGCACGCTTTTTTTCCTCCGTCCTGATTGGCTCCCGGTTTTCGGCCCCGGCCTGGAGCGGGGAAGGGGGTGTGGGGGTGGGGCGAAGTTGCCAGCGAGCGCGAGGAGGGCGCGCGCCTTCTCCCAGCTCCCGGAGCCCCCGGCGATTGGTGCGCGAGGGAGCACGAGGCGCTCGCTCGCGCCGCCGCGGCCGCCCCCTGCGCGGGAGGGGCGGCCAGGGAGCACGCCGATTGGCCGTTCCCCGGTTGTCTCGGTGACCGGCGCGCGCAGCCTGGGACGGGAGCCGCAGCGGAAGGTGACCCCTCCCCGCTGCTCCTCACAGCGGTGGCAGCGAGGCCGCCGGAGCCGGCCACCTGTCCCCGGCCCGGGCCGTCAGAGCCCCTTGGGCCCCGCTTCCCTTTCCCTCCGGGCTCAGCCCAGTCCCCGCCGCTTCTGGGAGCCCCGTTGGTGCCTGCCGCTCCTCTCGGCCCGGCGGCCGCCCCTTAAAGCCTGAGGAGGATTTAACGGGGGAGGGTCGAGCCACAGCGGGGGCTTGACCGGCGTGGGGGGCTGAGCCGGAGGTGAGCGCTGAGGACGGAGGGAGGGAGCTGGCCGGGACAGGGCGTGTTGTGCGGTGGAGCTGTCTTCCTTGTGGCGTTGGTTACGCGGTGTCCAGTTGAGCTGGTGCTCCCTCAGGGCCGGCCGTGCCAAGGCTCCATAACGTGTCATTCACTCCTGGACTTGCCACGAAAACCGGTGGGAAATCTCTGTGCTGTGCAGAGCGGGTTACAGCAATCAGCAATATGTTTATCTGAACTCTGCTTTTACAGGAAGTTACCGAGGTACTTGGTTATCATGTGCGAGGGCCGATTCATGCCTACATGGTAAACTGATCTCTCTTGGCTCAGGAGAAAATCATGCCTGAACAGAAAGGTAAGCTACAAGAAGAAAAATAATTTCCACATGCAGTGCTTCAAGGTTGAACTTCTTTGTTGGTTTTGGTGGTGGAAAGACATTCTCCTGTTATGGGAACGTCAGCACCTGTCTTCCGCTCCTTCGCAGCACGAGGAGTGTTGGCGGTGATGTCACAGCCAGCTGGAAGGAGCTGCAGTTTTCCTGGCCCTCCTGCAGCCAGAGGGGATGAGAATGTTGCCTAATATGTTATATCGCCTTGTCATAAATGAGCAGTAAAGGAATAAATCACCTCTAAGCTTTGAACTACCTCTGCACTTCTCTGATTTTTTTTTTCCTCCTTTGGCTGTTCTCCCTTGATGGTCTTTTACTATATGTAGGAGAAGCTTGTGGGGTCTTTTAATAATAGTTGCCATTATTGTGGCAATCGTCGTTAAAGCTAGGGATCACTGGGTTGCAAGGGACTTCCAGATAGGCTCCTTCCCTCTTCCCTTCCCAAACTATTTCACCACATGGGCTGCTCCCTCACGTTGTCTGAACTCTTCGCTTTGGCACTCCAGTGCTAGAAAATGCCCAAATAGCCCAGGGATTTTCTGAGAAGTGGCTGGAAAGCTCCAGAACTGCTTTATGCTGGCACAACCAAAACTGTCATGGCTGAGGCATGCCAGACCCTAGTTTACAGGAAGAGTGATGTATGGGTTAGGGATGCCAAACTGGAACAGAAGAGACACAGATTCTCTTTTCTCCCCTTTGTGCCTCTGCTTTTCATTTATGAAATAAAATCCCTTAATCCAAGCACAGATTAGGATGCTGGGGAGGGGACATGCACTGGCTGCTGGAGATGGCTGTGGAGAAGCCCTTTGTTTTGGAGGTCCCTGCTGAAGTACCTGACAACACTGTTGGTGAAGAGCTAAACACCGAAAAACAGTTCTGCAGATGGAAAGCTCATTCTGGGACAAATGCTGATGATATCTCTACATGTGGGAAGTGGTGAAAATACCAGAAAAATTTGCCTTTCAAACTGGCCTTTCTGCTTCCAAGTGCTCAAGTTTCACACTATTTTGTCATAGCGTAACATGACATTTTTTTGTTGCTAATTAGAGTTGACTGATTTTTTTCTAGATTGCTATTAATGGGGAAAGAAAAGGCAGAAAAGTTAGAGAAATAAAAGATTTGTTTTTCCTGGGTAGAGAGAATTCTGTCCACTTCTACTAGACAAGAAAACGCCAACCTTTTGATGCTGGCCATTTCACTGACATTTGCTCATACCAAGTTAGAAGTTTTGCTTCAAAACCTCAAGTAATCTCTTTCAAAGCCTCAGAGAAGGAGCTGGGAAGATTATGGCCCTATTTGTTTTATATCCTTTTGATTACAATACACCCTTTCTTAGTGTCAGTCTAGCTTGGGTTTCAGTCCTGTAATGACTTCTGTTTTGATAAGTATCCTGGACCCATATAAAGCCTACACACTTACTTCCTTTAGGCATTTGTTCTGCTCATTACATCATTTATTAACACTTAATTAGTAGTTAGTAACCCATTGTAATTTATTGTTGAGTTTACAAAAAGGGTGTTACTCACTTGAAAACTGTTCAGAGTGTTTTACAACAAACATGGTCTATCTTGTGGGGAGCCACAAGCATGTACAGTGCAATAAAGGCGAGAACAAAGCAGTAGAGGAACTTATGATAGAAATAAAGGTGAGTAATCATAAGGGCTTGCAGGTTTGATTGATACAAAGGCATATTGATATGTTACTTGCCAAAATTCTTTTTCTTTCATTATTCCCAGAAAGTAAATGTTGGTTAGGGAATTCATTATTGGTTAAGATGACTTTAAATTGTAGGTAATAGTTCTTTCAGCTATGCTATCCTGCCGTTGTGCATTTCAATTGTAGTTGATTTGAATGGGCAGGAAGCTGTGTAGCAGCAATGGCATAAGCTTGGTCTTACTGAAAGCCTAGACAGCAATGCCAAAGATGAATGGTTGGAAGGCATGATGCAAACCCCAGTAGAGTATGTGGAAAGACAGGTACTGGTTTCACTAAACATGAAAATAAATAATTTTCTGCTCTGACCTAAGAACTTCCCTTGTTTGGCTCAAAGCATGTAGGAGGAGCAATGTACAAGAAATTTATACTGCTCTTCCTCATGCAGTATATTTTAAATGGATAAACAGAGAGGTTCTCATTCTAGAGCTACTGAGATGGTTCTTTTCATTAGTTTTAGGTCCACATTCAAATAAAACAATCAAAAAAAAAAGAAAACAAACCTACTTCTACTTGTATGTGACCTTTTTTCTGCTCCTAAGGAGGAATCTATGACACTGAGATAATGCATATAGTCAAATTCAACAAAACTAAGGCTTCCGCTAACATCAGAATATATTGAAACCTAAAAGGCATCAGAAAAAAACTCAAAGAAGGGAATTAAGTACTGAATTATTGGCTCAAATGCTCCAAGACTGAACAGTTAAAATACTGGACTCAGACTTGAGAAACCTGATTATGTTCTCAGCAGCAACTGACCCCTGCTTCCATTTCTTGTGCACTGGAAGCACCTTCTTGTTAGGTAACAATGCAATACCCTACCCAACAGATTAGTCAATTAACAGCTGTCTTCTTAAGTAACGGAAAAAGGCAAACGTGTCTTCATGTTCCTGATGTCAGATTTTACACCATAGCAACCAAACTGCATTAGCATGCTTTTTTTGTAGATAGCAGACATGGGTTCTGTATCTATGTTCAATTTCTGATCCCATCTAACAGGTTAATCCACTGTAGTATCTAATAAATGAGACCCATTAAGAGAATAATTCTTCAGCTGCTGTTATCCCCTGGATAACCGAGCCTTAAAGCCTGTGAAGGAAGTAACAATGAGGTAAGTAGCAATAGGGCACAGACAAAACACATAGCAACTAATTATGCCATAAACAAGGTACAGTCCAGACTAAGATCCTGTCTTCTGGGGTGAGCAGAGACCTGAGAGTTTGTACAACCTCTGGTGTCAGTATGGAGGGAGACAAAACTACTTGTCACAGAAATCTCCTTCCCCTCAGACAGGAAAAAACAAGTCCTTTTCTCTGTAATTTACTTTTCCCTCAACCTCATACCATGACTGTAATCTATTACTTCAATGGCTGAACAGAATACAATGGTCAACGAGTCCACTACTTCCTTTGAAGTAATGGAGATGCTTCTTCACCAAGTCTTGATGAAAATTTCTACTTTTCACTGGTTCTGAATGCAGTCTTAATCACATAATCAATTAGGAGAGGGCATATGTCTCTATAATGTAATAAGATGAACCAGTTGTTAATTTATTAATTCCTGTGATTTACTAAAGCTTATTAGAATATTTTTTCCCAGTTTTCTGTAATACTTGTATATCTGCAGCAAAGGGAATTGCAGTTGGATTGATGCATGATTTTATTCACCCCAGTTGCACTGGTGCAGTAGAAATTGCTTTGTGCTCACAAAAGAGCTAAGTCTAGAATTCTGACTCAAAAAGCACTCCATTTTTTTTCATGAGTCTTTCTTGCTATTTTACTAAGCAGCAGCTGATTTTACTGGCAAAATCAAATGCCAGCTAAGGCTGCATCTGCCACATGGCACAAAGTGAATGACACTTCTGTAGAAGGATGCAGATATTTATTTCAGCTGAAAAGCTTGCAGACTTCTTCATAGCAGTTGTCAATAAACATTCTTTTATGGACCAGTAGCAGGTTGCTGCTGAGTTTGCAAATCCTGTTTCTGAAGCTCGGCTGAGGCTGGAGACTTTGACATGGGAACTGTGCGGTCGTTGCAAGTGTAGGTGAGAGTTCAGGGCTGTCCTTGCGTCCCTCAGCCTGTTGGCTCACCTCCTTGGTGCACTACTCACAGGGGAGCATGTTGCAATAGCAAAATACTGTCAGCCTAGCTCTGCATTCAAGTTGCACTTGGAACAGGGAGCCTGCTTTCATTTTTCAACTCCTTGGTTCTACATCTGGTAAGACCCTTGATGAATTTTAAAGAAATATTAAGGCTGCTGTTTCTGATTCCCTGCATCAACGGCCAAAAAAAAATGCTGCTCTGAAAGCCAGGGATTATGAAGGTTAGAAGTTGTGTTAGTCACCTAGGTAAGATGGAGCTGCGAGAAAGAGGCTGCATAGTTGCCCCCCGCTCGTCTTCCTCAGTGATGGGAAGAGTAGTGGGATTGTGGCAGACAATGTTCTCCCTGATCTGTGTCTACAGCAACAATACTGCATGGACAAATAGACAATAATCAGCCTAGAGAGAATAGGGAAGAAGAGTGTTTCACCCACAGCCCCCTTTGCTCATCCCTTATCAAGAGAATTTGCAACGTCTTCTGTGCTTTGACGCTGAGAGAGAGAGAACTTCAGGACAAAATTTGAGATGATCATAGGTTGTTTTATTTTCCTTCTGGGTTTGTTTAGTTTCCAGCACAAAATACCAGCAAAAAACCAAGGTGCAGCTTTGGCCCCTGAAGTATACCTGCCAGAGTCCACAGCGTTGACAAGGGCTAAAGAATAGGGGTTTACCCTCAGCACTGCCGGGAGATTTATATGTCTCCTGTCAATGCAAGGGAAGTGTTACACCAAAAAGCAGCCCTACTGAAAGGATAACACGCTCATTTATTTGCTATGTTGGTTTAAGATAACCACAAAGATCTAGAGCTTGTACAGTGCCAGGTACTCCAAGCAGTATGCTAAGATAACATTACCTGGCTCAAGTCCCAGAGAATGACTTTTCTTGGAGTCAGACTGACCAAGCCTTTATTATATTACAAATTACTTAATTTCTTACTCTGTACCAATTTAATCTCCCTGAAGAAACCCAGCTGGGGAACTTTCTCAGGACCTCAGAGAGATTTAAACATCCAGTAGGAATTAGCTAAACATTCTCTTATTTCTGTTACGCACTCCAGCTTTGAAACTCCTGGTTGCGTGTGGTACTGTGGTACAGTAACTGCTTCAGTCGTAGCTGCAACCCACAGAACAATACACCATGAGGTATCACTTTTAATACAGTCCCAGTTTAGTAATCTCTCCCATGAAATCAGGCACTTCAACATCTGTTTTACTTTTGGATGAGCGTCAAACTCTTCTACAAACCTACCCCAGCTCCCACCGATCCCCAGCAGTTCAAGAGTGCAGCCATGCAGCCTTTGTCAAATGAGATTCTTGAAGCAACCTCTCCTCCCAGCTTGGGGACTGCGCAGAAATCCCTTTGCAACGGAGCCCTCCTAAGCTATGCTCAAGGAAGAAAACAGTTGCTATAGTAACCAGTTCTCTACCTGCACTGAATCATTTCTCTTCCCTCTTAATCTTCTCTGGTTTTATTAGTTCTGGGCAAGAAGCAGCTTCTCAGGTCAGGGCTGTGATCAGTTCTGCAGGCTGGAGGAATGCATGGAAGGCGCTGGGGGGCCTTGACCCATCAGGTGGTCCTTGCTTGCTCACTTCACCTGCGGAAGGATGTCCCGCTGTCATTTTGTGACAGAGCCACCCAAGCCGCAAAGGAACAGGCTCTTTGCTTCCCCTTCTTGCCCCCTTGTCCGAGAGCAGGTCCACTTGCACATCCTTTGCAGCCTCACTGGGATAGATTTCAGCCTGCTAGTGGGAAAAGAAACTGGATACAGCCTCTTTTCTGCGATAGCACATTTTTGCAACTCTTCCTGGGCTTAAAAGTGACCACAATAATCACTGAAAACACTCAGAAAGTTCAAAACTGTGCTAAATTGTACCTTTTCCAACATGCCTACTGTGACCAGGCCTTGGACTAAGTTTTCTGCATTCTGAATTCCACTGTGGAAGTATATAGCTGGGAGCCAAAGAAACCTGCTCTAAGGAAGAACCTGCCAGAGCCACCATGAGCCGTTTTAAGTGTGCAACACAGGCAAAACGCCTGCACAAGCTGGGGCACGTTCCCCTGACAGCAAGTGGACAAGCGTGAGGTGGGTATGATGTGGTGACTAGGGAGGGGGGAAAAAGCCACAGAATTAATTACCATAGATGTAATAACGGTCACTAATAAAAGGCTGCAGAGAATTGTGTAGGACAAAGCTGGTAATGCTCTATAACAAGGCATCAGGCACTGTCACTGCTTGTGTTAAACGCTCAGAGCCTGTATGCTGTACAGAGCCTGAGAGCGTTCACTGGACACTTGCACGGACAGAGCAGGAGCAAAACCAATTAGAAGACTTCCTATGTTATGTTCATGTAGCTGCCATTAACATGATAGTAAATGCTCTGTATTTAAATACAACACAATAAAAAGATCCAAGAGCACACCCACATCAATATGTTGCTTGAACAACAGCCAGTAGTAAGGTAAAAACATGCATACATTTCTAAAACATTTCAAAGTCTATTATCGACCCAAATAATGAGGTAGATCGCAGACTAATCTTAAAATTATTTGAACTTCTAAAATATTTTTTTTTCCTCCCCTTTTGCTCATTATGCAACAATTTGCTATGCTAAGCATGCATAGCAATGGACTAATACCAAGCTGAAATAACTGATTTGTAATGAAACTTGCAACTCCGGTACTGCGAGTTACTCAAGCGTGCTGCAGTTTTTTTCCTATGTTAGGATGTAAAATGGTGGATTCCAGATACAGATTCCAGACACTGTAGTTTTGACTTAGGCACTGCTTGTACTTAAGTAATTGGCATAGTTTTGATGGCATCCTGGCAGAGTTTATCGTTTCAGCTAAAGCACAGCTTCTAGCTGGTTATTTCCTCGTGGGCCATTAAACTGCTATCATGGGCACAGAGTAAGGAGGTAGCAGAGAGAAGTTTCTGAATCTTTGGGGAGCCCAGCTTGCAGCAATGGCAGCGATGGGACTCTGCTGCCAGAGCCTCAGACAAGAAACACGTTCTAGGCAATAGCTTCAGCTACCCACCCCACTCAGACACATTTGTTCCTTCCCAGTGTTCGCTTAGCAGCCTGAGGTTAAAAAAAGGTCATTAAGTTAGAAAATGTTTCCAAATATGCAGCAGGATGCTTATTCGTGGAGAGCTGCCTGCCAAAGAAGTGGTCACTGGAGCATACACATGCTGAAGAGCAGGCAGGGTAAATACAGGAGAAGTTAAAGCACTTCAGGGAGCTGACTGTGTTCTTCTTCCTGACACCCACCCACACCCACACACGTTGATTTTCAAGTGTTCCAGCCTGAAACCTAGGAAACTATAGGTTGTCTGTTTTACACAGACACCGAGGATTTCTTGGCCTGTCCAAAGAGTTTTAACTCATAATTTCCATTTATAGGAGGAAAAACACCACTCTCAATTTCCTGTGCTGATTTATTTTATTTAAAAAAAAAAAAAAAACATCTCTTCCAAAATATCAAATAGCATTTGCAAAGTCAGTCTTTTGCCCTAGTATCTTTGACTAAACAATATCTGGTTATTGTACAGTTCTTTAGACATTCAATCATATTTTTATTGCCATATTGGCATAAAATGAGTGGAGTGGATTTTTCTGTGAAACACTCCACATCATCCAGACAAATAGCCTTCATTGAGAAACAATTGCTGATAATGCCTGGGAGGTGAGGGTAACTTCATATACAGCCAAAGTGATTTTGTGATATACCTAAACTTCAAAGCTGCAGCCTGTTTTTTGACCCCAGAATTAAGCTCGCTGTTAATTGTTACCAGAATAGTGTTGCACACTATAGAGTTTTTTACTGTGGCATTTTGCAGTTAACTAATTTGATCTTACCTTGTTTCCATTTTGACACAGAGGAATAACACAGTTACTCGTGACAACTAGAAAATGGTCAGCAAGAAATTAATCCAGATTAGAAACCCTCTGAAAACTGAATGAAACCCATTGCCTCTAACTGGAGCACGTTGTACTCCATTACAGGTATTTAATAGATTTATGAATTAAATACAAAATGCTATCATGAGTTTCTGCTTTCCATTCTGATGGTAACTTGTGCCAACTGAATTTACAAATCTGGCTTGTTATGTATTAACCAGTCATCTGGGAATCTGATTGAGTAACACAGCAGTTGTTGCAATAGCAAGACTCCCATATAAATCATGCCTGAGTCCTAAGTAAACATTGGTTCAAATATTGATTCACGTGAGAGATATGACTGCAGTTTAAGAGGTTACAGGTGCCAGCTGAACTACTTTAGAGAGGACCACTCCTTCCATGTTCATTTGAGATTCACATAAAAGTGCTCACCTCATGTTGAATTCATGGCAATAGAGCATTGCCCTTCACTTTTGATACTGACTCTGTATCAGAACCTATTTTTCATGCTCTAAAATCAAAGGTATCATATCATGTATAGTACTGAGTTACTCAGTTATTTACACTCCAGATAGATGTAACATGTGGGAAGACAGGAGTGAGACACAAGTTATTTTTTATGGGGCACTGAAAGCAGGGGAGGGGGACATGCAGATTTTTTCCTGACATATAGATGCTATAAAAACTGCTACCCAAAAAAACCAGAAGGAGGAATTTGAGGTGAAGGAAACACCTGATGACAAAATGAAAAGCTATCTTCCACACTTTGGAAAATAGGAGGAGTCTCTCATCAGTTGGAGGAAGCTCAAGGGAAAAGGAGTGCCCCAAGCCATCTGTTTTTACGCTAACCAAAGGTATTGTGAACCACATCTACACTAGCAATCTGCTCTTCTGTTGCAATATAGGTATCTCTTTTGCTTAGCCTTGAATCCCAATTGTTCTTGTGAGTAGGACAAACACAGATCCTTCTGCATATATTTCACAGTTACAGATCTAAACAAGAATGAGTTTCCCCAAAGTCTCCTGGCCACTTCTGTCTTAGCAAGTCCTAAGCCAGCAACTAGAGAAAAGAGCGCATGTTCTCCATTCCAACCACTCTGAATAAGTGGGCTGTGAATAACACAAGCCAGCTGCTCTAAATCTCCAAGTCTTGTGGATATTCACTTTTAAAAGTGGCTCTGTAATTGCTATATTCACTAAGCAAATTGTTAAGAAAAAAGTTTACAACACAGAAATTAAGTTCCTGGTTTGAGCAATTTAAGATAAGTATGTTTACATCAAAAGAGCTCAACCTTTTAAATGTAGGAAGCCTGGCATACCTTTATCTCTTAGATTAGCTCATTGCTTTTCTTTTTTAAAGGCACAGAAAATAAATCTATCCATTATCTTACCTTTCAGAGTAACACTGTTTTCTTAATAATATTTGTGAGAGGAGTGGTTGGAATCAAAGCTTAGAGCATCACACCACATGAGACATGGCATAAATCATAAAAGTTTGGAAGTAAATAACCAATACCTAACTAGCCACTGAATTCAGAGTAATTAGAATCATAGAATATCCTGAGCTGGAAGGGACACACGACGATCATAAAGTCCAACATCTGACTGCACACAGGGCAACCTAAAAGTTAAACCATGTATCTTAGAGCATTGTCCAAATGCTTCTTGAACACTGACAGGCTTGGTGCCATGACCACTTCCCCAGGGGGCTTGTGTCAGTTCTTGACCCCCCCTCAGTGCAGAACTTTTTCCTAATATCCAATTAGCCCCACAAAATATTCTCCAAGGGACACCTTTACTGTGATATGCTTTCCACAATGCCATAGCACATGCAGAAAATGAACTGCTCTCTGCACAGCCTCTCCTTGCCATGGACGCATCCCATGCGTGTGCAAGAGCATACTTTTGGCCTGCAGTATCTGCTGTGGTTGAGCCTCTCTGTGCTCCATGGAATGAAGGACAGTGTGAATTCTGTTATCATTTTGTTCCTTTTAATTGCCCATAGCTGTGAGACAAAATCCCCACTTGTATAGTTCCTCAGCACATTGTGCAATTTTAAACCCTTTCCTTACATATGTAGTTAGCTAGCATATTCCTCTGAATTGTGCAAGAAATTCTTTTGTCCACTGGTTGACAAACTAGATAGTGTTAAGGACCTTTTTGCTATTGCAGTCTAGCTGCTGCGGCTGAAACAAACTTCTGTTGGTTCCCAACTGGTCTCTAGCCATATTTTTTTGCCCTACAGAAGCCGCCTTATCTACCACAGGAATTCAGTTTGCCAGTCCTCTTCAAAACAAGCCTCCTTTTTGGGACAGGATTTGGCCAGATGGAGGTTTGCCTCAGCTTCTCTGCAGGCTCTGACATGGGCCTGGCAAATCTACCTGCCCTGAAAGAGCATAGGACAGCCAGCAGCACATGGGACCTCTCTGATGTGACTTCCAGTGGGACATCAGGGATCTCAGCTATGCACCTCACTCACCAAAGTGTGGCATGCCTCACAGCCAGTCATCAGCTAATGCACACAGTGATTCATTGCTGCATCGGGGCAGGAGGATATTACTGTGGGATCTGCACCCCAGCTGCCTGGGAAAGCTTGTGCTGCCATTTGGAGAAATGCCAGCAGCAAATACAGCAGCAGCAATCATCAGCTTGGGGAACCACAGCTGTGTGGTACCTAGCAGAACGACAGCTACATCAGACATACACTGAACCAACTAATTTAGGAACTGACTTCAAGAAATGCTGCTCTGGACCCGATGTGCACCTTTCCTGCTCAGAAAAAAAATCTCATGCACTCTGCAGTTCTCAGTGCAACACTGGAGCAGAGAAAGTATTGTAAGTGAGGTGTGGTCAATTATTGTGTAATTCCCTCTCATGCTGAGTTCTGGGAAAAGGGGCAATTTTGTACCACTGTCGCAGCCATTAGTATATTTAGAGGATTTTCTCCCAGATTCTAAACAATAACATACAAGAGTTAAGACTTGTGCTTTCTGGGCTGGCTTGAGATGCAAAAGTATCAAAATACACCTCTATCTCAACAATTGGCTCTGCTACAAGAAATAATTCTAGCTCATCAACCATGTAAACAAAAAATTGTGATTACAGGCCTCCACATTAACAGAAAAAAATCCAACTTAATTCTGACTCCAAGCACAATATCTGTAAGATTACTGTCACTCTTGAGGTCTTCAGGAGGCTGTCTTACAGGGCATTCAAATGAGAATAAGCTCTTCCAAGCACAAGTAGTTAATTTTTCTTACTCCTGTATTGTAGGTTTTGACATACATTGTTTTGCAAGGCTCTTTGAAACCAGCATTTCTGCAAAGCAAGGAGCTAGTGGACAAGAAATCTTTTCCTTGGGGAATAGATGAAAAGACCTACATAAGCCCTTGTAAGAAGTTTCCTTCTTTCACTTGTGCCTGCCAAGGCTATGGCTGCCAAGGCTATTGCTAATAAAGGTTTTGATTCAAGGACGGATAACTTGCTTAGCAGACTGACCGAGTGTGCAGGATCTTGGTAAGATGCTCCCCATGCAGACGCTTTGAAGCGTGTGGCTATCCCCTTGTCCTGTGACTTACCATTCACCTCCTGGAGGTCTGCTGTCAAGGTCCTGGCAGACAAAACCACAGCCATGTAGCGTGTCAACAGCAGAGCAGAGCCAGGCTGTTTCTTCTCTGTCAGTACCTTGTTTGACTTGGGACTTGGTGTATTTGTCCTTAGAGGACACTGGTGTCCCCATACCTGCCTGGTAGTTGGTGTTCCCTGGCACAGCCACAGCAGTCCTGTTAGCCTGAGGAGGTGTGAGACAGAGTCTCAGCCCTGATGGCCCCAGTCGGGTTCTGGCCAGTCTGGCACTTGTGCACAACTGGACTGTCAGCGCAGCCCAACAAACGCTGCCAAAGCTGCCTCTTACTGCCCTTCAGAATCCTTCCTCGTGGCTGCATGGCTAACTGCCACAGAAAGATGCTGCTGAGTTAAAGTACAAACCAGATTTGTAGCCAAAGAAACAACTCCTGCTCCCTTCCAGCCCTGAATTAGAATGACTTCAAAACAAATAGAGTGACCTCAAAAAACAAAAATAGAAGTGCTATTCAATCACCACCTGCCTTCCTGGAAAATCCTATTTCCATCATTTGCACCTACTGGAAACCCTGCAGGGGCTTTCTGTCAGGGTCCTAAGGCTATGCAGTCCAGCAAGCTAGCCCTGAAATGGATGACTTGCTGTCTGCAGTGTTTTGTCCCCCATATTGAAGTCTACAGGGGTCTGTTACACTCATTTTCCCCTATTAAAAAAACATTCATCTCCATGTAAACTTGGCCAAGTCACAACCTTGACAGGACTTTCTTGTTCTTAATAGACTGATTGTTTACAGTCTTTCTGTGCTCCACATCTTCCTTTCCCAGTGCAGAACAACTCGGATCCCAGGATCTCCTCCAAGATTTTATTACACCAAGGATGGGATTTCACCACAGACATCAGCACCTCAGCTCAGCCCAAACTCTTCCATACAGTCAACAGCACCAAGGGCAAGGTTCACTTACTCCTGAAAATTCTTCAAACAAGTGCCATTTTCTTTCCTTTGGCTATTAAAAGGAACCCAGACGGGGCAGCTTGGGTGTACACATCTACTTTGCAGATGTCTAGAATGAAGATGAACACCATCCAAAGTGACTCTGAATTCTGTCTGACCAAGATTTATCTCCAGATTATTTTCCCACTGTTCACAGAAATAGAGAGAAACCTAAGCCATGCACCATCAGCATACAAGTAGCGTGCTCTTTTTTTCCAGTAGGAGGGCCAGACTTCCTTTTGCTTTGTAACCTTCGCGGCAGGGTCTCTTTCCTTAAAAGCACACCA
The DNA here is from genome assembly GCA_013401275.1 of Pandion haliaetus. Lineage (NCBI taxonomy): Eukaryota > Metazoa > Chordata > Aves > Accipitriformes > Pandionidae > Pandion > Pandion haliaetus. The sequence continues at coordinate 22,643 of VYZV01021393.1, read as the reverse complement.
TAAACAAATGAGATCAGATCCACCTAAATTCAGTACAGTTCTCAACACCTTGGCCGAGACAGTCTCTGTTATCTCCTTAAAGAGCGTCTACACTACAGAAAGATGCAAACTACCTGCACAAGAATCAGTCCATGCATTTTCCCAGTTCTGCCATTACTTTTTGGTCAGACACACATCCTTTCTCTTACTTGGTTTCAAACTTGGCAACTTGTCTGTGATAGGGCCCTCTTTAAAAGACAGAAGACTGTCATGCACACACAGAGGAAGAACAAGGTAGCAACTGCTAGAGGCAGATACAGGCAGCTGTAAAAAACCTACCATGTCTTAACAGCAGAAACAAGATAGAAGGGAGGTGTTGCTGATTTGTGCTGGGAAGAGGGCAGGAGGCCGTTTCTGAGATGGTGGCCAAGATTGGGTAGAGCAGGTTGTTTGGGGTGAGATGAAGGTCTCCATGTCCCCTTGTCTCCTCAGGAAAGGTCTAGAGAAGGATCAGAGCATCAGCACAGAGATTCAGCACATGTGCTGCAAAAGCAGAAGGGATGATATTTTCTGGTTTAGCTGTTGCTTTTGGCTGATAACCAGTAAAAACAAAGCTTTGCTCTTATTACCACATTTGAGAGATCAGTGTGAAGGACAACCCTGCCACCAGGCAGAGAGTAACACAGTAGAGAATCTAATAGTTGTTCCCTCCTATCGTTTTCTTTTAGATTGTGCTAAAATGGTAACACTTGCCTTATCTGCAAACTAATAATAGCTCCGAGCAGCATAGGAAAGTTAAACAAGCCTTAAGCCAAGGGGATGTAGCCATTACCCCTATGCACTGACTAAACCTATAGACCACATGCTCTTCTAGGGAAAAAAAAACTGCAAAAGGAACAGGTTTTGTGGTGTTACAGACCTAAAACTACAGTCCTGTGGTCCATCATGTTCCACCTACAAATACCAAACCCAGGTCCTGATCACAGGCTAGCAAAATCATAAGTTTGGAGTTTTTTGCCTTTAAATCAGAATGTAGCCCCCATCAATAGCAAATAGTGCTCTAACAGTGGATTTCATCTATGCGACAACAAAAATAGGAAAGAAAACCCTGACATGAAGCCAGTCATCAATAGATAGGCACCACATGGTGACTAAACTAACATGCCCCCAGGAACTATACCGCTGCAGAAGGGTTTGTTGCATATGACAGAGAAGGGAAGAGGTAAACGGAAATTTCTGCTCTTTTCTCGGTGTTCACAGTCAGGCAATTTGCAGATGATTGGTAAATTCTCTTAAAGCACTTTTAAATGAAAGACAGAAATGTAGTTTGGAGCATGTAGTTTTCTTGCTAGAGCTACATTAACTCTGACTAACTATGCTGCACTGCATCATGCTATGCAGAATAGGATCCCTCTGCTTCTAGAAAGTTTTTGTGCTACTAGTTACTGAAATCCCAGACAATGTACTTTGCACAGAGTGCAGTGCATGGTACTTGTATGATTCTCCTCCCACACTACATCAATTTAATTTAAATATTACAGACTTCTGGGCAGGGCTTTATTTGTTCCAAAATGTATTTCTTTAATGTTCTTAGCTTTCCTTTCAGTAAGGTGTGCTCCTCCACACCCACCCTTTGGCCTTGAGGAGGCGGTCCCTTAACAAACCACTCCACACTGTTTGTTTTAGTAATTCTTAGCTGTGGTCTTTATCTTTGAATCCTGTTTGTGCAGCTTTGGACAAGATTCAATATTTGGTGGGGAGGGTGAGTGAGGTGGGAAGGATTTTTTAGTGCCTTTAGTATTTAATATGTTGTCTTACCTGTGACTATTAAGTAGATGATTTACAAGCTTGTTGACACTGAGATGGTGTGAATCTCTGGCCCTTACAGTAGGTGTAAACACAACTTGGCACAGCAGCTATGGGAGGGGTAAGGGCTATGGAGAACTACAGTTTCTGGACCGTGCACGAAGCACCCAGGAAACCTTAGGAGAAAACATTGTGGTGGATAGAAGGCCAACAGCATCCTGGCCTGTATCAGAAACAGTGTGGCCAGCAGGAGCAGGGAAGCGATCATCCTCCTGTACTTGGCACTGGTGAGGCCGCACCTTGAGTACTGTGTTCAGTTTTGGGCCCCTAACTACAGGAAAGACATGGAGCATGACCAGAGAAGGGCAATGAAGCTGGTGAGGGGCCTGGAGCACAGGTCTTATGAGGAGCAGCTGAGGAAACTGGTGTTCTTTAGCCTGGAGAAAAGGAGGCTGAGGGGAGACCTTATTGCTCTCTACAACTACCTGAAAGGAGGTTGTAGTGAGGTGGGTGCTGGCCTCTTCTGTCAGGTGGTTGGTGATAGGATGAGAGGAAATGGCCTCAAGTTGCACCAGGGGAGGTTTAGATTGGATGTTAGGAAAAATGTCTTCACTGAAAGAGTTGTCAGACATTGGACCAGGCTGCCCAGGGAAGTGGTGGAGTCACCATCCCTGGAGGTATTCAAAAAGCTTGCAGACAAGGCACTTCAGGTCATGGTTTAGTGGGCATGGTTGATGGTTGGACTCGATGATCTTAAAGGTCTTTTCCAACCTAAATGATTCAGTGATTCTATTGACCAGTGCAAGTCCTTCCACCTGCTTCTGGCAGGTCTGTTCATGACAGCAACAGGCTAAAAATCACATCCACCTTCTCTTGCAGTGGCATCTGCAAATTCACAGCTTGCAGTGCTACTCCACATAGCAAATTTGCTAATTAGAGCAGTGAATCTGAGAGTCCGTGACTAAGAGCCACTTGCCAAGGCGAGGCTGCTGCAGCCTGGGCAGTATTAGCTGCTGCTGCGTGAGCTTAGCAGCACAGCACAGGAATGCCTGCAATGTTTCAGACAGCAGGTACTTCACATATCCCGCTCTAGAAAATGTCTGCACTTCTCATAGAAATAGTCCCCTTGTCCACTGCCTCCCTGAAACAGTAACAGTGGCCTCCCTCTTCTCCCCTCCAAGCCCCACACGAATCAAAATCTCTCCAGCTCCAGTCTTAACCCCAGCTCCCCTTTCTGTGGCAAAATCATCATGGGGAATGGAAATTCCACAAATCAGCCTTTGCAAACATGCTGTGGGTCTGCATACGGCCTTGGAAGGCAGGCTGCTTTTAGAGGATGGTCTCCTCCACAGCAGCGAGGCCAAACGTCTGCAGCCCATCAATTCAACCCCTTCCAACAGCCAGAAAAAGAAGTTGCTGAGCTGCATCTTTGAGGCAGGTGGAGCTACCATAGCTGTAAAGAAGACCATCTCTGCTTTTGGCATAATCTTCCCTATGCTGTCCTCATCTTCCTCCACCTCTCCAACACTCAAACACCTTGGAGACATTATGAGTAAAATTTTCTGACAAGTGCTTTTCTGATTTTCCATGTCTTTTAAACTTCCCACCTTTGCAAACTACCAGCCCTGCACTCACCATCAGTACCACCAAGAATAGCAAAGACTTGCACTCCAGTGTCTAGGGCTATTCTGGGAAAGAAAGAGATACAGTATGGAGCCCTTTTTAATATCATATCCTAAAGACACATATTTTCCTCAGAAAACATTTTCTTGTAAGATTCCTGAACTGTTCTAGGTGTGAAATACCTCTGTCCATCAGATTAATTCTTATCACTTCTGGACAGATAAAGTGACTGGCAAGAAACAGTTTTTGTTCATTTATAATTGGTTAAGAAACTTCACTTCTGGCAGGGAAGATTGTAAATCACTGTAGCTAGCACTAAAATCGACATGAAGTGTAGATGCATCAGTTTGAGGGGGGAGTAAAAGCAGGGCTAGTTGCCAACTCAGCAGTGTAAACCTCTGGAAACACACCAGTCCACATCTCCTTTCTTGTCTCCAAGTTCACTTGTATCACTTAAGACAAGATGCCATCAACCAAACCAAACACTTGCAAGTTCTGAAAGAGTTTTTACACCCACCGTCTGCACTATTTGTGAGGTTTGTGTTGGGAACACACTACCAGGGACAAACGAAGCAGCTATTCCAAAACACTTTATAGTCGCTGCATGCAAACAGGCCTCCTAAGTAAACTGTAGGTAGGTATCTTGTACACAGGTAAGATAAGCAGAACTTCCTGAAAAAAAGAATTAAAACAAACTCCAATGTTTCTTGTACAGTGGCAGACATAGCTAATTGACTTGCTGAATAGAAAATATTAATTCAGCACATAAATATGAAAGGAAGGAAGAAATAAATTCACTTAACGCAAGTCTTCTCTGTGTTGGGAATCTACTAAAAGATAGTCATCTCAGTGTTCAAAGGAGAGATTCCTCCAATGTTCAACCCATTCATCTTCACCACTAATCTATGGCACTGGCAGAGCACAGCTCAATCCATCCCAGGCGGGTAGAGCACAGAAAGGCTATTTGGATAGGATGCCTCCATTTCAGTATGATGAAACCTGTCCCAAGACAAGCTGCTACTGCTTGGGGCTCAGAAGGAGAGGGGCTCCAATAAAGTAATTGGATCAAAGATCTTCAAGAGTGGCAGCACTAGCTACACAGACAAAGCTCCAGTCCGCAGCCTGGGAGTCTGCGTACCAAAGCTGCAGCCCCAGCAACAGTGAGAGGTAGGGTGCTACTTCCAGCTGGAACATCTAGGACTGCAGCGTGCCAGGCAGGCCAGCTTGCCTGGGCCAGGTTTCTCAAATGGCGTATATCCAGAGACAGACTATACAGACCATGCCCTGCACAGAGATGACTACAGTTGTGCAGTAGCTGTTCCTCTGGGACCCAATGTCACACACAAATCCTGAGCAAATGGGGAAATCCATCTGCCAAGGACACATCCAGAGAAACTCTGAACTACAGCAACATCTCTAAATGAAAAGTGTTTGCTGCTGTTAAACAAATGCACAAGGAAAGGGGAGCATCCAGGACAAATGATGTGCAGCTTTAGCACTTCATATTGAGGAAACGTCCACTTCTGTAAACAGAACTTCCCCTTCATGACTCAAGGAGAAGAGCTGGGGGAGGAGGGAAAACCAAAAGCAGGCTGAAAGGCAGATGATCTGCCTGGTGAGAGCTGTTTAGCTGTGATTACACACTGCTACTGTACACCCTTTGACTGTCCTGTACTGCCCTATAGTAATCCAATTGCTGCCCTATTTTCTTCTCTCCCAGTGTCCCATTCTTTATTCAATTCTGTTGCTGTTTTTCTTCCACAGTCTCGCTGAGATTAGTGAGGCAACTCCCCTCATCCAAAACACATACAGCTTGTTTATTGCTATCAGTTCACACCTTAGTGCTTACTGATCTCGCTGTGCCTTAGAGCAGGTATTCCCCTTATATATTTTGTATCCTCTTTGGAGACCATTTAATTCCAGCCTTTCCTTCTCTAGCCCTCTTTCCTGTGCTATTTCCCAAAGTATCCCAGAACTCTTACATCCTGTACTAGAGAGCCAACTCACTCTTATGGTGCAATTCAGCATAAGAAAGGCAGAATCATAAGCATCCCTTGCTGACTTCTATCTACACCTCAGTCATGCACTTACTACTTGACCTGCAGCCAATGCTGTGGAGCATTAAGGGTCCTCTCAGGTCCTGGGTGTCTCTATAATACTGGAGTGAGTTCATTATTTAGCAGGTAAGGCCAATGTTATTCTTTCATGCTCTCAACTTGTGCAAACCCCTTGACAATTCACAGCCAAGTTCTCTCAGAGCCTGTGGTGATCAGTAACACCTGGGTTCCAGCTCTTCAGTCCTCTTGGACCAGGTGCTCCCTCCATCAGTGGTTCTCTTTTGGTAGAGTAGGGTGTAGTGGGCATTGAACAGCAGAAGGCCTGAGCTAGCAATCATTCAAATTAACAGGAGCCTTCCTGTTGACTTCCAAGGTCCAAAGTAACCCTGAAAAGCTCAAAGAGACTATAAGAAGTGAGGGGTAGTCCTCCATGATTTTGGGGAATAATAAGGTAAAAGCAATCAGCATCAAAAGCACCTTGTCTAGAGTGCCAGGTTTTTAAGTCTTCTTTTAAGCAGCCCCTCTCATGCAAAGTAAGCAAACATAAAAGCAGGAGCATCTGCCAAAGCTCTTAAGCCAGAGGGACCCTCTGTTCTGAATGCTAAGAGGCCTTCAGTGAGGTCACTCTGATCCAACCAAGCCTCACGATCTTGCTTTTGAGAAGCACCTGGCCAAAGGCAGCCCAAAAATTGCAGATCTTGGATTCAGCTTGTGTCAGCTGTCATATTGACCAGAGCAAGCTGAGAGGTGCTGCCATTACCCATGTAGGACACATCCTGTAGGAAAGCACTGCCCATCAGTAGCAGCTAGAATGAACCCCAGCTTTCTTCTGGCTGTACCAACCTACCCCCAAACTCTTTCAGAGACTGGAAATACCATGGAAAATGGTGTTGGATATGGAGGGTGGGCAGCATCCAGTCCAGGTGCTTCATGTTCCTTTTGTGCTCCTGCAGGCGAGAGAATCTGTCAACTTTTCCCTGAAGCGAAGCTGAGTAATGGGGCCCTTCCTAGATTACCAAAGAGAAAGTAGGGCCAGTCCTCGCTGTGCACCAGAGTGAACTTGAGGAAAAAAGTAAGAAACAGCCACCTGAGCTCTTGCATGCCACTTCTAGGGCCCAAGACAGAATGAAATCAGCAAAATTAGGGCAGTTTCAAGGTTTTACTACTCAACAGTGCAGTGACATCCACCCTACGGTCTTCTGTAAACCTGCTAAGTGAGAGGTAGAGCTGGCAGGACAAGATTTCACTTAGTCCCTCAGTGGGTCTGATCTGCCACTGACTGGAACTTCAAAGCAGGTGAGAAATGTCACCTGCTCAGACTAGTTGCCTTGCTTGCATGGATGGCGACACAAGCTTTGGGGTGGTGGTGGTGAATTTGGCATGCCTTGACTTGTACAGAGAGAGGAATTTTCTTTAAATTGTTATTGCTCTACCAGCTGTAAAAAACTCAGATTTCTATTTTTGTGCAACACTTCTCCAAACAAAGGTATTATACTGACATGCGTAATTAAAATCCACACTCTGGGGAACTGCAAAATTGACCATGCCTTCCAAAGAAGTAGCTTCTAGAAGAAAAGTCAGCAACTCTAGAGAAAGGGCAAACTTCTTCACAATATTAGGGGAGGAAACAGAAAAATCCCTTACTCTTGGATTTCTGCTTTCTAGCACATGGTGTGTGTGTTTATATCACCTTCACTGCCTGAGAAAATGGTTGCATTGCTGCCTGGAAATCTCAGTGCAAGGTCCCTCCTCTTCAGTACAGTTAGTCTCGTTAATCTTTCCATGGTCTCCCCTTTCCATTGCCTATTGCATTTCCAGCTCCTGGGCCATCACTGCCTGTTATTGTCTCCTGTCAAGGTCACTCTTACCTCTGTTCTTGTCCCATTCTTTCTACTTCTCCCCTTCTCCTGTTGCCATCTTCCATGCAAGTGCCACTCAGCCTCTGTTGTCTCACTTGCTAACTCACCCAGTCTTGATCCATGTCCAGACCATCTGAAAGAGAGGAAATCGGTAGAATTTGGAGAAATCAAAGCCTTCCAACCTGGCTACAGGACCAATGTTTTTCCTGGCCCTCATAAGTGGAAGTCATTGTAAAGAGACTTGTTGCCCTTCTGCTCTGGGTGTAGACGTGTTCTCACATAGTGTCTCAGTTCATAACAAAAAGCGTTGTGCACGCTGAATATAATAGCAGATGAGAAACAGAGCAGAAAGGGTTGGGAGGCTGTGTTCAGCTGGAACCACAGCAAATAGTACTTCCAACCAAGAGCAAGGGTAGTCCGTAGTGTCAGCTGCTGTGTTTCTCTCTCTGATTAACAGGTCAAGAAACCTCTGTTTTCCACAGCTCTGTGTTCTGCAGCTAGAGGGGCAGCATGCACTTCTGCAAATACCAAAATGGACAAGTGATGCTCACTCACTGACAGTGGTCTGGCCATTAATAGTTCTCAGGTAGGTATTCAGCTCCATCCTTGCATGCAGTTTAGCAGCTTAAAGCACCATCACCACCCTTGCTGCATAGTTTGCTCTCAGGGCACAAATGACACAGGGTGTCCTCTTACTGCCCCAGAAGCAGGACAAGAGCACAGGATTTACAGAGCCTGAGGGAATGATTTGCTGGAGCACACAATGTTGGCCTAGTACCGCTACTGTGGGGGTCAGGGATGACTATGCATGACTATCACAGTTTAAGCATCGCTGTTGTGCTTTCAGATACAGTCATACCCAGGCAGTGTGGTGCCAGCAGGTAGAAAGACCATCTGAAAAGAATTTTAAAACTTAAGACACACAACTGAAGTAATGAAACATCCAAGCAAAGAGCTAGAAAGGCACTAAAATGAAGTCTGAAGAGACTTGCCAATGTCAACAAAGTCTGCTGCATACCCAGCCTTAACAGGAAGCAGGAATTCCTTGCCTAGAGACTTCTTCTGAACAGAAAGTCCTGGATATGATAAGCTGTCTAAGAGCATTGGCCCTTGCATGGTACAAGCCCACAGGTCTATGGTGAGATGGCAAAATGGATTCCTCTGAAGTAACACATGCTGTTATCTCAGAGCACATTACAAAGCCGAGGTGGACATGGCATTTATATCGAAGTTCAAGTCATCCTTGTTTCAGTGGACATGTAATTCTGCGGCCCTTTAGTGATTCTTCAGCTGTGGAGGTCCAGAGTCTAAGGTCAGGCCCTCATAAATGGGAATTTACTCATGCTCAGCTGACTCAGATGTTGCCCTTTGAATGGACACATCAACAATATGAGTTAAACTGCCTCACCTACTTCCACTAACTCCCTCCCTTTTTGATACCATTTTTGTCAATGCAAACTGGAAGCAGAGATACAACCCAGACCTGCTAGAGTGAACTTTGGCTGCAGTGTGAACTGTTTACCCTGACCACTGGGTAGTATCACCCACGTGGCTCCAAAATCAACATGAACTACATGATCTGATGGGCTTAGATAACATTCACTAACAGCAGACTGAGCAACATTAGGGAAGTAAACTGTCATAATCCAGCTACTGCCTTGTGAACTGCAACACCATTCAGGTGTAATATACTCCTCTACCCAAAGAAAGAACACACACAGCTTTATAACTGAAATCCCACTTCACTCATGTACAGAAAAGGGACTTCAGCATGGGCCTAGATACTGTTAAATTGGAGTATTGGGGGCTGCTCGTAACACAAGCTGTTTGCAAGCACTTGATCATGCCTGCTTGTATTAACTTAAAAGAAGCTACACACTTAAAAGTTTACCCCCTTTCAGGCTATGTCTCTAGCACTGTAGTCTCCTAGGATGGCTGTTAGCACTGATACCTTGCACTGTTCTCAATCTGTCCTTCAGAATTCTGCCTGACGCTCCCTGGAAAATTTCCCAGAGTGGTTCAGCTGGCAGTAACATCAAAAGTCACAGCATGTGTCTGTAGACTTCTTTGTATCGAACATTCAGAGATAGCACACAGCAGAGATGTAATTGTTGCAGCTATGCTCTTAAGAGACTGCTTCTGTCTCAGGGTGTGCCTTTACCAGAGAGGACCATCTCCAAGCAGACCACTGCAGATCCCACTCCAGTGAAAATAGTTTATTCCTCTAACAGCTGTATAACTTTAGGTCTTTGCTGCAAAATCCACTGCTCGAGTTTTGCCCTCAATTTGAGGGTCATCCACACACAAAACCTCTTAAATCTTTCCCCTGGCACATCAAGATAGAGTAACACTATCATTAATGCCAGTCACTGCTACGGCAGCCTCCCTGCCACACCAGTTTCCTAGGACTGCTGTTGAACAGATACCTTGCGCTGTCCTCCTCACCTTGTCCTTGACAATTCTGCCCATTATTCCTTGGAAATTTTCCCAGGGCAGTCTAGCTTACAGCAGCACTAAGAATCACAGCACATGTCAGTAGATGGTTTTGTATCAGATGTACTGAGATACAATGCAGCAGAGGCTCGATTATCACAAGGTTAACTCTGTTATATCCCATTCCTTTTTATTAAAAAAAAAAAAAAAAGGAAGGCATAAAGAAAGAAGGAAGTCCTCAGCAAGAAACCGCAAACCCTTCCTTAAGCGGCAACCAGGCTACCGTTTGGTTGGATGCTTTTGGAACTTTTCCTGATATAACAAAAGGCACCATGAAGACAGGAACTTTGGCAGCAGTGGTTTTGAACTCCACAATCCCTAATTTTCCTCTGTTTTTCTGTGCACGTGTCACTGGAAATATAATCAACTGCTAGAGAAACAGTCACCCTCCAAATAGATATCTAAGCAGCAGCAAGCCTCTGGAAGTTATAATTGCTAGAATTGAAAGGAGATTTTCACCAAAGCAGCCCCAAATTCCTGAGTTTAACTGGTGTCCTGTTTTGCCCAATCACTCTCCCCACAGTGACTGCAGGAGCTGCAGCTGAGCCATTTGCAGCTCGAGTCAGAGGTGAACAAACAGGACACAGCACTGGGAAGGATCTGACCTGAACCCAGGGACCAGTGAAGGAGATGTGTGGGCTGTGGGACGGGGCATTGGAAGCAGCCTTGGGTGCACTGTGGTGGAAAAGGCGGTTTAAGAAGGGAAGAAATACAAGCATCTTCACTGAATACCAGCCTCAAAGGGCTGACACAGACAAAGGTACTGCAATGTTATGAGATGAGTCAGAAGGTGAAGGAAGAGGAGCTGAAGATGAGGAGTGCAAAGGAGGAAGGCGTTCACTGCAACGCAGCAAACACAGTTTAGCTGGAGCTGGAACAAGCTGATTCATTCCCCTCGACATCATTTGTGTGGACTGCTCCCTCTCCTGGGGAAAACTTGCAAAAAAAAAAAAAAAAAACCCCAAACCAAACCAACCCCAGAACCCACAACCCAAACCATTTCTTCAAGCAAACTGCACCCAGAGAGCTCACAGACAGACAGTCCCCATGCTTGCAGGTTCGAGGGCAGGGTGCCAGACCCCCATGCTGGTCTTCCCAGTGTGTGGCTCTGTCCTGGCCAGAGGAGCCCAGCGTGATCAAGCAAACTGTAACCTCCTGAATCCAGCGCAGAGATAAGCATGGCTCCAGCCTGCACAAACAGCAGCAACAGTGTCTTCCCCCTGCGATGGTACTGCTGCCAAGCACCACCCAGACCATCCTCCATGCTCAAACCAATGGAGTTACCCCGTGGAGCAATAGGCTAGGATCCAGGAAAGAGGGCTTGCAAGCACTTTTCAGGGGGAATGCTGGAGTGGAAATGCCACTTTTCTGGGAACTGGACAGAGATCATCAGTTCCAGTCATGAGTGCTGGTAAGGACTGACACTTTTAGCCATGGAAATAAATTTCAGAGTCTGTGAGCAAGCAAAAGGAAGGACGCTCTTGAAACATGCCCTTGTGGTGAGAAATATTCACTACTGACCAACCCTTGACTCCTTTAGGATTCCAAAGTCCAGTTAAAATCTTCACAATGAAGCTAGCTCAGAAGATCTTGCAATAAGATTAGAACCACCTGGTGAAAAATGGCATGTTACAGCAGCCAGTAAGTATCCATATGAAACAGCCCTGGAGAGGTGAGAGGCTCCGCTGAGCTTAACAGCTCATGAGCATATACCACACTGGCTACAACTAATGCCTATGTAGCCTCTTCTGTCTAAATCCTTACCCAGTTGATGATCTCTGCTGTAGAAAAGTCATGGTTTAAATACACACAATTAAAAATGAGAGAAGAATTATTTCCATTTTACAGAGGGGGAAAAGGGGGACAGGTTTGCCTGTAAGCAGGAAGAGCGGCAGGGCTGTGAAAAAAACTAACGCTTTCCAAATCCCTGGAGTTCGACCAAAGTCATCCACCTTGTCTAGGTGCACGTGCTATGCCAGCTTTGTGGAAGCTTTCATCCTAGCAATGCAAGTATGGAAAAAAGCCTTGCTTGATTCTTAATAGTCTATGCAAGTCATCATATGATACCACGTCAGGTAGTCACACAATCAAAGGTCACAAGACATACAGCCATTCCTCTGGGCTTTACAACTGCTTTCCAGAGCCCAGACTCCTCCTTCTTACACTGTTTTGGAGTCAAGTGCAGCAGCCCTCATGCCTGCCAAGCCCAGGGAAGCTCTACCATGACAGTCAGGCCCTGTAAGAGACATCGTTTTTTTGTCTACAGGCACCAACATGAGAATCATAATGGATTTGCAAAATCTAATTAGCCTAAATAGATTCTTGCTGACTGCTTGGCAACATAGAAGGGGTGCAAGTCTCACTTTTACAGATACGCTAGTTTTGTGGGGGAGCGCAGGGAAGACCTTTTCCAAAGATAAAAAGGAATTGAGGAAAGTTACTGTTACCCTACATCTTCTACAAGCTAAAAAAGGAAAGATATCCTCTAATTATTTTACTGTTCTAACTATGGGAGTTATGGCTACCTAATTCAAGACTCATAATACATATGTAGAAGTTTGCATAACTAGGAAGAGTCCTTGTCCTGAGGAGCTTATAGCTTTATGAGACTTACAGGCTTTATTAGGCAACAGGTAGTATTACCCCTGTTTTACAGACAGAATACAGATCAGGACCCAGACTTCAAATGCTTTGGTGACATGTAAGGCAAGTCTGGTAAGGCAAGTGTGAAGGACACACAGAACCAGGAAAAGTAATAAATATAAGGTGGAAAAGTTAAAGACTATAAAAAATAATATCCATTGCAGCCTTCCCTGACCAAAGCAGCCAAGCAGTCCAATTCCCAGGCACTCAAACTGCTCCTTTCCCCCAAGGACTGCCATCTCTGCTGCTGGGGCTGCAGCATGGGATGGTAGCCAGTGCCTCAGACTCCACAGTGCACAGCCCTGTGCTTTGTCACCAACCCACCTCTACCAGGGATCATGTATATAAACTGGGCAGCTGAGGTGGGAGTGCAGGTTCCCTTCTGCCTCCCTTGGCCTGCTGCTTCTGGCAGAGACATTTCTCTCAGTAAGCTCTAGAAAAGCTCAGCTCTCAGGGCCCTTACCCCACTGATAGGTGTGACTATGTATGCTTTAGATTTGGCAGAGCCTCTTATCTCCTCACCTTCCTTTCTGTGAGTCAGTTTGACTTTCTGGAGCACCCAACCTAAGCCAGACTTTCAGAGCAGATCAGCATTTGGGTATTGTTCTCTCTTTTCCTACAGAAGTAAAATTCAGATTCTGGGGTCCTGTTCAAGGACACACAAACAGCTTTTAATAGCCAGCCAAGATTTCCTACATCTCTGACCACTGTCGTCCCACTGGACTAGACAGTCAGTGTCAGGAATGCTTAAGCCTGCACAGAAGGTGATGCATCAAGTCTTTTCTCTGCACTTTAAGCAGTGTTTAGGAGATCAGTGCTATTTCAGAGCCTGGCACTTCTCTGCTGTGTTACCTTAAGGAAGGCAGTTCATGTTTCTGTGGCCCAGTGCCTCCATCTCTCTGCCACTGTAACTGACCTCCTTCACAGATCATTGTGATACCTGGTAGTTTATTGCTGCATTGTTCTTGGGAATTCTTGTTCCAAAAAAGGCAGGGGCAAAAGTAAGAGCCCTGAGACTTAACCCCATGGTTTCTGTGAGAGCAGCAAGCCAGGGCTGCAGAACAAAGAAAGAGCAACAGCCTGGACTGAAGGAAGGCCAGGTAGCATTCAGCTACATCTTTCACTATTTGTATTCCTCCATAGTTTCCATTAAGACTTCATAGAAATTAAGTTACTAGGTCAGTTCAGATAATAAATATCTTGCAGTGTGGGGGAGAATACCAAGTAAACCAAACATGAGAGTTCAGTATTCCAGAAAGAGATGTTGACTAGATGGCCAGGATCTTCCAACTGCTGATAGCACATAGCACAGAGGTGCAACCCCTGAGCAAATACTGATTTAAAAAGTACTGCATAGCAACAGAACAGGCAGCAGCCAACTTGTTCTCACTTGATTTTGGGAGCTGTAAGACCAGCCAACAACCCCTCCTCCCCAGGAACACATACAGCATTCCTGAGGCAAGTGTTAATGCTGGATCTTGACCAAGAAAGGATTCCTACAGACTCAGCGGATGAGAGGAGGATGTTACACTGCTTGCCTCCTTCCCCTCTTTTCCTCACTAGCCCCATTCCTCCTGTGCTTGTACTTCACCTTGTCCGAGGACCTTTAACAGGGTGGCAAATGGCTCTCAGCAGGATGAGAGGCGCAGCAGCACACAGAGCCTGCCTGCCCTTGGCAAGAGCTATTCTGACTAAGGGAAACAGCAGAAACTCAAGAGACAGGCATGGATAAGGCTGAAGGGGGAACCTCCTCCTGGTGGAATGCAAAAGGATTAAAACTAGCAAGAGCACAGCTGCATTCAGCATCAAGTTATTCCCTGATTCCCCTTGCTGAGCACTGCTGTCTAACTCGGATTGTTCCCTCCCTCCAGATCACTGCTGCCTGGTTGTTTTCTCCTCCCAGGTATCATTCAGATGCACTCCTGGGGTATCACACAGTGAAAAGCAACAAATGGCCAAACAGCTTATAACTAAGACATACTGGTTTCCAAAAGGGACCAGGGCTGCAGGGTCAAGAAATTCCTCCCTTGGAATGTGAATGCCATCTTGTGCTGGGAACACTAGCAGTCAATGGATAAAATCCAACTTGTCTAGAAAAGCAAACGAGAGAAAGGGGATGAGAAGCCACCTTTGGAGCAAAGCTGCATCAGGCATTTTGGCTTTTGGAGATCTTTCCTCCTGGTATCAACCAGCATCACTCTGAATATCCTGCTGTAGGGTAGATTCTACTTTTTGAAGGGACAGGTGGGCTACAGCGAGCAGCTCTTTGCAGATATGCTCTGACCCCAAACAGCAGCACAAGGTCTTACCCAGCCAAGCCGGGCCTCAGATGTAACCATGCATGAACAGCACGTTTGGTGTCAGCTCTGGACAAGTCCAGGGAGAAACAAGGTAAAATTTTGCTGAGTGTTACTGACATCCACACTGGAGCCTGTTTTGCAACAGATAAACCAGTAAGTAATCCAGGTGTGGAAGATGAACCAATAAAATGCAACAAGCATTTTACAGAGCAATTTCCAAATGCAAAATACTGCTATCCGAAACCAATGTGCAGGTGAGAGAAGCCAGCTGGCTTGCTAGGGGGAAAGAAAAGCAGGGTTTGAGTTTCCTCTTTGTTTCTTTAAAATTCACGTTGAGGCTTTTACTCTAAAGATGGATAAAGTTTCAGCTGGTCAAATTATATGAGGTGCCTCAAATGAACTTCTGAAAATGCCTGCTTCTCTACACTGATTTTTAGAGGAGCTTTAGTAGACACAGCCTCATGGAAATGTTTTTTTTTTCTTGCTTGTTTGTTCAAAAATGGGAGGTTGTTACTGTGTGAAAACACATTTCAAAGTCAGCCTAAAGGACTTTGTACTGCTATTGATCAATTTAGGTTTAATCTTTTTATAACCTGGAATATTTTTGCAAGCTATAGACTTGGAGACAGTATTGCTTTGAGTTTTCTTCACTTCAGTTTTTTTTCCACAAACTTAAGAGAGGGAAAAAAAGCAGCTTCTGGAAAATATTTCTGCAGCAAAGTAGGAATTCCTTTGCGAACACCTTGGAAAGGAACAGGGTGTGAGTATCCTGTTCATGAAAACTGCTTGCAATCAGAATCCAGTAACATGAATTTTGAAGTTAAGACTACAGCTAGGTACTCTAAGGATTAAAACGCCACAAGGACAATACTATTTTCTCTTAGAGCAAGAGTGATAAACCCAGGAAATTCAGAATGCAAGTTATGTTCAAAAGAAATCTGACTGTGCCTCAGAAATGCAATTAGAGCACACAGCTCTTATCCCAAAGGGCCTTACACAAAGCATGATTCCAAAGCTACACATCTGAGCAGTTGCTGTCTCCAGCGAGACCAGAGATGCATATAAAGGTTACCCTCTATGTACATACTCACAATCACAAGGCTGAGCCAAACACGAGAGCCAGATGGATCATGGTGATTAACCATCACAACTGTGTGTGGGCAGGGGGAGTACATCTCGGCTTCTCAACACAACCTAGCACCACATCCTGAAGGGGGAAAGAGGACCATTGACTGAAACTGCAGAGTGCTGAAGGCAGAGAGAACACCACCGGAGTTGAATTCTGTCTTCCACTTCCCTCTCCCAGACTCCTGCCTCCTTTGGCATTTGCAGCACACAAACTCTGATGTAATGGGACAGATGAACATCATTAGTGATATCACTCAGTTCAGCAACTAAGGTAGCAAAGAGGTGCCAATGTTGGTTCCCAGCAGCAGGGCCACTGTTGACTGCTTCAGTACTGCCAGTACAATCTCAACAGAGAGGAGAGACTGCACTACAACTGCACAGGGGTGAAAGTCTCCGTTTGACTGAGGCAGTGGTCTTTCCACATTGGCATGAGGACAAACATTAGCACCTACTGGGAGCACCGTTCAGGGTTCTTGCTGACTGCTAGCTCTTGCAGTTGTAGACACAAGCTCTTAGCTGGTTTTCTCCAGTCTCCAGACACCCCTCTCCTCCCTCTGCAGATGCACCACTTCCAGGACAGCAGCTGCATCTTGCATCCAGGTTAGCTGCACAGGATAGAAGTATGAGATCGGAGAAGCCCTTGAAGAAAAGAGCTGAAGATGGACTAAAACATTAAACTCCCAGATGGAAGCAGTAAGCAAGGAGCAGGAGGACTGTGTGACCCAAATATTTCCCAGCAGGGAACTATACCATTTAACTGGATGCTTGATGCCATTGACGTGGTATCCATGTGCTCTGCCTGACAGAGCTGCGAGAAGGGGTTTGTACATATGAACTAATTACTGATTAGCCTAATAACACTATCCGTAATATTTGATTACAACATTTTTACTGATAGCGTAATTACTGCCCAACTTAACACAGAAGCGTTACACACAAGCAGGCACGAGACAATGATCAGCTCATCCCCTAACCTGTGTGTTCTCACTAGCTGACAGCAATCACTTCCCTTCCTTCCTACCAAACATTCCTCATAGCTCTTCCCTCTTGGGGTTTCTCCCTCTTCAAGCCTCTGAAAGTCCATATGTCCTGTCCATCCTGACACACCTTGCATGAGGTTCAGACCAAATGGCTCAGACCAAAACAGGTCCATCTATCCCAGCACACAATCTCCGGCAGTGACTGATAACATAAGGTTGGCACACAGGAAACACATCCACATGCTTCTTTTTAAGAGTAACACTGCCACTGTTTCCCCACAACTGACTGTAGCTCAATGGTATAAACTCGTTCCTGTTAAGTGACTACGCTTACAAATACTACTATCAGTATTTCATAGGTGTTTTACAAACCTAGGAAATATTAATGTTTTGTGTATTTTTTTCTACAAAGAATAAGACTAAGTTTGGGGTTATTTTTAATAAAAAGACAAGATGCTACATTTCAGTCTTTCTTGAAACTTTTAAAAACGTCCAGAACACTTTTAATATCTCAATTCCTTAACCTTTCCTTAATCCTCCTCCCATGTATTGCCTGCTATTTTTCCTCTATCTTGAGTTCACGCTTGGTGCTATTTGTATCTACCAAAATAACTTACACACACACATATGGTTAGTTTCACCAGAAATTACATTTGTCATCCTGTGCTGTAAATTAAAAGTAGATATACCAACAGCTTTGGGCTTTTGGCTAGAAATCTAATAAACTTCATAAGATTTTCATTTTATTACACAACATATTCCCCAAGCTGAAAACCTTGCTCATTAGTCACTTACTCTAGACAGCTGAATCATCTCTGCCACTCAATACCGGCCTCAGAATTCAGTTACCTTCTACAGAGGAGGACTTACTCTAGGCTTAATCCTTATGCAATGCAGCATGGAACAGCATGGATTTTTTTGGGGGTGAAACCATTTTTCCACTTGATTTTACAACACTCAATTTCGATATAAAAGTTAACAAGGCAGCTAAGAGAGGAGAGGAAAAGATACAGAACTATTCTGCCTCAAAACATATCCCTTCCTCCCAGCTGCCCCCTGCCCGAAGAATACAAAAATATTTTTTCATTTCAAAATGGTTTTAAATGAAAGCCAGCATGCAGAAAACGCATGGAACATCTACAGATTTTTAACAACTCAAGATTTTAACAAACTGATGTGTTATTCAGCTATTAACAGATACACAGCTTTGAAAAATAAAAGAGAAATACATTGAATTTTCAGGAGTGATTAACATGACCTTAGAATCTACATTCGGTCCCATGTTTAAATGGGATATAAGTAGTTTGGATTCTGGATTTCACTGTAGATCTAAGTCAGCCAGACTATACATGACTTTTCTGTGCGATGTCAAGAAGAAAACTTTCAGAAGCATTTAAGTCACTTAAAAGCCTAAATCTGGTTCTTAAAAAGTACTGCAAACCCTGTCTTACTGTTTGTAACTGAAGGCATCAGCAGTGTTTTCATTTCTAAGGAAGTATACTCTGAGGTCATACCCAAGGTTGGATCTCAAAGCTTGCTGTTACTTCTGAAGTCGGAAAGTGTTGTTCGCTGAAGCATTAGCAATTTGGCATTATGGGAAGGTAACCCCTCCTGGACTGCTGTGACTGGATGGGCCATGGCTAATCTTCGGCTTTAAAACATTTTGTGTTGGCTTTGCCCTCCAGAAGAGGACTTAACCTCTGTATCTGGAAACACTATCCTTCTGTCTCAGCATCCAGTGTTATCCAAGAGACTTTGGTAACCCTGACCCTGAATTACCCAGCAGTTCTGTCCTAATGCTGTATGGGCATGGTTTATATAAATAAGAGTAAAATCATGTCCTATCCAACACATTTCTATGATTGTCATTCTCTACCTTAGATCTACCAGTTTACAACCAATTCTGTTGTAAAATGTTGCAGCCAAACATAGTAATTGGAGCAGAAAAGACTACAAATCTAATTACGTTATAGAATTGATTTCTGATGATCATCATAAAGCATCAGTGGAAAAATCTATGGTTTGTTGGACCCTTTGATAGCTCCACACTTGACTGAAACTCACTACCAAAACCATGAATCTTTGCTTGTTAAGCTAAAACAATTCCTAAGCAACACTGTTTAACTGGCCCCATACCTGTTTTAGTGCTGATGCACCTGTACCTACAAGGAGTCTTCCAACAACACGACCTACGCTCCTGTTTCTGTGGCAGGAACTGTTCTGATCAAATTTCATGCAAGGATGAATCAGAGTAAAATTACAGTTAAATCAAACGTAGCTGCCTGGGAAGAAGTCACAGACTTCTTTTGCCTGTGGGGAGGAGAAGTAACACTCAACCAACCACATATACCTTGCAATAATAAAAATATTTCATGGGATTAGTGTAAATAAGATATGTGAACTCAAGCATGACTACCACAGGAATTCCCTTGGTGGTCAAAAAGCAGCAGCTACAACAGGCAAAAAAAAGCAAATACATAGCTAGCGTTGCTGCCATGAAATGACGCTGAAGAAAGACAACCTACCATAACCTTGTTAACTTGTGAAATCAAGAGTTTAGGAAGGGGCAACAGAGATTATGCAAGGCCATTAATTTACTTATGACCCAGCCCAAACAAGAGAATACTCAATGGGGAAGGGGATTTAGGAAAACACATGACACTAGCAGATATAATGCAAATTTAAGTGATTTTGCTTGTACATTTCAGTAAGTCTTATTCTGTACAGCTCCCAGACCTTCACCCTATCATTCTAAAAAAGGGCAACCAACCATACAAATATGGGGAGCAAAGGAATTCTGTTTGTCAGCATATTTTAAAGAGCATGCACTAGCAGCACTGGGCAAAACGGACAAAAAGAAACCAGAAAAAAACCTACCCAAAAGCTAACATGAATATGTACTTTGGGGAGTACCTCGGGTGCATTTAACACATAGTGGCCAGCAGTGTACCTGAACAAAGCCAATGCATTGTGAACAACAGTGTAACACTCTGAACGATGGTAAGCTTCATGCAAGCTAATACCCGAGCATTCACAGTACATACAGAGACAACACCTAACACCCAACAAATACACTGGAGGGAAAAAA
>VYZV01021392.1:6214-50430 GCA_013401275.1 Pandion haliaetus | reverse complement strand
AGTTAAAAAAGGCCCAAAGAAAGTGCTACATTTTGCTGTCCTACTTATGGCTCAAGTCAGGGAATGAAAGTAATATTGAACAGTATATAATGCAATATGGGAACACCAGTGTCATTCAACAGCAAACACCTTTCATTATTTACACAAAACTTTAATGTATTTGTGGATATACCAAGTAAATGGCAAGTCAACAAAGGAGTTATTTTGCAGCTCTGAGATGTCATTGATTACTCTGACCTGGAGCAGCTGGCGAGGATGTTTCTTCTAGGGACATTTCACCAGTTGGAAATTGCTGCACAGGAACATGTTGGTTACAGTGAGGAATACAAGTACATAACACTTCAAAGAGAGCACCAGGTCTCCCTAGAACCTTCTCTTTCAGCACAAAAATATGTACTGTGGATGCTCTGCCAGCACTGCTCTACCACCGTCTTTTTTAGCTAGAGTTCACCTCAGGCAGGAATGGAGAGAGACAAGTTGCTCCAAATTTATAGAGGAGGTACTACTTAGAGGAGACATCCACTGAGGTCTTGGTCCCAGACATAGCATGTCTGCTGATATACTGCATGTACAGAAAGATTTGGTATGCTATCCCACAGCTGAATCTACTTGTGCACTTTTAGAAATTACTGGTCTCAGGTAGCAGTTGGTACTAATAGTTGAGAGATTATTAGGAGCATCTTTTTACATTTCCATTCGGCTGTTACTGACTATGCATATGATTATTGAGTGTCTGGACAAAGCTGGAGCACGTGACTTGTGATATCACCTGTGCCTTTACCTGAACGTCACTCACAGCTGGGTATCACAACTTACCTCCATAATAGCTAGACCACTAGACTTCATAACCACACAGCAGGGAGTGTGTGCTACCCTGAAGGACTATTATTTCAGGTGAACGTCAATTGCATCCAATGACACAGAAATATGCTCCACATCTGCTGGAGTTTCTGAGCTGGGCACAAAAGCTCCCATACCATCTCCTATTAAATTAGTGCTGGTGGATCTGACCAGAGACAACAACAAAAGCAAGCATCCCTCTGGAAAGAGTTTTATAACAGAGAAAAGATTCTTTCCTTTGGCAGCATGGAGGAGTATAGCCATGAAAACTGTATTATGTCAAGTCACTGCAATGATTCCCCTCATATCTCTGCAAATAGAGGGAGTTGGATGCCCTCACCTTTATTAGTAGAAATCCCAGCAAATCCTCTTNGGAAAATATTATTGTTCCTTTCAGTATTTTGCATGGTCAGTACAGCCTCATCTCTGTCAACAGTACCAAATTACATCAAGGCATTACTTCTCAGGCTATGAAGACGGTCACAACCAACTNTGTCATATAAGAGGATAACCTGTCTCTGGCCTCTCAGATTCTTCTCTAGGCTGTTTCTGCTCTTCTTTCTCTCCCTCTACAGAGACATCCAAAATAATATATTAATGAGCACTATTTGGAACAAAATGGCCGAAAATACTACCTAGGGATAAACAAGTATCAAGAAAGTTAAGACTGCACGTATCTCTTGGATATTTCTTGCCTTCTCAGGGGTAAGAAAGGCGGTTTACATTAGGAAAACTTCTCAAGGATTAGTTACTTTTGTAACTTTTCATAGCAAGCTGCAGCGTAGCGTATGTTTGAGGGCTAGAATACCTTTCCAGCTAGTTTTTCACAAAGACAATGAATGCTGTTATATATTGGACACAGGACAATATATGACAGTCCGCAATAGTTATTTAATTAAAATATTTTAAAATGCATGTTAAGAAATAGCTTCAGTGTAGTGTTAAGGTTTTAACATTGTTGTTCAAATTGCATCTCCTTAGAGGAAGCAGTAAATCACATTGTTCACATACTGTTCTCACAGTCATCACTACTAGTGAGAGGCAATCCATTGATATTTTGGTAGCATCATACTTCTTAAATGCACATGATAGCAATCAGTACCAAAAATTATGAGGTATTCATACACTGATGGTATTTGAAAGAGTATTTTTGTATACCACCTGTGCTGCCTTCCATGGCTTAGCCTGACTCTAATCAGTACTACCCTGTCATACTATCTCTTCACATGTCCTGCTGTTCAGAGGATGCCAGCATTATTTGTGTTGACCCACCACTCCAGGAGTAGGGAAGGGGCAAGAGAGGTTGTGATCAGGTAAAGAATTCTGCACCACAAGGAGAATGGGAGAGTTCCAGTGCCCCCAGTCCTACCTCATGGTGCAACCTCCAATGTAGAATGAAGTCCCCAGGAAGAGTCCCAGACTCCTGCTGAAAAAGACTCTCCAAACCACCACCATCTGCTCTGAAACCCTACTGAAACCTGCCTAGTGGCACTGTGAGACTGTCTATCATGAAAGAATAAAAATATCACTGCTATAATAATTACTCATGGCATTCAAGCCAGTAATCACAGGAAAAGCCTGGATGATCCATATCTTGTAAATCCAGGGGTAACAATACCCCAAATCCCATCACCCTGCACACCCCTTAGCCACTCTCTAAAGTCCCATAATATATGCACTGTGGCTGAGTGATGCCTGACCTCTCCTCCTAACTCCTGGCAGAGATTCATCATGGGTGTGCTGGATCCAGACAGGCTATCATGGTTCCCTTTCATTTAGAGCATCACGTGTCACCTCTGCTACAGTTGAATTGTTAACAACCGTAATAGCTGTAAAACTGACACTTTCGAAAAGGATTTGGAATTCTACTTCAGATACTTTTTCAATTCTCAGACTCTTTCGCTTAGTTCTCCCTACTGAGTATATAAATACTGATATTTGACTGTGACTCTACAGTGGTTACAGAGGCAGCAATTTCTTTCAGTTACTTGACATGAGCTTTCAAGGACTGAATGTGAGATGACTGCCAAGAATGATCTTTTTTTGTAGATTCCTAATTCTGACTTCATTCCTTGCAAAGGTGACTCTTCGGTTACCAGCTGGCTTTGGAGAAGCCACAACACAAAAACAAAATGATAGAAAAAAGAGAAATATCTGTACTTGCAAGAGACAGAATCACAGAATGGTTGAGGCTGGAAGACACCTCTGGAGAACATCTAATCCAGCCCCCCTGCTCAAAGATCAGCTAAAGCGAGTTGCTCAGAGCAATGGCCAGTTGGGTTTTGAGTATCTCCAGGGATGGTGACTCTGTTATATATATTTTGACAAAGAAATCAAATATGATTATATAAAAGTTAGGATGGTTTTGAAATCTTAGAAATATAAAGTTATAGTGTAACTATAGTAGTTAAAGAACTTAAAGAATGTGTAGTACTGTACTGTAAGTCTTAGCTGATTAGAAGCCAAGAAAATTTGCTTCTTGGAAACCTCTTACCTTTCCCCANAGGACCAAACACCTGCCAAGGACCAAACTGCGCAGAATCACATAGAGAAGGTCAAGAAGCGGACAAGTGAGGAAGACTATGAAAGACCACCAGAGTACTCTAGAAGACCACCAGAGACCTTCAATGAGCATGCGTAAAGGACATTTGCATATGCTAATGACTTCCCAGAAATCTAATGAATATGCATGATACTTCCCAGAAATCTAATGAATATGTATAAGTAAACACAATATAAGGTGTGTGTTTTTGGTGCTCAGGTGTGCGTGGTTCGTGAGAGGACTCGCCAGTGCACCCGGCCGTTAATAAAGGAGTGTCTGCTTATCTACACTAAATTGGTGTTGATAAGTTCTTTATTCCGAGTTTTTCGGCAACAACTCCACAACTACTCTGAGCAACCTTTTCCACTGTTTGACCACCCTCACAGTAAAAAAGGTTCTTCTTATGTTTAAGTGGAATTTCCTGTATTTCAGTTTGTGCCCATTGCCTCTTGTCTTTTCACTGGGCATCACTGAGAAGAGTCTGGCTCACCCTCCCATCAGGTATTTATATACATTGATAAAATCCTCTCTGGGCCTTCTCTTGACAATGCTAAACAATTCCATCTCTCATTCTTTCCTCATACAGCAGATGCTTCAGTCCCTTTAGTGGACTCACTCCAGCATGTCCATGCCTCTGCTGTGCTAGGGTGGCCCAGCACTGGCCCAGCATTCCAGATGTTGCCTGAACAGTGCTGAGGAGAGTGGAAGGATCACCTTATGTTTGGAATAAAGCTGTTTTAGCTTGCTTACAACTGTCTCCTCCTTTTGGTGTGAGGAGTCCACCTCTGATAAAACTTATTGTTGTGTTGATCTCCCAGGTGGAAAGAGAGAACAGAGTAGGAATGACCTCCATCATAAGGTACTGTGTTCTTCTTGCTCCTCTCTCCTCTGACCTGTGCCCCTTTCCAAGCTCTCGTCTACTGAAACTGAGGGCTTTGTCCCTGGGTTTATATCTTGCAAAGCTGTGGTTTGCTTAACTAGAATCCCCAGGTGCCAATAAGCAGAATAAAGTATTTAATTCTTGCAGTGGCATCATAGTTTCTTGACAGGGCCATTAGTGTTTGTTGTGGGATCTGCCTAGCAGTGAACATAAAGAATTGGCAGTGAAACATTTCCTATGTCTCTATTTTGCAAAAATCTCCCTGCATTAAAATGTAATGTTCTTCAATGTCATGCTGACAGCTCCCTTGCCCTCACACACATACATACATGTTCTAATTGCTTCTAAATATGAAAAATAATGAAATAGGAAAATTGAGGTAACTGGTGGCCATTAAGGTCTTCAAATATAACATTCTGTTATAATTTACTCAGTTCAAATTTCTTGTTAAGTGGCCTAGTATATAACACCATCCTTGAGAACTAGCAGGAGAGGATTAGGAGCAATATTTGATTTTACTTGACATACTAAAAGTAGATTTGCTTTGTGATCAACAAAAGGTCAGGAACATTTTGTTATTGCAAGAAATTGCATCAATTACAAGCTGTCCAACCTCTCCCTGCAAAAGCAACATGCATACTAGTTACCTGCAGCCTCCAGGCTTTGTTTCTTGTTTTCTTGTGGGTTTTTCCTTTGGGAAAAAAAAGTTGTCTTTAGATAGGCTTAGTACAATTAACTAAATACTGTTGAACATGGCATGCAACAGCTTATTGAAGAAAGAGCTTAAGAAAACAGATTACGCAATTAAGTACCTGTATCCAGATACAGGCAAAAAGGTTTTATACCTTCACACAGAAACTAAATGTAGATTACTTATTGCCAGGAGTAGTCATATCAAGGAAGGATCACTCCATACATAAGCCTTTCCTTATACTTTACCCTGGACATCAATTATTGACCAGTTTTAGAAACAAGATATTGCTCTAAGTAGAACTTTGTTCTAAACTATGAATTAATTCATAGGTGTTACGAATCATAAATTATGTTATTTAGTACACTTTCTGGATGAAGGAATGGTCTGCATATCTTAGGAGAAGGAGTCAATCTGTGGAAGTAGGAAGCTGTCATACTTAGTCCAGGGTTGCTCAGATCTGCAATTTTGCAAATATTCAGAGATTTTGCAGTTCATAATCAAAGTTGAAATCAGGTGAGTTTTGACGGTTTGATGCAGTACCTGTATCTGTAGTTGCAGTCACTGAGGTACTGTCTGCACCTTAGGGTTATATTTTTCTCTGCCCATGACTGAAATAATAGGGTTTTTTTAAATGACTGCACGAATGGCCACACCTCAATTTTACATGAGACATCTGAATGACAACTTCCCCAGAAGTATAATACTCCATCATGCTGGTTATATTCCTTTCCAGATTTTACAGTATTGCCCAACTAAGGAGGAATTCATGCCTGAATTTTCCTTGCAAAACACTTCTGGTCCAAGAAAATATTTACGCAAATCACGTAGAAAACTAAGACTGTTCTTTGTAACTCACCCCAAGTAAACATATGATTCAGCAACACATAAAAAGATGTTTTGCTAGCACATATTAAAATTAAATGCAATGGAATACCATTAAGGAAAGGATGTGATATAAGGCAAATAAGTGCTTATCATGCAGTTTTACATGTGCAGAATAACACATTAATGTTGTTACACTTAGTTTCTCTTTTTCAAGCCTCATGTTATTAGCTGCTTGAGAGATGCAGTTTTCCAAAGTGAAATTTACTTCTTACTAATAATATTAGCTCTAAGGAGTTCCTAAAAGTATATTAAGGGATTTAAAACACAATAAAACCTTCCTCTTCTCCTAACAACACTATGCTGATTGGTCCTAATGCTTGTATATGCAATATCTGCAGTTTCCTGCATCTGTGCAACCAACAAGAACTCCAGTGACATGATTTCTAGCTGCTGCTCTTGTTCTCATGGAAACAGGTGTCAGAAGTAGGTACTTTAAACTAATCACAGTTTCATTTTAAAAAACTCCTTTGAGAAACCATGATTAGGTATAGGCATGAGTGTCCCCCTTCTTTTTTTTTAAATACGGTCTTTGGAAGATGTTTTCCCTACCATCAATTATTTGCTATTCTCTTGGTGCAATCATTGGAGTGAAAGCTAACAAGTTCCAATCTGTGCATGTTTGCAGTGTGTGGCACAGTCTCCAGGTAACAAAGTACCAGTTCTTATCATATCTATTTTATAACTGTTGTAATATGAAGCTGCTAGCACTATTGCAATTATTTTGAAATTTTAATCTATTTTAGCACATTACTGAATCCAAAACCAAATCATTCGCTCTCAGTTATTTCCTGGCTGCTTTTTTGGATAAAGTTGACCAGTGTCATACCATAACAGAGTGGCTTTCATCATTTACTAAGTATCTGAAAGACATTACTATTTTTGTATCAGGTCTGGCTGAGTCACAGCAGCCTTATCCAGACTGGTAACATCTTTCAGGAAGCACTTGCCAGTGGAAAGTTAAGCAGCTGCAGATGATCCATGATCTTTTGGGCCCAAAAAGCAATATTGGTCTCTCAGCTTACAAAAGCTCTCAGTTTCAAATAAGTTTTAAAATAAGTTGATCTAACAGAGGAGCCAACCAGCTAGCCAGAAAGAAAACCAGTGAAATTCTGACATAAGCAATGATATACAAATTTCATCTGGGAGACTGGGGGTTTGAAGTTGTCCATCTGTTCTTACTGTAGGTATGTACCTATCAAGAGCATGACTAGATTGCAGGAGAGCCAAAATCATAAGGTGAAATGAAGCATCTGACTGTCTAAGTAGGCAGGTGCAATACATGTAACAGGAGCAAGTAATCATGGCTTAGCGTCAGAAACAAGAGGTGTGTTACTGGAAATGCAGGACATCTAAAACAGGGAGGACACAAGCAACTTTATTCAAAGGTAAAATTCTTATTTGCCAGAGGAACTAACCAGGTTTTCATGCAGGCACCATTATCTCCCTACCTTCTACCACAATACCTGTCCAACCACACAGTTCCACCTGACAAAATGCAAGGATTGTAAGGCCCACAGGAGACCTAGGTCAGAGACCTAGCTGTGATGAAGACAGTACTAACTAAATAGGAAACCATCACATCTTGTTAATTACAGGCTCTAGACATGTCTTTCACAGATAAAAATCTTTGGTGATACCCTTACACTGAGCAGCATCTTCCTAAACAACCTGGACAGTCAGAAGAGAGAAGTACTACTGGGCTAACTGGGGTACCATAATATAAAAGATAACAGAAATTGTGTAAGTTTGCAGACAAAATTCAAATTGGGCTGTTTATCAGATTTGGACAGAAAATGCAGCCAGAACAAGAAAAGTTTATTTTTTTCTCAAGCTTGAGCCAGTCCATCATGCAAATGTATAGCAAGTGAGCAACCAACAAATGCTCTGTCATACCAAGAGGTGAACCAGTTAATATCTTGCTCAGACAAACTTCTCCAGATGGAGGAAGGGTACAATTAAAATAAACTGCCTTCTGTAAAAGAACTAAGTGCTTCTCTTTCAAAAAGCATATGAGTTTGTTTCTCATTAATTGTGCTGTTTAGGTTTAAAAGCAAATGGGAAGTACTAAGCAAGTTATCTTTCAGGTGTAAATGAGGAAACAATTCCTGCCATTCATGCTGCAACCAGGGAAAGGCTGCAATGCAGGTTGTAGTGCTTTAAAACCCCTTGTTAGGCCATGACAAAAATCTAGATAAGCCATGATTAATAATCAAAGTTTTCACTATCATGACTAGGAGTAAACTTAGAAGAAGTCCCAACTGATGATTTTTTTCCCCTACTTCACCATGTCTCTGAGGAATCTATAATCCATGATGCAGCATAACAATATTTATTTTATATATCTCAGTAAGAAGGCAGTATGTTTTCACCCGCAGGACTGACTGTTATGTACTGTACCACCATGCTGTACTGGTGGCTGTTCCACAGTGCATGCAGGACCCTGTCCCCATGGCTCCCCCTGAGCTCGGTGCACTGAGCCTTTAATGGCCCAGACCAGACCCATCAGGGACTTCAGTCCCTGCCCAAGCTGTGTTGTATGCAAACGTCTCCAGTCCTGTCTCAGGCCCTGCCTCCTGGATGGGCCTTGGAGCTGTGCCATAGGTGGATGGACCGCGTGAATGTACACTGTAGCTTGTCTCTAGCCTATCTTTGACCCTGTCTCCTGGATGGACTTTGGACTCATGTAGTAGCCCTGTCTATGGCTGTGTCTCCATTTGCTCCTGACTCCCTGTTTGGACCCCGGTTCTGGTTAATTGCTTTCCTTGTCTGGGACGTCGATCGACCCTGCCACCACCATCCAGCTCTGCCCACCATGTTCAGACAGGACATGGCCACACATCGCTGAGGGCACTGCCCATGCTGGGGTCACCCTTGGCTCCTGGCTTGCCTTCCCTTAGGGAGCAACCAGCCCTCGCTGCTCCCTGACAATTATTTTGCAACCCCCCAAAATTTAAGCTAGTCTTAACTTTCCTTCTGCCTTTATGCTGCCTGTTAGAAAACAGAAAAGGTTGAATAAAAGTATAGTATTTTGCTTCCTTTGTTAATAATAATGGGGGCAATACATATGAGATCATCTTAAAACAGAGGATCTTGCCTTTAGATACAGTATGTACCCTGTTTTTTAGACAAGGCACAAACCAAGGGGTCATAGGGAATGAACTAATCTGTAGCCAGTAGAACTGTGGCTGAAACCTAAAAGATTAGAAAGACAAAAAGGAAGCTTTTTCTTCAAGCAGACAAGCAGGAGCTCAGTAGCACATAGGCATGCACGATTATTTCACTAGCTGTATGACCTTTAGCTGCCTGCATAAAAAGAGCTCTTTTTTTTTAACAAATGGGATAAATACACTTAGCTTTTGCAAAATAAAGCCATAAGACTAGCCTAATGCTACAAGCAGCCTTACACCATCTTTTCCTGTTCAGTGTCCATAAAAGAGGTACGGCATGTTTCTCTTCTCTGTTACAAGGGCACCCCTTAGTGTCAAATGTGTGAATAACAGCTTTAGCTGCACAATTTATTTGTGGTCTATGTTGGGTCCAGTCTTCCAGATTCTGGCACCCAAGAGCCATATGGTAACTAAACTCAGTGTACAGTGGAGCGTACTTACTACATGCTGGAGTGAAAATGCAGTACCGAAATACTCAGATGGAAATGTGTGTAACCTATTCCAGTTTTACAAGTGTAGAAAGAGTTCTGGGAAGAAAACCAAAGGCAGGTCACTTAGCAAGAAAAACCACTTTACTATCTGTTGTCAGTCTACTGATCTCACACCAGGCACTGGGAAACTGCTTTGTCTTTTAACATTTTCGATTTTACCAGATTTATTCCAGGAATGGTTTTGGTGCTAGGACAAATGGCAGAATACACAGATCCGCAAAGTTCTTGTTCAAATTAATGAAAACTGTAAATACTCATAAAACAGCCTTGAGTGGTGGGTCTGTGCTTAATTCATAGGCTGTTGAATTCAGCCTATATGTTTCCCATTTTTTTTCAGTGGTACAGAGGACTCTCCAACAAAGCTGCAGGATATCTAGACTCTTCCAAGAGAGACTTCTGACTATATTACCACTTGCAGGACATGGCACTGCCAAAAAAAATCTTGAAAAGCCAATGGTTTGCAGGGAAGTGACTGATATAGGAGAACTCACATTGCTTTCCTATGAATAACTGGCTCCCTCCTACCAGAATTGGGAGCACGGAGAGGCCTTGGGCAAAATGCTGCCTGGCTTAGCCCGCTCCACTCCTGAAGCTCAGGGGAGCATGTGCTTCACTGGGAACATTGCCACTATCTGAATGGGTTCAGCATGTGCTGTCACCGCTGCTTGTCATGAGAGGGTGGGGGAAAAGGTTCAGTTCATATCCATCACTCCCTCAGAACTGGAAGTGACAGCACTGCTTTTTACCAAGAGAGTCCTTCTGGATTATTTAAATACAGCTGTTGGGGTTTTGTGGAAAAGCACTGAGACAGGGAGCTTGTGACATTCATTACAGGCAGCTTAACATGTCCCTTCTGCTCTGTGCAGATTTTTGTCTTGGGCTCACCCCTGGCGTTACCAGATGCGGTATCTGCCAGACCTGGTGCAGTGTCAGGACCATATTCAGAAACTCTAAAAACACAGCTGAAATGATTGCTTTTGGCTAGCCCCTTGGCTTTCAGAGGGCTCAACCGATAGGGAACAACATGCCTATGGACACAGCTGACACATAACCCAAACTAGATCTCACAGAGTAATATTAAAAAAGTTTTTTGTGAAATTCATATTTCTACAGCACTGAGGAAAGAAGCACTGATTTCTTCTCTTGCTGTGTGAGAAGCATTTACTTTGGACTTCTGCTACAGCCAAAATATTTCTCACTACTTAAGAAACGTTGACTAATTCTTCTTCAGGGCAAATTAACAAGAATAGAAATCCTGTGTGTATCCAGAACACTTTGTAAAAGTTAAAAAAAAAATCCTGGGCAACTTGTCTTCCTCCAATTCTTTATTTGCCTTGGCTGGCTGCTACTGTTACTGTTTGTTTGCTTTTTTGCCACAGGGTCAAGCACCTACATTGTGACGTTTGTATCATTGTACCATGGATATTGCATCACCTGTGATACAGAAGTCACTGACATAGAACAAATCGCAAGATTCCATGGACTTCAGTGGGCTGGGATTTCACAGTCTATACCATTGCAACAGCACAGCAGGAATAGCACTACACCAGGACCCTATGTGGGGTGTCAGAGCACCATGGCATACAAAACCAAACAAGGGACTTTTTAGCCTTTTATCTTGGGCAGATCCAGTTTGAATGGGTTTGCCCAAGTATGGATTTCGGTATGGGTACTCTTCATATCACTCAACTGTCTATTTGTTCGCTTCTTAATCCTGCTGTAAAGAACTATCTGAGATTTACTAATTCTGGGGCATGGGACATAATTTTGTGACTTTAGCACTGTAATGAGTGGTGTTTTATGACTGTAACTTCAGGAAAATCCCTCTTCCACCCGTTGGATATGTTAGCTGTCACTGGGCACTTAATGTGAGTGTACAAAGTCTTCGGTAAATTCTAGATTAAAAAGTAACCAGGCTGGGTTGATTTTAGCCTCTTTCCTTGCTGATAGCAACCTTTCTGTAACAAAGCCCACAAAAGAAAACAAAAGAGTGCTCTAGACTTCTTAAAATACAGCGTTGAAAGAGTATGAGTTTTACAAGAAGCAGCTGATAGAAAGTTATATTGTCCTTTTTATGTACTAATAAACTGCTCATTCATCTTTGTCAGGCTGACTAAGAAAAGGCTTTCCTCTGTTTAAGGACTTGCAAGCTTCAAGTGTCTTTTTGTCTTGATGATATTCAGGGCATCTACTAAATTTAAGTATTTAAGAATTTGAGAAGATTGCCTGTGGCTGAAAAAGCACAGAAGTTATTCACAGTTGATAGGCAAAGCTCTTGGTTTATAAAACAAGTTATGGTTTCTTGACTGGTCCAAGCATATATTCAAGTAGTTCCAAGAAGAAAAGCTTTCTAGGAATATTGTCCTGTGGTGGTATTACCAACTGTTCTGCTCACTGCTCACTGTTGGCTCACTGCTTCCTAACTATGAGGTGGGCCTCAGCAGGGAGATGTGCAAGTGTTAAAGATGGATAGAGCACAGAGTGCACAGTCCAGCATAAAGAAGTGGTTCAGGAAGGCAATAATTGAGACAAGGGGGAAAAAGCAGCAATGTTAAGGGAGATGTGAGGGTGGCTGAACACTGGAATAGGTTGCCTAGTGAGGTTATGGACTCTGCATCCTTGGAGCTCTTCAAAACCCAACTGGACACAGGCCTGGGACACAGGCCTGGGCAATCTGATCTAGCTGACCCTGCTTGAATAGAGCGGTTTGACCAGATGTTCTCAAGAGGTCCCTTCCAGCCTCAACTATTGGCACAATGGCAGAGAACAACTGGACCCTGAGGACAGGGCTGAGAAGAAGGCATTAGCAAAGCCTGCTAAAATAAGGTCAGGAACCACTGTTGCAAAGCGATTATGACAGAAATGCGTCAGATATTCTCAATCGATGCTTCTGGGAATAGACTGTTTCTGAAGAGACCACCAATGCAATCAAATTCCTAATGTGTAACAGCCAAATCTGCATAAGAAGTGCTAAGAGCACCAGAGTTCACCCTGTCTTCCTTAGAAAGTATCAGGGAAGCATGGACACTTGAACTATGCCCACATTTTCTAATTTCTTCACACATGAAGGCACTCCCCTTCAGACTTTACCAATTGCATAGCTATAGGGAGCACTGTAGAAACAGGATACTGGTTCATGTGTGTCCTTCCACCCTGGAGAATTCTGAGTAATGAAGGGGCATGCAGTAGGTAGCTGGGAGATCTGTTTCCATGAAAACTTGGAAAGTACTCCAGCTAACAAGGCTCTGAACACCTTAAATTTTAGATTAAAGACAGCCCAATGCCAAAGGTGGCAGTTATTAGAGCAAATTGTGCTCACATCTTCCATTAACCCAGAGTACAATCATCATTGAGTCAACAGAAGAGCATGTCCTCCTCATTAGTATCACCTTTTGCAAGAACTAGCATAATGCAGCCCAAAAGCTGAGAAAAAAATACCTTTTTTTTTCCTTGGTTCTATTTTAAAGTGTCACTGCAGAAAGTGCTTTCTCCAAATGTCTCCCACCTTGTATGAATTTTCTTCTTTCTTCCCCCATCACAACTTCCTTGGCTCCAAAGATGCAACAAAGCTGGACATCAAGAGTGGCCATTTGCCCCCAGACTTTTTGTTCTTCCAATCCAAAAATTACTATAAAGAAATTTTAAACGTATTTGTTATGCCAGTTTTACACAACTACATGGAGCTCAAGCTGTGGATGGCTGAAATAAGCTAGACAGAAGTGCAAGCAATTATGTACATGGATAGGAAGGAGGGGGCCTCATCCTAATGCCTTGAACCCATGGGTCTAACACTGGCTCTGCCCATTTGGAACACTGATCCACCAGATGTCAGCAGTTAGAGATTGCATACATACATTTGACTGCATCCCATTGCACAAACATAGAAAGTTGTCTCTGCAGGAAATCTTGCTGCCATGAGTACAATAATGGACCGAGTCACACAGGGTACCTTTTCCCTGACTGGGTCTGCAATGTTTGCAGTGATTAGCACAAGAGACCATGAGCTGGGAGGTTATGGACCTGTGTACTGCTGTTGACTCACTCTAAGTAATTTGGCTTCTTCAAGTTTTAAGCCCAAATTCATCTTGCAGTCAAGCTGCCTGGTTACAAGTCCAAGCTCAGAAGCACATGTTTATGTCATAGTGAGATCTGGGACAGTTAGAAGGAAAACCGGAGCTCATCCAGATGCTCAGCGCAGGCTCTGCCACATCTACCCCGCAGTGTGGTTTGGCAGGGCACAAGCCACCCACCAGACTCCTCCATCCCCCACTTCCCAGGATCTTCAAGGGATGTTGTATGGCAAATGGCAAGCAGACAAATTGGCCAACCTCCTTCATAGAAGCCCTCTGTTATAACATGATGTAAATCTTCTGAGCCTAAGCCTGGATAATCTGTAAGAAAGGTACTGGCAGGAAACAGCCAGGACAAAAGCCAAGCTCCATATCCCAACTGCTTTTCCTGCTCACTGAGCAGCACTGGGGTAATTGAAAATGGTACTTCACAGAGACTAAAGGAAAGTGTGAATGTATGTTTGCGTTTGTAAGCAATTTTAGCTAATAACATGGATGTTCTTCCCCTTGTAACAATCCCACTTAAATAAGATGCAATAAACATTACACTAAGAGCTACCAGCATCAGTTGTTACACTTAACAGGTAATTGTGAAATACTTCACACAGGATGCAGTAAGGTGGGGAAGGAGCTGCTGAGATATGAGCCGAGGGCAATGTAGATGTAAATGCAGCTCCCCATGCACAGACTCATGCGTGCAACCACACAGACTTGGGACCTCTTGGGATTCACACCCCTGTTCCACCCTACAGCTTCCCCATGTGCAGCAAGAGACTCTACTACCTACCACATTGCAGTTTTCATTTCAGCAGCCACACCAAGAGCCGTCCCCCTGAGAGGCTGTCCTCAGAGCCCGCCGCTCCTCCTTTCCTCTCAGTGGCGGCCATGACACCTGCCTGTCCACCATGCCAGACCCCACTGTTGCACCTTCAGAAACCATGTATCTTACTTCAGTTCAGTTTTCCAGCAAGGTCTATCTGTGGAGAGACGGTGGTGTTTGTTAAATTAAAGAAAGCTCTGGTTTGTACAATTGGATCATGAGCACCTGTGTGTGGGTATTCTCTTTCAGGCAAAGACAAGCCCACTTACAAAATGGTGCCTGGAAGTGAAGGGGAAAGCTTCAGCAAGGTGGCCCTTGGCATCTAGCTTACATCAACTGAAAAGGACACAGCAAGTGTAGAATTTGAAAGCACCCAAAATATATCCTTTCCTGTGTTACTAGCACCTTAGATTATTGACAGATTGGTCAATTCAATTCCAGCATAGAGTAATTTTTGGTTTGAATTTATGGTTTTCTAGCTGCAGCTGCAGGGGACACCAAAGCCACAGGAGATGAAAAGCTGCTCCCAGGTGTGCAGAGCCTTCCCCTACACCCAGTAATCCAGCCCTGATGTACAGCAGTAGCATAGTTTCATATGCTGAGTTTAAAAGGCTTAATTCTGTTATTGGTGCAAATAAAAAGTTCTCTCTATAAAATCAGTTGAAATATTTATGTTAATAACGCAGTTGACAGCATCCTTTTTCAACAAAATCTAAGGCATCAATCTGGATGAGGATGGTGGTTTCTCTTTATAGGATAATCAATTACTATTTTTTAACCTTTTCACTCTTAAAAATGCCATTAATGTTGCTAATGTGATGATGAACAACAATGTCACACCTGAAGAGAAATCCACTGGTAAAGAGATGTAGACATAGCTGACACAAATTTCCTGAACCAACAGGCCTAGAAACAACCTCACTGATTTTAATAGCACTGGGATCCAGCTGAGCAAGAATTACTCAAGAGGGGTTTTGGCCACAAACATATTAAGAAGTGCTTTCCCAAACAAGAAAAGTATTCCTACACAAACAACAAAACCACATCCACCTCCGTCCCATCCAACACATTCTGGGATACTCCTCTTCCTCCTGCAGAGCTGTGTACCTCCACAGAAAGCAGGAGATGGAACAGTACTGCAGCCACACCTGGGAAGGTTAAATGGGGGCACAAACCACCCCATGGCAGGGCCACAGGCAACAGATGGGTGGAACAGCAAAAGCTTTTCCTTCTCTCCATCCTCAAGGCCTGATCCTTTGAATTCAAAGCCACACTGGGGGACTCAGCATCACTGTGGGTGCAGGTTGTGTGCAGCTCTCTGGTAGATTAATTTTTTCCAAAGCTGAGCTAAAGAAAAAGAAATTTTCTTCAGAGTCCTAAGTCTCAGCATGGTTTGTGCATCTCCTCTGTACAGAAACACTAACTAGTAAGCACATTTCAAATTAAACTGCCATAAACTTGCCATTAATCTGAATATTTCAACCAGGAAATGTCCTCTCATAAGAAATTGTTAATAAGCAAATTTGGGAACAGATTCATATTTATATGTCATCAAGCCCTTTGTTTTACAACTGCTTTAAAAGGCACAGTGTCACCTGAAAGTATACCAGGAATTGACACTTACTGATTTTCCATAAACTATTTCCTTTATACTCAGAGTTCTCCTAGTTCCAGGAACAAGTCTGTGTGTATACATGCTGTCATTGATACACGTATTTGTGGTACATTGAGATCAGACTCTTTTGATCACCAACAGCATGTAACAGATCGAAAGCATAAAGTGAGGTGGTGAACCCTAGCAAAACATTGTTCCTTCTCTCTGCCTGTGTGTAAGCTGGTGATAGCTGAACCTCTCTGCTCCCTGGAATAGGTAAAGACAGTTGACTACTGATAAATATAAATGCTACAAAACTGTTTCACTCTTCTCTTTGAAAAAGAAATTCGCTTATTTATTTGCCTATGTGTCACTCTATTTCCCAATCAATGAATACAAGACAACTGTTCAGGCTTTAGAAATCTCCCCTCATGTGAAGCCATAAAGCTTCTCTGTCATGAGCACTCATGCTTGGAGTGCCTGAGTGAAGGGCACCTTCCTGAGTGAAGGACACCATGTATGCTGTCGCAAAATCAGATTTTTTAAAGAAAAAGTCCAAATTGCCATGGAGTCCTGTGTGAAAATGTTCCTGCTTAAAATGTCAAGGTACCCCTCTTCAGATCCCGGGACAGCTGGGAAAGCAGCTCCTCAGCATTCCTCTGAAAGCCACATGGACACCCTGTAGCACAAAACATTCATCATCCTGTAACTGGTAAACATGATAGAAAGTAAGAAGTTCTGGGAATAAAAAGCTGTCCATAAAGGGGAAAAATTATTTGCCCTATTCACCAGATCCTTTCACAAAGCTCCAGGAATGCTGCTGAATCCTCAAAGGAAAAGGGAAGGAAGACTCAGGCTCCAAATGTGTTCCTGTGGCAGCAGCTCAGCCCATACTGCTTATCTTGTCCTATAGACATCTCACCACGTACATCCACGAGGCCAGTGCCTACACTAGTGTCAACATTAAACTGCAGGAAAGGCCTCAGGGCCAAATCTGTTGTCTGTCTTGTTGACTTGTTGCTACAATATCTTCTTGGCTGATCCTGTGTGACTAGTACGGGGACTCAGTCTCCTTCAGAATCTGCCTGCCAGTCCTACACTGCTATGGTGGGCACAAGAGACACCAATAACATCACAGCTTGGCACAGCTCCTCTTGGAAGGATTATTCACTTTCTTCTCCAGGTTTCTAGGCTATAAAGAGGAATCACAGGCCAAGCAGACTTCCTCCTACTGAGCTCCCCACATTCCTGCTTTACACCAAGTCTACAGGCTCTAAATCTTCCTGTGGCCTGGGCAAGCATCAGTCATTCTCTCTTCCCTAGGCCCAGTTTCTAAGCACAGGATCATCACGGTTTGCTTTGCATTGGGGCTCCAGAGCAAAACTACTCCGTGTGCAAGCACAGCAACTGCACCAGGGTGCACAGGCTAGAGCTGTCAAAACGATGGCTGGAGGGGACCAGAAGAGCCCTTAATGTGCTTTTTGCCTGCTACAGCCGACACAGGCCGTATGACAAAACATTACACTGCCCTGCTAGGATTATTTAAAGCTCTCAGAGATAGCAGCAAAGGACAGACCATTTCATGGCACGTACTTTCTAATGAGATCTCAAGCTGGTTTATGAATTGGAAAACTCAGAGAGAGTCTGCAGTAGTAGACATGAGCGAGCCTTGCTGTTCTTTTGGGAAATCGGTCTCCCAGAGATGTGCAGAACAGACACTAGAGTTCTGCAGACTTGCAAGGTTAATTTACTGCTTTTCTTCTCAGATGCAGCTGAGCATGCGGGAATGGACACACTCCACAGCTTCAGGGCAAAGGTTAGCAATGTGTCTCTGAATCTGGTGCCTCTGCCAGGCTCTGTCTCATTTATAAATGGAGCAGTTCTTGTTTTAAATACCAGACAAATCACACAGCTCTTAGACAAAAAAAAGGAAAGGACAGAAATGTGATCACTCCAACTAGAAGCTGACAAACTTTTGGGATACAAAGGTTCATAATATAAGGCATATAAACTAGGAAAGACATGCACAAGTATATAGGCACATATATAAATGAATCTGGAAAAAGCTTACAGTGAGCTCATTTATGTTCATACTGTTCAGAGTGAAAAAGAATTATTGAATACTCTGTGTGTCACCACTTTTTACCTCCTTTCAAGCTGTGCTCACAAGAAGCTGAAACTCAGCTCCAAATACTTGAATTAGGAGACCTTCAAGGAAAGGAAAATCTTTTTGTTTCATATATTTATGTGCATGTGCTTGTATGACACACAAAGGTCTGCTTTTCTAGAGCAATTAAGTTAGGCCTCTTCCTCTAATTTAGTGTTTCTTTCTAATTACAAACAGCATTCATCAAACATGGGCAATGGGAGATAAACATGGATTTTTATTTTTAATGCTAAGAAATCAAAGTCTAACTATGAACAACTCCAATAGGGAGATAACGAAGCACAGTGGGCAAATATGTCCATATTTCAGAGACAGAAAAAAATATGCACATACCAAATAACGGAAAAAATCATTCACTACAGCATGCGAAGGTACCTTATCAATACTGCTTCCATTGAAACTAACCAACAGACTCCCATGGTCAAAAGCTATTATGCCAAAGGGGAAGCACACAAAGATCCTGTGTGTTGAGAAAAATTGAGACATTCTATATATTTTATATCATAAGGAAATTATCTGTGTCTCATGAACCTCTGAGAACAGCAGGCATGGGGCTTCAAACCCCTGTTTGTCCCTAACTTTACCCTATTTCTCCCCCACTTCCATTTTTCTCTTTGCCTTAGAAATTCTTTCAGCTGTAAATGGTTGGAGACCAGGAATATCATCGGTTTGCCCTGTTCCTACTATAGCCTTCCTTACACATCTACAGCTAGCCACCATTACAGCCACGACCCTGAGCTGGGACAACCTTTTGTCTGATCTTGTATAGATAGTCCTATGATCTAGAGGCAATTACGTAGAAAGAAGGACACATATTGGAATCAGGAATGCTGTAAGTAAAAGCACATTGAAGGTACAACTTCTTAAGCCTGCTTCATATTATGAACTGTGTGCATACATCATCAAACACCACTCAGTGTTTCCAACTGGATATTAAGACACCCATAAAGACTGTATCACCCAAGTCTGAAGTGCAAAACTCCATTTACCTGTTTTTATCTCCAAATATCCCAGTTGCTTGAATTATGGTCTGCAGGAAAGCTGGTTTCATGCTAGCCTTGGACTTCCCCTACCATAGACTTCACAGGATCTGTTCACCCTCCTCCTGTCTGTGCAGGACACTGCAAGAACAGGATTTGCTTGGTTGAGAGAGCACCCTGTGAAGGTTCTTGCAGAGATGGCATAGAACTAGCTGTGCAATCTTGCTCTGCCAGGGATGTCCTTGCTTGGGCTGCGAGAATTATGAGAGGCTGTATGGATTAAACTGCAATGGAAAGATTGTCTTCTGAACATCCTCGTACCTGCCGCCCTGAAATTCATCTTTCTCCCTGCCTACTTCTGCCTGTGTCAGTGTGTGCAACTCCCTACACAGTTAGAAGGGTGGAATTGGTATAACAAGTATTTCTACAGAAAATACTGGAACTATATTTTTCGTAATCTTCTAGTGAAATTCAGCAGTTGGAAAAAAAGGAAGAAAGTCCTATGTAGCCACAAGCCATTTACTAAAAATTATTAGCCAAATATTTAATTATTCTCTAATAAGGAGGAGTTGGAAATTACAAGCTACTTAATCACAGCTCCATTGCTTGTGTTTACATTTTTGCTTTAGGCAATCATTTAATCCTTCTTTCTCAGTTACTTTATCTGGAAAATGTGGTAATACGTTACTCACAAGCAGGCTGGGATAGTGAATTAGGCTGTTGTTTATTGCAGGGAGTGCCACAACATGCTGTAGAAGTATTAGGAATGGCTATTATGTGAGAAAGAGGACTACTTAGAAAATGTTTTTTTTGCTCTGAATTCTCTCTTAACATCAAAGAGTCAGGACAACCTAGGGCCCATATTTATCAAGCACTCTGGCACTGTTCTCAGTGGAATCAAGCGTGACACCAAATCCTTCAAACTGTTAACAAGACATCTTTCTTCTGCAGGATCCCTAAGAGGTCAATGAGAAGTGTTGAAAGACTTCTGTGCAAGGGTAAGGTGATGTATCTAAAGGAAGTTTGTTAAAAGAGCAACAAGAAAAGCAGCCAATGGAAAATGCACTCAAGTATGTACAAATTTGTGTCACTGGCATAGTAATGCAAGTGGAAGTTTGGAGTTAGTGTGAGCTGGTTGTTGCTGTCTTTAGTGTGACAGATAAACTATGGTCAATACAAAACCCCTGCATGGTAGCGAAGTGAATAGCAAGCCTGAGAATGGGGGTCAGAAAAGCACTTCAGAGGCCTCCGTTGGACACAACCAGCTTTACCCCCCTGCCAGAAAAACCTACAAAGAAAGCACTCTTCACTTGCTTTATAGAAAATCAGTTCATTGTAGTTAAAACTGCTCTTGGGAGTGATTTGATTAATCTGTCTGCCCTTGCACTGAAGTGGACGAGGAGACTCCAAGTCCCTGTTCTGCTAGTTCAGGCATTAGACCAGGAACCCTGAGGAGAAGGCCAGAGAGCAAATACCATCTTAACCCAGGTCAGCTACTTTTGTAGTGCCTGTCCAACAGCTGGCTGCACCACCAATTTTTTATTTCCGTGACATGTCTAAAATGGATGGGCCACATGAGATAGCTAAACAGATTAGGGGATAACTACACTCAGGAAACACTTTATGATGAAACAAATGTTAGCTCGTGCTATCTATCACATTAACACAACTTAGCTATAAGGGCTATTTCAAAGCATCTACACTGAGGTCAATCTCAAGCCTTATGTCAAAGTTCAGTCATCTTTTGATCAAAGGGAGAGTTGACCAACAGCAGGTATTTTAACATGTCACTCTTGTCCCATTACAAAGTTGTGTTCTCCATCATGGTAGATAAGGTACATTCTAGAGTAATATCATTCATTTAACCAATTGTACTTTGTTCAGTGGGGCATCTCTAAGCAGGAAAGGTTCCCCGTAAGCATCAAAGTCTAATACTGTTTTTCTGGTGTGCTCCTGCAAACAGGATTTCTCAAAATCTCTTTTCTGACCAAGGTTTATGAAGCTAATCTAACTTTTCTGTTCCTCCTCCTTTACTGGAGACAACGTGCTATCCTAACTGTCCAACTTAATAGGTGAAGCAAAGCCTAATGTTCTTCTCTAGTTTGCTGATTCGGGGTCAGTTTCTCATAACAAATCGCAGCTTCTGGGGGCCCTGTGCCATCAGAAGCAAGGCTGTTAGCTCATCAGTAACACTGATGCATTTTACAGCCTTCATGGCTTTTTTTAAACAGCAATCTCCATGACTTTTGACATGTTGGGTAAGAGGGGGTGGATGCAAAGGTAAACAATCAAACTGTGGGAGTTGCCAAATCGAACCCAGGGATGCCTGCCAGGGAGGTGAGTGAGGCAGAACAACTGTTCTGGGACAACACTCGGAGCAGAGAGATCTCTCTTACTCTGAGGCTTCAGCCTACCCTGAAGGAACCGTTTTTATCCTTCATCCTAACAGCCATTAGAAAATACGTCTGCTTTGGTACAAAACAGACTATGCTCAGAGCTGTCTATTACCATGGCATTAGTTTTTCTCTCATTCTTTTGCATTAATATGGTCAAAAGAATTGTATTGAAAGCATAAAACATTGATCATTGCTGTCAACTTTGTAAATATTTTCACAATGCTTGTCTCCTTCGCCACTGTGTTTCTCTGAGATTTCCTGTATGTGAATAGAAGCTTTAACTTTTTTACTGCATTTAGGGGCTAGATTTGGCTCTGATATGAACTGAGCAGAAGGGTCTGTTCAGCCACTTCTCATCACATAATCCCTTTTCTGTTCCTTTTCCATCCATTTCCATCATTTCGACCTCAGTGTGACAATTAAGAATAAGTGTTAAAGAACATGTTCTTACATAAAGGCATGGCACACACAACTTCTGAGGAACAATCTCAGCTTTAGTACTTGACTGCCACATGAGACAAGTTAGAAATACAAAAGAACTTCCTGCTATGATAAAATGAGGTTAGCTAGTCTGATTTTCTGGCATAAACATTTAAAATTCATGAGTCTGTCCCTTCCCAAAAATGAGAATCTGGCTCAAAAATAATGACATAATAGAAGAAGTTGTTTGGAATTATTTTTATTTCCTTTCCTATTTTTCAGACTCCACAATAAATTCAGGTAATTTTCAATGTTTTATCTGTCATCATGAGACATCTTTTTTTCAGGAGCTGGGGCATTAAGAAAAGCAGAAAGTGACGTTAATGCTCACACACACATGCAAATCATGGAAGT
Organism: Pandion haliaetus; assembly: GCA_013401275.1. Lineage (NCBI taxonomy): Eukaryota > Metazoa > Chordata > Aves > Accipitriformes > Pandionidae > Pandion > Pandion haliaetus. Next base: position 28,070 of record VYZV01021392.1, on the reverse strand, counting down.
TAGCAACTGTGGGAAGGAATCCACAGCTTCTGATGGCACTAGCTTCTTCCGCTCACTCTGCATATAAGGTCATCTGAGTATTTTTAAAGAAGGTGACTTTCTTCTTTTTCTTTTACTGCCTGGTATTTTTACACTATCATCTCGAGTGTAAAATCTTTTTTTGGTAAGAGCTGTTTCTGAAGAGTTTATCCCGTCCTTAACTGAAGGAGTCCGTATTTTGCATTTTTTTTTAAACACAGTTTGTTTTTTTCCCCCAAGGGTTCATTCAGGCCTCAGATAAAGGAAACAGAAGAAACAAACACGACACAGAATTTTAAGCAGCCTAGAAAAATCCCTTCTCTCAGTTAATTGAATAATCTCAGTTTTGATTGTATAATACTGCAAATGCCTGTTGGAACATTCTAGGAAATACAAGGAATACATAATGAAAGAAGAGAAAAAGAAGTTCTTTCTAGCTTTTTTTATTTAGCATATAAAAGCCCCAAAATGCAAAGTTTTCCCTCTTTTCCAAGTCACTTTTAAAGAGAAATTTCTGACCTTTAATCCTACAATTACAACATGTTGTTAACTTAAGGTGGTTTAACCATTTGAGGTAAGAAGCTCTGAGTAGAAAAAAAAGCAGAAAAGAAAGCAGAAAAGGCTATGAAAGGAAACACAAAGAAAAGCGTTATCCTCAGAGATGTTTCAAACTATGTATCGCTTATACTGCCCTCCTAGCATACCAGAGAAGCAACCTTAAGGCTTCTGAAACAGAAGGGCACGTCTATTTCCTCCCTCATAGTTTTGTGCCCTAGGCAGAAGCTGCGAGGCCTATATTTCTCCCTTCTCAAAATCTGACAGTTCCCAAAATCCCTTTGTGAACTGATTACATTATCGACTAGCCGGACCAAATGCTTTCTTAGCAAACTCTTTGGAACAGGCACTTTCTTCTTCCAAACCTCTGCATTCTATGTAAAGCAAAAATCTACGTGAAAGCACTTCACACAGGCCTTTCAGGTCTCAAATTCTCAGCGGGAACACTGCTGTTGTAGCATCCAACCCTCATTCTCCATAGCTTGTTAATTTGCAGTGGTGTTATCCTGTTTCTTTGCTGGACTGCTACCACAAGTGGCAGATGTGGCTAGATCCCAAAACAGTACAAGTACTGCTTTACTGCAGGCACAGGAACATGCTACTACTCCCCAACAGCAACCTAATGCTGTGGGTCCACCCCATCATCAACCCCAATTTGCTAGTCCCCTGTCCCTGATCTTTTTATCATTGGTTTATTGGATTGTGGACCTGTCCTATAACCACGTGCTAGATATTAGCAGGAAAAACTGCTGAGTTCCTTAACTTCTCTGGGTCATGGCATTATCTTCCCTGAGCACATCTGCCTCGGTGACATTTAACTGCTTTTCCCCATCTACAATGTCGGCTGGACCCTAATCACTTACTTGCTGTACATGTGAGAAAAACCACTGAAAGCTGACTTTCTCTGCAAGGTCCTAAAATGTCTGCATGGGCCTGCAGAGTAAGGAACTAAGCCTTGTTTATGTAACAGTACACACGGAGGACTGCATGGATCTGAGCAGTTGCCTGACAGGCATCTACACCTTCACCAGTCCTAACTGGATTACCTACTTCAAGTATATCCCTTGGAAGCGACCATTAGGAACCTGTTTCTCACTCCTGACAACTCCTATGCACTTTAGGCCACAATCCCGCCTTCTTCCTCATTGCCCTCTTTCTACACTGGCTAGCCACTGGTTTGGTGACTAAGTTGGACAAATGTGTTGAAATCCTAAAGAATAAAAATCACTCTTTGCATAATGACTGAGGAGTATCACAATACGACCCCAGGACATACACCACAGAGATTATTCTTACAGTGATTTGCAATTTTCCTAGAGACACAGCTAGCAATTCGCTGTGCTGAGCCCACCACCAGGAGCGTGGGAAGCGTCCCACCGCCGCGCACTCCTCAGTCCCCAGCTCCGAGGACAGCTTTCGTCCTCCCCTCCAAGCGCCTGCAGCCGGCCCTGCCGCCCAGGCCCCTTCTCCACAGAGCAGGGCGCCGGGAAGGGCCGGGGCCGGCAGCGGCGCCTTTGAGACGTGCCGGCAGCCATTTCGCAGCGCCGCTCCCCTCACCCCACCGCCACCCCCAGAGTGCCACCGTGGGGGCAGCCCATGGTCGCCTCTCGGTGCCCCTCTTCTCCCTCCTCCGGGGCGGGGCGGGGGGCAGCGCTTGCGCGGTGGGGCCGGCGCCCGCTGAAAGTTTGGGGCCACGTCAGGCGCGGAGTGGGGCAGCCCGTCCTAAAGACGCTCCGGGACTCAGTGCCGCGCTCGGCCGCTGCTTCCCCGCCCTCGCCATGGCGCCCGCCGAGATCCTCAGCGGCAAGATAGTCTCTGCGTACGTACCCCGTGGCGGGCCGCCCGCCCCCCCTTCCTTCCCGCCCGCCCGCTCTTCCTTCCCGCCGTGCGCCCGGCGCTGCGCCGGGTGGGAGTTTTCCTCGGGCGGGGAATGTCCGTTGGGAGCCGCGATCGGGAAGGAAACCGGTGCGGCTGGCGGGCTGGGGGTGTCCCGGGGGCCGGGAGAATGGGGCTGTGGTGGCCTTTGCTCTGGCTCTGCCGGGACGAAGTAGGTTTGAAGACACCCTAAAGCTTTTTCACTACGTTGGCTTCAAAGCTCACTTCTTCGTGGCTGGAAAGAGTTATTGAGTGAAGGTGGTATTAAAGCTCTTTAGAAGAACCTAAAGTGCTGTTATGGCTGCATTGCCCCCCAGAAGCCCAGTGATGCATCTGGTTGGGTCTGGTAGCGGCGTCCAGCATCAGCCCTGCAGAGCGTCTTGTGATCACTTAGCATCTTTGCGCTGAGATAAATGCCCAGGCAGGTGTGAAATGGCCAGCTGACTTACAGTTTTTTGTGTATTTATGCGGTTTCTTGGGATGCTTTATGAGCAGGAGTTGGGAACCTGTCTGTGCTTTGGGTATGGTCACTGTGTTCATACTGTGCAGGCATTGGTCACTCCTTTTTAAAGCAAAATAAATTAATCCATGTATTGGATTATGTCAAGATGAATGTTCACAGGAGTCCAGCTATTTGAAAGATTTGTCAGACCCTAGAGGAACAGACCCTTCTGCTTTTCAGCTTTTACTCAGCTGGCAAGCCCTGAGTATAGGTGACCCTGTGTTGTGTCTTTTTAGTTTGCTTATTTTTCCTACTTCTACTATACATACACATCTGGCAACAAAACTAAACAAATTTCACTAACCCTAGGAAAATGCAGTGTTTAGCAAAGGGTAACGCTTTGTTGTGATACTGTGTGCAAATGGGGCTTAGGTAGGTAGGTTCGTTTGGTACCTCCTCTCTATAACTGGGGGATTTGGACAGAAAGTGTAAATTTGAAATGGTCTAAAGAAATCTCTGAAAAGTTGTTGGACCCAATGTTAGGTATTCCTGTGTATGATGCATCTACATCAGCTGACAGTGGAGCATTTCTGAAAAGTAGGCCTAATGTGTCTTGAAGCTCAATATCCATGATGAAAGGCTCCTTGCATATTTTTTACCTGGTAATTTTTGGGCCAGTACCACTTAAGTGTTGCAGTCTCTCAGCCTTGTGTGCTTCATTCCACCTTACGCTTTTGGCAGTCTTGAAGCCAGTGCACTCTGCATGCCGTGTATGTGGTGCTGGTTGTACTTAGTCATCTGCCTACTGCAGGTTTCCTTTTTCTGGCATAGAAAGTGCCCCTAAGGTGTAGTAGATCCTTTAAAGCTATACGTTTATTTCAATTTTAGAGTGACTAGAAATCTGGAAGGATGCTAGCTTGAGTACAATAAATGTGTTTTGGAGGAATTCTGAGCATTCATCTTAAAACTTCCAGCTTCCTTTGCTGTGTATATTGTGTTTCTTTCATTCACTTTATAGATACAGTGGTGGCATTTTTTTTTATTTCTCTTTGTTTTCTGGATTACATTGGCAGCTATTTTCAGAGATGAGGACCTTTGTGATATTGTGCAAATAGCTGGGAAGAGGCATAAGCTTTTAATAGACACGTACAAGAGAAAGGATTGCTTAGTTTCCAGCATATCTCCAAAGTGTTTGGCTGAAGCCCGTTTTCCAAAGGCCTCAAATCTTGACCTGAAGACAACACAAAATGGGAATGTAATTGCAGCTGTAGAGCTGTCCTCCTTAAGTTCCTTTATTTCTGCTGTATTTATCTCCAGTATAGCAAAACCATCATGTGCTCTACAGAAATGGGCCTTAACATAGTTCTGCTTTTTCCTAGCAGAGTACTTGAAGGAGGTATAAGGAAATGGGCTGTCTGCCCTGCAGATACCTGTCCCTTTCTTCCAGACCATCTAGAGAAGTGCTGGTCCAGATGATTCTCCTTGTCCAGTGTCTACACCTAGGCCAAGAGTCTGGCAGCAGAAGCAGTGATACGCATGTGGTTTTTCTAGGAATTTTCAACTGAATTGCCTGTTGTAGAAAGGGAGTGTTTCTGACTTGACTCAGTTGCAGTCTTTTCAGTTACTATCTTTTAGGGGGCTTTTTTGTTACTTCATTCTTTAATTGAGAAAAGTGTTTGTCTGTAAGTCAAATATTAACAGGTGAGGTGAATCAATCAAGTAGTGTTACAGCTACATAATTCTGAGTTTCTGTGAGTGTTTTAAATCAAAACCCCTAAGTTTTGTGAACTTTCTTCTCCTGCCACCAAACACCCCTTCGCCAAAGGGAGGTGAAAAAAGTACCTAATTCAGTCATGTCAGTTATTTAAACAAAAATCAGGGAGATAGTGGCATTCTCATTTTTGTGAAACATTTAAAGAGAATAAATACTTTGATAGAGACAAGGAAGCTCTCTCTCAATAAGGAAAACTTGAGGAGGAGATAAAGCTAGCTCACACCTAAAAAGTGAACTCTGTGGTCCAGTACCACTCAGAACCACTGAGCAAGCCCAAATATGAGCGAGAACCCCTTGTGTTAGGTGCTGTACAGACACAGAATTAAAAAAAAAGGGACCCTGCTCTGAAGACATCACAAGCTAGGAGAAAACATTGTCTGGTGGACAACAGGGCCACAGTGCTGTCGTCTGTGCACATCGGCACCAAGTTACATGGAAAGGGGGAGTCCTAAGGGAAAGAACCTGTAGGGGACTGCCATGTCCCCTTTGTGGAAGGAGGAAAATCTTTATATCACTCTTTGTGAAAGACAGACCATTGTAGATGTAGCCTAGAGTATTGTCTGGAGTGCTTGCAGCCCCATAGAGGTGGATTGAGTCCTCATCTATTTCTCTTATGTTTTCCACTGATTAAATCACCTGAATGTTGGGTGTTGTATGTGGTATCGATTTTGGGATGCAGACCTGATTGGTGTGATTGATGTTGCAGCATGGGAAGCTGGTCGTGACAGTTCATGGTATTGTAACTCATGTTTGGGGCAAACTCTTCTGTGTAAGCTTTAAAGACTCAGCTTTATGTGAAACTTAAATGCTCTTGTTCTGTTAGCAGCCAGCCATATTAGAGATGTTCCTCAAATGCTGCCTATCCCATCCCCTATGATGATTGCTTCTGCAGCTCAGCCATTTTGTGGCCCTCATTGGACTAGCAGTCTGGACATGATGAAAAAGCCTATAAAAAAGCAAAAGTATTTATCTGGCCTCAAGAGTGCTCGGACAAGTATTTGAGCTGACACAACTGAAAGAGTGGTTAAAAACTATGGGAGTGTGGAAGTGGTAGAAAGAAGTAATTCCCCTATGAGGTAATGACAGTGTGCCAGCACTGTGCAGTGGTGTGGCAGGAGACTTATGAACAGATTCCAGCTCTCTTCTCTAAACAGTGTCTTCCATCAACTGGAGCCATCAACTGAATTACCAGCAGCATTCAGATAGACTTTCCCAAGTCTATTCCAGTGCCACTCCATTGGGACAGCCAACCTGTGAATCTCCCCAGGAGAGAGAGACTCCTTTCTGTCTCTTCTTTGGGGTGCCACTAGGATGTTCTGTGGCATGCTTGCTTGCAGCCTCTTCACAGTATTTGAAGATAAAGCAGTTGTCCTGCTAGCTAGGACATGGTGCTATGGAGGTTTGCAGTGTGGGGAGACAAGCTTCCCCTTTTCCAGTTTTGTTTCTTTTCTTCTCATTGGGGCAACAGAAAGTGAGCAGTGGCAGTGCTGCAGGCTCTAAGGAGGAATGGCTACAGGGACAACAGCCCTGACGAAGATAGTGCAGGACCTGGGGAGGACCATGAGCTTTATACAGCCATTTCTGGAGGGCTGGAGCAAGAGCACTTCTGATGCATGTTTCTGAAACTTTTGGGAAATCTGTGATCCAGGCAGTGAAGCCAAACCCTCTTTGGGGGCAGACCTCTTCTAAAGCATCATTGTCTCTGAAAGAGGTATTTGCCAGGTCATATGTTTGGCAATATTCACATAGGCCCAGGGCCCTATTACCCAGAGAAAGGACAGAAACACAGCCTGAGGTCATCTTCAGTATGGTGTGTATGCTTGCACCATAGCCACCTGAGCCATTGCGTGTACATAATTGCGTAGGGGTACTGGTGGGGTCTGCCTGAGGAGGCACTAGCATGGGAACTGTGCATCTCTCTCCATTTACAGCAGAGCTGGAGGAGTGTGGTTTGTCCTTTGCTGTTCTGGGAAATTCACTTAATTTAAATTCAGTCACTGTTGCAGTCTAGAGAAAGAAAGGCTAGCAGGTTTTTTTTAATGTTTGGAGGTGGCTTTTGCACTGTGTGCATAGAGCTGTGTGCTGTCCTTAACCTGTGTGGACCCTGGACCCTTGTTTGCAGTGTGAGTTTGTTTGTGGAAGAGCATGTGGGCACAGGAGGGGTCTTAGCGTCTGAGGGCAGGCTTTTGGAGGAACGGCCATGGACAATTGCAAATTTATGTTTGAAGACTTCAAAGTGGTTTCATACGGCTAATAAAAATGTTGTTAATTTATCAACATGAACTTTTATCTTTGTGAAGACCTGAAGTCCACAATAGAATTTTGCAAACTGTATCTCTAAATAGCTGCTAGCTTCAAAGATTATTTTGTATTTGTAAGTCTGCAGAGATGAAACAAGGATTTTTTTTTTTTCTCCTTCATTTTCTCTCAAACCTTTGCACCTGTGGCTTTTGTGGTAACTAGAGAGCAGTGGTACTTATCACTAGGTGGCTGTCTAACAAGTGATTTCTTGATTCAAGGATCGTAAAGCAAATCAGCTCTGGCAGCACCACTTTATGTGTTTGTGGATGTTACCTTTCTTCAGTAACTGAAGGGGAAGTGAGCTAGTGCCTAAATACAGAAAATGACAGCATCATAATATGTGAACAGTCATGGCTGCTGGGGGTGAAAGCACACTGCAGCCCTGCCTCACAGAGGAAAACTAGACCCTTGGGTGGACTTGTTTCTCCTCTGCTGAGAAGACTGGATTAAAAGTAAAACCCAGAGCTGAGACCCTTTCCAGTTCACTGTCCCTTCTGAGGGCTTTCCTGCTTCATAAACTATGATATGTTTGTTTGCATTTCTTTTTGTTTGCCAGCCACAAATGAGTGCTGTGCTTTTCTTACTGGAACACTGGAGGCTGTTCTCAGAAATAGCTCCCTCAAAGAGCTACCCCACAGCACCCACTCAGAGGCCATCCACAGTGGTGACACTCCTTGACATCATTGCGTTGTTACGGGCCACTCGTGAGCTTAGGTCCTGTTGTGTCTGCAGCTGTAGATTTGGTGCCTTCTCTAGGGGCTTGCAGCTGGAGTGAAAGGGGAGGCAGTTGGTGATTTTGCCACCCAGCAGACGAACTTTTGTCACTTCAGCATGAAGAATTGCTAGGACAAGGCTGATGAGTTCAGAAAACAGTGTCATAGCAAGCCAGACTTTGTGTCAAGTGTTTTACAGAGGTGATAGCTAAAGGAAGCCTAGGAACTACTATCTCCTAAGTAAAATTGAAAACAAACTCTTTTACTGAAGCTTGTTAAGAGACTTTGAACAGCTTGGCGAGATGCAAACACCTATAAATACTCTGAACCCCCTCCTCAGGTGCAGCAGAGCTCTGACCATGTGATTCAGGGTGCACCGGGAGAGATGCATGATTTGGGATGGAGCAGGACGCTGTGCGATTCCCCAAGATGGGACTTAGAACAGCCTCAGGGCTGCTTCTGGCTGGGCCAGCTACAACCGTCCTCTGGGATCAAAGCTGCTGGGTTGCAGCAGGGCCATGTGCTGCTTCCATTTCCCTTTCTTCTTCCCTCTGGCATTTCTGATTTGGAGCTCATAGTTGCAGGGTAGTGTTGGCTTCGCTGGCTGTCTGTCATCCTGGAATTTCCCTATATGGCAAGAATTGCAGCCATCCAGCTGGCATCGGCTACTTACTCTGTCCTCGTACCCTTGCTGTTTGTATTTTTAATGAAATGGCACCAACAGCACCTCCTCCAGTCTTGGGAAGTCTGGTTCCACTCAGGAAGTAGCAGACATTGTGATACTGATTTGAGGGTAGATAAGCACAAGGAGACCATCTGTGTTTTAAACGGTAGGGTGTTTGGAGCAGGGCAGATTTGCTAAGCGTGAGGGTAGCATCTTCTTACCTCTTTGAGAATAGTGGGTGGGACACAGGGTGGAGAGCACGTGCAGGACAGACCTGTCAAGCCTCTAGTGTCCTGTGAGGTTTGCTTACCTGGCTTTTGCCTCTGAGTGAGTATCTCCTACACGTACAGTGAAGTGCCACAGCCTCCACCAGCACTGTGAGCCCATCAGATGGGCACAAATGGTCAGTTCTTCTCTCTGAATCCCGACTGGCTCTGGTGAGGAGACGGAGCAGCGGTGCTGGGGCTATACTGAGGCTTTTGGCAGAATTTCAAATTTGAAAGAGCACATTGGGCCTGGCACTAGGACCTCTTCCTCACCACCTTCCCTGGTGAAGGATCTTGCATGTGAGGCCAGACCATGATGGAGAAATTAGAGAGGAGTACAAGGCTGGGGAGGGTGGTGAACAGTGGCTTTTGAGCTGTCTGTGGCTAATTTTATCAGTGATGGGTACTCGTTATCTCTAAAACATTGCATACTAAACTCAGTATGAATTCACATCTGAGCTAGATTAACTAATAAGTGAATCCTGTAATGCTTCCATTTCAAAGTTTTGTTTTAATAATTGTATCCTTAAACTTGTCTTCACTGAAGAGCTGACCTGTGTACCACAGTTTAGCTAATTTTCCTCACTGCTTCGCCTCTGTCCACCTCCCATTCTCCTTCCTGCTCCCATGGAAAAAATCTTTGCCTTGCTTGGAATCTGGGACTTGGGGCACTTTCACACATGTGTGTTGGCAAGCACAGAAGCAGACTGGAGGCAGGAAGGTGAGTGTAGGACTGCAGCCTACCCAGCTTTGGTTAGGCCAAACAGGCAGGAAATAGAAACATATAGGAATGACCAACTGTAGAAGGGGTATATCTTTGGGTACCTCCTGTTTGTTTAGCAATTTTCCAGGGTTTTACCATTGTAGATTCATTATCCTTTACCAGGACAGCATGTGTGACTGTGTTGACTGGTGCCTGTGGAAGATGGGTAGATTTGGTATGGCATATGTGTAAAGAGGCATTGCTTTTGAGTAGTGAGTTTGAAATCCCAGGAGTTTCCATGCCAGATTTTGTACTTTTTTTTTTTTTTACCCTTGTATCTTATGAGACCATGAAGAGGAGGGTGAAGAAGCACAATGTGGACTTTAAAAAAAAAAAAAAAGTTTGAAACTTCCAAAGTGTCTTAGTGATTTATAGACATTAATCTTACTTGGAGATTGCTGGGACCTGTGTACTCAAGATATAAGTATGTGCTTGCCAGTCTGCCCATCTGTCATCTTTTCAACTTCTGACTTATCACTGTATGAGAATTCAGCCCCTTAGTTAACTTCTATCTTGGTTGTGTTTTTTCCCTCTTCAGAGAAGTGAGAGAGAGACTGAAGCAGCAAGTTGTTGAGATGAAAGAGAAATTTCCAGGATTCAGACCAGGACTCGCAATTTTGCAGGTATTGTTTTCTTTAATGACAACTACAGAAAATCTGTGTTGCTTTGCAATGGTAAGTACACAGCTGATGAGCTTCATCAAAGCTGGTATGCAAATGGTAACATTTTATAAGGCACAGAAGAGCAGAGTTCCTTGTGGGATGGTAACACAGTTCTGTGATGTCTTTTCCCCAAGTACTGGGGCCCAGAAATATTTTGGGGTTTGATTTTTTTTTTTTTTCTTTCATCAGACCCTTGTAGTTCTCTGAGCGTTATGTTTGTGAAATGGTGAATAGGCTTCTTGCCTGTTAAGAGGAAGCAGTGCTTGTAGACTGTATTCCAAGTCTCTGCATTTGTGTGAGCCCATAAGCCTGTCAGCTTTCAGAGATGTATTTGTACCAGAAATCTTTGAAATGGGGTGTTTATTAAGGGATTTGGTCTGCTATTATGTCAGAACGTGGAGAGACAAGGGGAAAAAAACAAAAAAGGAACTGAAACCACCTTTGGCCAAGAAGACTTTGAGTGCAGGGAATGGAATAAAATCCCATTGCTAAATTTGATGTGCGTCAGAAGTGTGAGTAAGTGCTAGAGTCTACACAGAAACTCTTGGGGAGGATAAAAGAACTCATAAGTACAGGCGTTTGGCCTGTGGCAGAATTAAGGTGGTGGGTTTTTTTTTCCTTGCAGCTATAAAAAATGGAAACTCTTTGTACTTAGATCAGATGACTAGCAGTAGCAAGTGTCATGTAACAGGAAGGAACTGTGTGGCCCCAAAGGATTGATGGACTGAAAGTGGCTGCTTACAGGAGTAACTTCTGTTCTTATTCAGTATTTTGGGCTCCTGAAGAGCTCTTGGTGCCTGTCTCTGGATTCCAGTGCTAGGACCACTATAGTATACAAAGACCATACTCCTTTTCAATGCCAGGAACAAATTTGTTTGTGGTTTGTTTTTTTCTGTTTTTCTTTTCCATTAGCTTTGAGAAGATTATCGCTACAGAAGACTTGTCTTCAGGTGTTTAGAAGGAAGGTCTTTTATTTAAAATCTAGTAAGGAATACTTTGATGGAAGTTGCTGAACTGCTGACCTTGTAAACAGTCTTCAAAAACTGCTGTCTTGTAGTGTTATTGGAGTTTTTCTTGGTTGGCCTGTGTTCTTTTCAATCCTGGGTTGTCTCAGAGTCCTTTACAACCTGTTTGCTCTTTGGCTCTCTGACACTTCTGTAAACTAGCAAACGGTCTGGGCTTGGAGTTCATCTCCTAATGCTGATATTCTCAGCTGTCTATTTTCCAGTTAAGTCAGGACAATTAGCTGTTTCTGATATGTAGCACCCCACACAATACATGCTCTTTTCTTTGGAAGTATCTGGTATCCTCTGAGCTCAAAGAGTTAAGTCAGTTAATCTTTATTAACTGACTTTGTTGTGTAGTCAGTAATGTCCTCTTTTGCAGAATATATGTTGTCTGTTTGCTGACATCTGAGGCCTGCTCTCTTTCTTCTTTTCTGCCCTGTATGAGGCATACCTTTTCCTAAACCCAGCAGACTTTAAAGGGGAGACAGCCCCTTTGTCTAACCCTCGGGAAGAACTAATGTATGCTGGGCGATAAGGTAATGCAGTCACCCCTGCAGTTTGTAATCTGGTGAGAACCAGGGATAGCTCCCAAGTACCAGAGAATGGGGTGCTTCTCAGCTTTTCCTTGTTTGTCGCTCATTTTCCTTAAGGTTACAAGGAGTATTACCTTTAACAAAACATACTGGGTGTTGCAAGCAGTCATCTGAAATGCAGTTGTACTGTAGTCACCGAATACTGCCAAAAACTACAGGCATTTGTTCCACTTGCTGCTTTCTCTTTGTGCACTGCTTTGTTCTTGTTTTGTTGGTTGGGGTTTTTTTTTTTGGCAGGAAAATTCTCAAGGTACAAAACAACAGTGGAAGAAATCTCTCCATCAGAGCATATGTACGTGCATAAAATTAAGATTCCTGGGTATCAAAGAGGCCCAACTTTTCTGAAAGCCTTAATCAGATAATTGGATGTTATCAGCACCTGCTGATCATGTTAATTAGCTAGAGGTTTAACTTTCTCAGATGAGATGGCAGGCAGTATTTTCTGCTTTGGAGAGCACTGTGTTTCTAAGGTTTTTCAACAGGTGTAAATAGTGTTTATGCAGGAGATCAGACAACTTGTCTTTAGCTGCCTCTTACTTGAAAGGACACTTTTCCTGTTAGCTCCAGCTACTTATAGCCTTTATCAGTGTGTTTTACAGTTATTCAAGAATACCTCTGTCTCCTTGGTGTAGCTCAAAGGAAGCTAAGGCTTAAGCCCATCTCAGCCTGTGACTGGATCTCTACACTGCAGTGTGACTCAACTGTCTTTTCAACCTTAGGTTGGAAATCGGGATGATTCGAACCTCTACATTAATATGAAGCTGAAGGCTGCTGCTGAGGTAAAATGCCCAAACTCTTTAATATTTCTTTTTACCCTCCTACAGTAGGTCAAATCTGAGTATGAAAAAACAGATGCAAATCAAATAGTTTTGTCTAAGCTTTGCTCATATTGGAGAAACCAATGTTGGCCTGAATTCCTTGTTATAAGGAAGTAGTATAGGTGTGTGACCTGACATTTAGCCAAGTGGGGTGCTCCTGTAACAACAGTGTGGGTTGGTGCCACTTTTTGTGTGATCTTCTCGTAGATTACGTGTGTCTGAGGTGCCGATGCTCTGTCTTCCCTGACCTGTGGCCATGCACTTAACCTTCCCTGAATGTCTTGTACCTGAAGTTGCCTTTCATCTGTCACTGAGTGGTACATTGCATGTTACAGCAGGGCTGGGAACATAGATGAGTCCCTGTTTCCCAAGGTGATAGCTGACATCTTCTATGCTGGCATTTCAAGGCAGTATGCTGTCAAGCCAAGATGATCTTGTTCATGTCATAAGGTGAATAGGACAGTTGAAGTGTGGGCCAATCTAAGCAGGCAAAGCACTCATCTTTCTTCTTTTTCATTGATGGTATTTCCAAATAATAGGACTGTAGCCACAGGAATGGGAGATAGACCTGGGAAATGTGACAGAATGTAGCTGTGGCTGGGCTGGACTGAGAGAAGAGCCAGATCAATTCCAAAATCAGATCATTTGTTGGTATTCTCATTTGCAGATTGGGATCAGTGCCAATCACATAAAACTGCCAAACACAGCAACAGAAGCTGAGGTAAGTAATGCAGCCAGTAATGAAAAAATACATAATTTTGGTTTTGAGCTCAAGAGGTGAACTTATATTTGCCCTCTTATTTTATAAAAAAGACTGCTTGCCCATAGATACTAACTCATGAAAAAAGAAGTGGAACATGCTGAGATTTTTTTATTTTTAAAAGCAAACTAAAACACTACAATGTAAAATTCAGAGACTTTAACAGGTATTTTTCTAAAAATAAAAAATGTGAGTCATTTATACTCTTGGGTGGAAAAACTAAATATACTGTGTGTGTCTGTTAGTCCAGATTGTGCTTTTTCCTTTGCATCAGTCATATTTCAGTTTATCGTCCATTAGGTTTTTGGTCTTTACTTGTTGTAGGTCCTCAAGTGCATTGCCTCTTTGAATGGAGACCCTGCTGTTCATGGCTTTATAGTGCAGCTGCCACTTGACTCTGATAAACCCATCAATACAGAAAAAATAACCAATGCTGTTGCACCTGAGAAGGATGTAGATGGGTAAACTGACTTCACCCCTGGAGAGCATGACAGCTACTCCAGAAAGAAAGTTTTTTTGGTTTGGGTTTGGTTTTTTTTTTTTTTTTTTTTTGAACGGTGATCATGAGGCTGGGAACCTTACTTGGCCTTTATTCTTTCAAAATACAGCTTAAGTAGCATCAATGCTGGGAAACTCTCTAGAGGGGACCTTGGAGACTGCTTTATTCCCTGTACGCCAAAAGGATGCATGGAACTTATCAGGCAGACAGGTAAGGAGGCTGCCATCTGTTATTCATGAGTGCAGTAGTCTTAAATAAGAGGAGAAATTATGCACGTTGCAAGGCCTTGCTTCACATTGAAACTTGTTTTGAGATGCCATATTTCATCTCTGTCTTTTCAGATAGTAAAAGAACTAGTTTGAAAATGGCCCTTCCTTCCTCCCTCCCAACTCCAGTTCCCAATCACACACAACCCAGAAGAAAAATAGTAGCCAGACTTAGACTGACCAAAAGACTCCCCACCCATTTCAGTTAATTTGTACTAGGATGCACAATGACCTGTTTCCACTTTCTCCTAACTTTCTGTGATGCAGGCATCCAGGTTGCAGGGAAAAGAGCTGTAGTGGTTGGCCGCAGTAAGATTGTTGGTGCTCCCATGCATGACCTGCTGCTCTGGAATCATGCAACAGTAACCGTCTGCCATTCAAAGACCTTGACGCTGGCTGAGGAGGTAAGGACAGGATGGATGCATGAGGCTGTAGTTACCTGCTGCAAGCCAGTGCTGCCTGCTGCACCTTGCTACTTGGTGTATTGCTACTCTTAAGTCATTGGGTTTGGGCTGTCTTTCATCTGAAACAGTTTCCCAGTCCCATTCATTGCATGGTTGTGTAAATACTTCCACTGGAATAGGATCCTGATTATTTTTGACCCTTAATTAGAGGGTTTTAATTATAACAATAAAATTATTATTTTTGTTTTCTTTGGGTAAGTGCTGAGAATTTAATCATCCCTTCCTAATCTCCATGTAGTGGCCTGCAAGACAGCATATGTTTTTGTTTTTTTCCAAAAAGGCCAGGTGGTCTTTTGTTTTAATGGCTGGGAAATACTAGGCCAAATGTTTTCTCCAGTTGTGGTTTTTTTTTTTTCCAGTCTATTTTCTGTGACTGGGAGTTGGTACCATTTTCCCTTTAGCAGTGAGAGTGACAGAAATAGTGTGTTGCTGTGCTGCCACCTGCTTGGATTTTGTAGAGCAATCAACACTGCCAAGCTCTGTGAGCAAGTATTAAAGCTGAAAAGGGGGTAGGTGTATTTGAATATAACTCACAGAGAAGATCAGAAACACTGCAATGCTTCATGCCATTGAGTTGCTGTTCAATAAGACTGTCATTAGGTTGATTAACAATTGAAGTGCTAATTCTTAATGAAATCTTAAAAATAGTTTATCTCCCTTAAAGATTAAAAGAAAAAATTCCAAGGGATAGCAGCTTCCTAAGCAGACATGAATGAAGCAGTGCAAGAACTGACAAGAAGCTTTAGTCAGAGTCTTTAGCACCAGCTTTGTGACCAGGTCTGTCAAATTTACTGAGTGCTGTCTGAATGAATATTAGTGCTGAATTACAATCAGCTTTCCCTGGACTTGGATATTACACAGTCCTGGACATAAAAACTGCAAGACAGTGCTGCCACAAGTGAAGTGCTGCTTAGAGTTCTGTGCAGGGGTTGTTCTTGGCTGCTGTCTGAGTGCTGGGTATATTTCTAGCACTGAAAAGAGCAGCTGAATATGCAGGGATATTTGAAGGGAGGAAGATAAGAATATGCAAAGGCTTTAATTTCATCTAAAAGTAGTCTGTATGATCCACTTGGGAATCATGGACAAGTTCAAAGGAGGTTGTGAAGTGTTGACTAGCAATAGTTCAGGGTAGGAGTGTGAAAATTGGCTATAATTTCTGGCTGCGGGAATTTATCCTTGCCAAGGAACTGCTAACTACCTTTAATTGCTGACGCCCTTCCATCCCTCTGATGGCAATGGGTGAGCACACTGTTTCACTGCAGTTGAAGTTGATCTAAGTTGCTGCTGAAGCAGCCTCCTGCATTTTTCCACTGCCAGTGTGATACAGTGTTGTTTATTTGCCTTTTTTTTTTGTAGGTTGGTAAAGCTGATATCCTGGTGGTTGCAGCTGGTAAAGCTGAAATGGTAAAAGGTGAATGGATCAAACCTGGTGCAGTTGTAATAGACTGTGGAATTAACCATGTGCCAGGTGCGTGGGTAATGTATAAAGTGTGGGGATGTGTTTATTTGTGTATAAATGCAGTTGCTAAGTAAGTACATGGATACTGTTTCCTTGGTGTTTCTAGTGGATGTGGACTTCTTTCTTTTTTTAGGTCTGTCTTAGGTAATGATGGCAACCTCTGAAGATGCCAGGTTAAAAAAATGTTTGGTCTGAAGTACTGTCCTAAAGCAGATCAGTGGCAGTTTTGTTTCTGCCTTCAATGAGGCTGATGATGACTAGAGGAAAGAGGAGGCCTAGGAAATATTACAACAGAATATCCAAGTAATTTGCCCTAACTGCATAGTGAAGTCTTGCTGCTGTTGTCACTTATGAGCGCACAGCTTTACTGTCATTACTTTGCAGTTAGATCTGATCAAGCTGTTCTGTTTGAAATACGTAAATGGCAAGCGGTCTCTTAAAGTAGCTGTGGATTTGTTGAATCACAACATTAACTTCTTAAGCTTGAATGGCTGTTGTCTTGAAACAAAGCAGCTTCTGCAAGGGTATTGGTGACAGTGGCTCTGGCATAGAATGAAGTGCTTTAACAAAAGGATTTTAGGGTAGGGTTTCACTTAGCTACTCCTTCCTTGTAAAGGAGGAACAGACAGTCTGGCAATTTCTGTTTTCATCTAATTTAAAATCCAAATTACAGTTATTGAATGATATGGAAAATTAGTCACCATCCAACTATCTCTGTGCTACACCCACAAGGCTTTTAAAAGGTAATTTTCATAATTAATCAGTCATTTTGTTGCCATTATTTCATGGGATGTAAAGAAATTTCTGTTCAGCAGTCTTCTTGCTAAAAGGTGACATTGAGTTGCATTTAAAAACTTTAGTCCTCTGTCTAATTAAAATTAAAAAGTCATCTGCTGTTGCTGTTTGTTGCTTGATGTATTTTTGCCAAGCTACCCAAACTTAGGCAATTTGCCAAAACCCACAGGGTCACTGCTGATTTGCATGAAGCAGAATGGCTTGGAGTCTCCCCCACAAACATGTTGCAAATAAAACTACCATTGTGTTTCTGACATACGATGGTTATGACCTTTTTTTCAGGGTTGATGTGAACTGCATCTCTGAGGACACATCCCTGTTTCTTTGCAACTAGTCTGCCTTGGGCAGTGCCCTGAGATTTGAGCTTCTTGTACACCCAGCCTAGTCAGTGTTGCATGGCGATACGCTTAATGGCATTGTGAGACTTGCTAATCAGGGCTTGATAGAGTACCATAGCAATTGTCAGTTTTCAAAATTATGGATGCCACAGACTTTTTTTTCTGTGGTTTTCTGAAGCTGCTGAGTTTTCCTGCTTTTTTCTTCCCTTCTGATAGGTTGCAAAAAAGTTTTCAGATTAATCTTTTGGGAAATCAGTGCAGAATTGTGGGAATTGCAATGCTACAGAAAGAATGGCAGCTGGTTTGCCAACCTCTCCAGCTACGACACTGTACAGATAGAATATTGCTGCTAGCTGTGATGGTGCTTTGAATGTGGTGGAGAGAGAAATAGCACAGTTGCCATATGTCTTACCATAGCTGTAAGTGCACCCGGCTAGGTGCCTCCTAGGTGTAGATGTGAGTTGCAGCTGGGGGACATGGCAATCTCTGGATATGCCTATACTTTGCAAGCCGGGGTGCCCTGTACACACAAATGCCCATATGATTTGACATATCAGGACATTAATTTCATGCAGGCTTTCCAAGTTGGAGTTAAAAGAAGTTATAGCCATGTAGTACCGTGCAAATGCAGCTGTTTTGCTTTTGACTGGAGGGTGGCCTGTATGTTCCCAAGGCTGCCAGTTTGGAGGCTAGAATAGGCAGTCTAGGCACATCTGGCTTTGTGCTCATGTGCACTACAGCTGAACAGAATTTATTCCATGTCTCCATGTAGAGAGGAAGAGAGGATCTCCTGAAACCTCTATTAGAGCAGACAAGTGTGTCTTATGCCCTTTCCAAACTGGATTGTATTTGTCTTTCTCTCTCCACTGCTGCAGCTGCAGGGCTAGTCCAGCAGAAATTCTGAAGGCCTTATTCCAGGCCTGTAGAAATTGCTCTGCTAGAGGATGGGAGAGCAGTGCAGGCAGAGGATACTTCCAGAGATGACATAGTCTCTGGAGTGTCCCTCTCTGAGCCCTGATGGAGGAAGCAACCCTGTTCAAAGTCCTCCTCTGCTATGGGATGGGATTTTGCAGCCCTAGCCAAAAGAGAACCTTGAACAGTGGGATATGAGAGCAGCAAAGGAGGATCAGCCTCTGTGGATATTGGTGCTATGCTCTTCAGATACCAGAGGAGCTAGAAAGATATAGAAAGCCTTGACTTGATGTTCTGTTTATATCTTCATGTACTGGGAATCAAGTTGGCATCACAGGCCTATAAGATCAGCTTGTGTTGGATTGCTCATGAAACACCTTTCCAAGTGGTGTCGAAAAAGAAGCAGACTGCAGGCAGGTGGTCTCATGTTTTACAGATGAGGGTCATGTATGGTCTTATGTGTTTGCAGTCATATATCCACCAGAAATGTGTTTCAGTTGCATGTTCATTGGCACAAGTTTGCTTGGAAGTCATGTGGATATTTCCAGGCCTTGTCTGGTGAAAGTAGGACTGTGAATTAGCTCCAGTCCAGACGCTGCACTGAGGCAGTCTCTCATGCAGCTGTCTGTGGAGATAGATGGAGATCATAGTTACCTGTTCTTTCCATATGTGTAGGCATGTCCTTCACTTCTTTGATCTCAAAGTCCTTGGATGCTTTCTCTCCTGTGTTCCAGCTGGCTAGAGAACCTACTGGACCAAAGAAGACACAGGCTCTGGGAATGGTTATAGTGTTGCTGATACTCTCTGTAACTAGTTTGTTTAGTTGTTCTTTTTTAAGAGTGGGATGATGAATATTGAGAAGCTGAAATTATGTGGAGAGGTAGAAAGTGTTGTATGTGAGCTTTCCTTCAAAAGGATATTTTAAAGGTAATTGAATAGCTCCTAAGTTGTGCTCAGCAGTTCTTGGCATGAGGTGCAGATGCAGGGACTGGGGGTTTGTTTGGCTTGTGCTCATCGCTGTCTGTGTAACAGACTAGGCTGTATGTGTTTGGAGTGCCTAATTCATTGCTTGTTTTCTTCATTCTTGGGCCTGGAGTCTTTCTGGCCAGGGTGGCTGGTAAGCCTGCTTGGCACCCTTGCAAGAAAATATGATTATTTGCCTTTTGCAACCTTAATTAAACTGGTCTCTAGGCTGGAAGGCCAGATTGGTCTGCAGTTCAGGCAGCAAAGCTGACAGTGGCTGTAGAAACACTTATTTAACAGCTGTGATGTTGTTCAGGCTTTGAACTTCAGGGAGAAAAAGTGTTGCTTAAAACACACACAGCAAAACATCCAAGCTGCTAATTGTCAGTAACAATGCAGCTAAAAATTAGTGTTGGCAGGAGCTGCTTTTGCTGTTTTCAGGTTTTTCACGCTGCTTAAAAGTTCCCTAGAGTCCTTGTATCTGAAATGAGAATCTGCCACTCCGGTAGAAACTTAAATTTTCTTTTTTTGCTATGCTGTGTCTATAATCAGCAAGGTTCTTGGATGACTGTGCTAGTTTACTAATACCTTTTGTCTTTCTCTCTCTTTATGGCTGAGCTTAAAGGTCACCACGGGAAAAAAGTGCTGTATCTGCTTCTGAATTGTCAGGTCATGTACTGCAGCAGGGTACAGCAATTTTTTTTTGCCAGAGAGAAAGGAGATTATTCTACTGGAGCTCTCTTAAGCCACCTGTGAGGGTTGTTTTGACAAGACTCTGATCTCTGTGAACTACAGTATTTACTGGTCCATCATTAGAACGGCAATAAGTAATTGAAAAGCTCAGCATTTTCTGTCTTCAGTTTCTGTAAAGGCAGGTGATTTTATTCAATAGTAAGGCCTAGGTGTCCTCCAAAATGGGACAGAGCAAATGTAAACCTGGGTTTTTGGAACAATTCAGCCATGTTTCTTCTCTCACTGCTTCTAGACCATTGCTTTGTATCTCCTTCAAGCTGGAAGGTGTACTAATCCTTCAGAGCACTACAGCAAGAGCAGTGAGAGGGATGGTTCGGGTGACATCTCTATTGTATGTCCCATTTGTGTTTTATTATTGCAAAGATGTGAGACTTGGTCTGTGCTTTGGTCCCCCTGCATTTGTTTTGGAGTCATCTTCACACTGTCCTGTAGGCCACATGCCACTAAGAAAATACTTGCATGCTCAAGGAATGGGAGATCTATCTGGCTGAGGACATATGGCACTTAATGGGAAGATATGTTGCACGAGCTGTTGGCACTCTCTGAGTGAAGTATGATGATAACAGCTTCATCTTGTGATGTTGTTTTAAATTTTTATCTTTCTTTACAGTTTCCTGGGTACTCAGCTTCTGTTTTGTTTACTCCAATGAGATAAAAGACTTCAGCTTCAGTCACTGCTGCCGCCTCTGTTGTTTTGGTGAAATGTGATGTGTAACTTACTTTTTCTGTAAATCCCTAGACAGCACAAAGGCGAGTGGAAAAAGAGTTGTAGGAGATGTGGCATACAGTACAGCAAAGGAAAGAGCTTCCTATATCACCCCAGTTCCTGGTGGCGTTGGGCCTATGACTGTGGCCATGTTAATGCAGGTACGTGGGCAGACTGAGGCTGCTGGTCATCTCCTCTATGTTTGCCTTTGGGGTATGTTGCTGCTGGCCATCAGCACACTACCAAAGCAACTGGTGCTTCCTTCTTGCTCTTACAGAGATCTAGTTAGGATTTTCAGCTTCTAGTCTAAACAATTTGGATTCAGTTAACTGAGCAAGAAAGAAGATGGACCATAAGGAACTGTTAGGACAGAGGTTTTTTGGTTGGGTTTTTGGGGGGTTGGTTGGTTGGTTTGGTTTTTGAGTGTGTTCTCTCAAAACGGTGAGAAACAGGCTTGTCTTACAATGCTCTGGCAGTAATTCTAAAACTATCTGTAGGGTGATTGGGTAAAAAGGAGGAGAGTAACAGTATAAGCCAGTTCCCTGTGTTTCCTGCTTTGCTTAAGAAGTCCTGCTGGCACAGAATACCCCCCAAAAATCCAGCACACTGGAAGATAGATAGGGAGATGGATAGATACATATGGTAGGGTTTTTTTCTTTTAAGAAAACTATGAGCAGAGTCTCATTTTGGATTGTTAGCAAATGCTTTAATCAAAGCACTTTGTGTTAATCCCACACTGAGACAGATGGGAAGGGAAAACCTTTCTGAGTCTCTTTGTTAACCAGCATGGTTCATACAGTGGTGGTTGCTATAATACATTCTCATTCTCATTTTAGAGCACAGTGGAGAGTGCACAGCGTTTTCTGGAGAAGTTCCAACCTGGAAAATGGAACATCCAATACAACCAGCTTATCTTAAAGACGCCTGTTCCAAGGTAATGCTTTCAAATGAAGCCACGGGCCATGTTCGTGCAGTATAGTATTCACTTCTGTTCCCAAGCTTTGCGTAATACAGGGCATACATGTATGTAGACTGTAGCTGGCATTGAAGTTTGGAGAGAAGTAGAGAGAAAGCACTGTGTGGCCTTCCTAAGGGAGCAGAGCTAACCTACAGTGGTGCTGTGACATATGTTGAAGTGTAGGCTTGGGTCATCCTGATAATATTAAGGCATAAACATGGACTGCCACAGGCTCTTTAAGCCAGCTAGATAGTTGCTGATTCAGCAAATAGTGAGACACTTGTATTTTGGAAAATTTTCAGTCTGACATGGCAAAAACATAGTATATTGAAGTAGGAGTTGTTGGTGTCAAGTCCCCAAGGAGCAGTTGAAAATATACAAAATACTCTAAGGGAATGTGACACATTGCCTACAAAAAGGAATTCTTGGGGTGGGAGGAGCAGGGGAATGGTTGGTGGGGGGTTTTTTGTTGTTTGGTTTGCTTTTGGTTTTGGTTTTTTTTGGGTTTTTTGGGGGTTTTTTGGTTGTTTTT
>VYZV01021391.1:21760-33834 GCA_013401275.1 Pandion haliaetus | reverse complement strand
CCCCCCCAAAGAGCCCCTGCCGAGGGCGGATTAGGAGCGGTGCCCCCTTCCACAGATACAGCGCTTCCCCCAGGTCCTCTCCATCCAGCCGGCGACTCTATCCCAGATCTTCCAAATGCTGCAGAGTCATGGTACCCCAGAGAGGCCGAGCCAGACTCCCTCGACCCTGCCGCTAGCTAGACACCCCCTCCCCTTTGTCCGTGAGGGAGTCCCTAGGGTCAGCAGCTCAACCAGGCCGGCGCAAGCCCGCGTATTCCCAAAGGGCTGCTGCACAGATGAAGTTTCAGCGAGGAGCGTGCCTAGGCCCCCACATCTTCCGTGGCAGAGTCCCTGCAGGCTACAGATAGGAGATACACCCAGGCTCCCATAAAGCAACAAACAAAAAGCAGGCATGCCCTCGGGGGACAACTGAATTTTCCACGGGGCAATACCGCTTGTTTCCCAGCGTCCGCGGTGCGTGCCGGACGGTAGGGCTGGGAGCGCTTTACGGAGCCCCGGGCTGTCGGGAAGAGCAGTCATCGCGCTCCCCAAAATCCTCCGGCGCCACGTCTGTAGAAGTTGTGGCCTCCTGGCCCCTCTGTCCCGGCCCTCCCCAGCCCCACCGTGCCCCTCTCTGCCGGGAATCCCGTGGACCGTTTCAGACGGATGCAGTTGCTGCCTTTCGGTTTTGCCTGAAGTGGCTCTCAAATTTAGAGATAACTTGACAGGGATTTTCTTCAGCTCCTGATAATTCAGTGCTCTCCTCATCCTCCGTGGTTTGGGCTGGGCTTGTGGGTGTACTTCATTTCTGTCGTGCATGCAGTCAAATAATTCATGAAGCTGATACGAGCCTTTTTCTCGATGGCAAAGCGTGTATTCTGGTTTAATGCCTGTTCAGCTGCTTTTCCCAAATACTTCTGGAGCGGCGTTTCGGTTGCTTTCTCCTGGCTGTGCTCCTCAGCAACCTGATACGGCTCATCCTGTCCACTCGTCCTTCCCGGAGCACATCTGCCGGAGAAGCACTGTGCTCGGGACCGTCCCACGGCTGAAGAGACAGGCAAAACACACGCAGCCCGGGCGCAGCCGGGGGGGAGGCGGGGGGCGCACGCTGCTCTGCTCTATCTGCAGGTCGCTACAGGAAATCCGAGGTACCGGGAGCAAAAGCCAGAAGAGAGGTGGTAAAGAGCGCGTAGAGGGCAGCAGTGGGGATAAGATCTTTCCTTCCCCTGGCAGGGCTGGGGCCACTCCTCCTCTGGAAAAAAAAAAAAAATCCCAAACCCCCAAAATAATAACCCCCCCCAGCAGAGCTGTTCCTTCTGGCTTACGCATCCTGAGCTGGTTTGTGTATTTTCTGTGCATCTGTAGCGAAAACATAATTAACGTGTGGTTATTATTTTCTCTCCTGAGTAACTTTCCCTTGCCCTCCTCCAGGCCTCCCATCAGAACAGGCCTAATCAGATTTGGGTGGCTTGAGAGCTGGGGACTGTGCACTGAGAAGGGGGCATCTGCCTTAGGTGGTGGTCAGAGCAGATGGTGGTCTTCTCAAAGAATGCACTGGGAATAGGAACAGCAGTGCGGACGGATGTCTGGCACAGAGACTGTTCAGATTTCTTTTTCCCAGATGAACGTCCCAAAGCTGCTGGACATTTAACACATACAATTAAAAAAACCCTACACAGATAAACACATGAGGTTTAGCAGTGTAGGACGTTGTTGTCTGACAGCCCTGCTCACCTGCGGGCTGGATGCTGCATCCTTCAGGTCAGGGAGTCAGAAAAAAAACGCGTTTAGGCTGTACTGAGGAGGAGGAGGAGGGTATCTTTGTGTGCTACTGCAGCACAGACAATGGGTACAGCCCGAAGCGCCCAGCTCTGCCCTCCTTTCACGTGGCTAACGCGCGCTAAGGTGTAAAACACCTCCTTATCCGCGGAGTGGACCGAACCCGGTGCCGGGTGCGCAGCACTCTCCCTTCTCCCCAGATTTGCTAAGAACTGTGGGAGAATTTGTTCGTGACAAGGTGCTAAGATGCACTTCATTATAACCTCGTGTCCCTCTTGTCCTAAGTATTTAGCGTCATTTAGACCGTCTTTCTCATACAAACGCAGAGTGAGATGGAGACTGGGCGCAGGGAAAGGGACAGCGCGTTGGTGACAACCGGCGATGCAGATGGGTTTGGCTCTAGCAGCAGGGTGTGCAGGGGAGGGTTGGCCTCAGACTTCGGTTCAGGCAGTAGCTGCGGGAGCGGTTATGCACACTCTCTAAATCGATGCTGTACTTCGCCGTGCGTGGTGGGAGCTTGTCACAACTCCGGAGCGGTGGCCGGCGTCGCAGGACAGATTCATCCTGGCAGCCCGTGATGCAGGCTGGAGGACTGCGGGATGAGGCAGGGGGGAAGCCTGGCGTCAGACCGGCCCTTCGGGGACTGTGCGGAGGCTCGGGGGTTGGGTAGGCGCTGCAGCGCTGCCCGCATTTGATTTTGCTTTCCTGCTCTCTCCCTGTCCCCTGCAGAGCTGGCACGAGGTTCTGGGGTTCCCGTGGGCACTGCTAAAAGGCTGGGGACGTCTGTGCGGGTGGGTTGCTGTTGCGGTACAAGTACAGTTCACCTGTGCGGACTCCCCCGGAGCCAGATGTTCGAAATTATTTCACAGTCGTGCCTGGTGAAACAGCTGAGGAAAGGTACCGTAGCAGGGCGAGCGCTCTAAAGAGAATTGAAGAGACCAAAAAGCAAAATGGATGGAGGCCTTTCACCGACAGCAGGAAAAACATCACACGGGACACCAGATAAATCTGACAGTACAGCCTGTCCCTAAATACGCTTTGGCCCCAGAGATAGGGAGCGTTGTGATGTGAAAGCCGTGGTGCCGGGCCTTGGGACAGCGCGGCACAGTGGCAGAACGCTTGAGCTGAGGAGCCGGGCATGTTGGAAAGATGCTGCTTCACCAGCTAATAGAGGCTCCATTTTTCCTGGCACAAGTACCCTTCAATGCCCATATTCAGTGCCCCAAAAAGCTGCACATCTATAACCTCTAAGAACATTAGTCAACAGAAGGTTTTCACTATGTGAATAACCACTTAGACTTTCTGTGGACTTCAAGTGATAAAAAAAAATAAATCAAGACCATTCAGAAGAGCCTTAGACAACGCAAATGGGCCTGAGGGTATTATCTGAGAAATTGTCTATTACTTCTACAGCACAAGCCTTACTTAGAGCATACGGACCCTTCACCTGCTATGAAATAGCCTACCCCTGAGCGTGCGGGGCAGTGCTGGCTTTGTCAAGGAGCTGAACCGATGGCAGGTTTACATTTAAATGTGCACTTAGGAGACCGGCACAATGCTGGCCCAGGTGAGCGGTCCCATCCAACCCAGTCTAAAGAAAATCTCCTACATCAACGTCCCTTCCAGATTCAGCTCCCAACTTTGCACAACGTGAGTCACAGTTTTTACTTCTGAAGCTGCTCGTGGTAAGAGTCAGAGCAGCGATACCTAGTCCTCTGGGCCTGAGAGCTGGCTTAAGCTCACCAGGCTGCAGCAAAAGCCTCCAGTACCTTTGCAGGGTGAATTTAAAGGGCTCTGACGATCTGCAGTTACACAGACTGGCAGAATGAAGTTCCTCACCGAGCCGGGAGCAGGAGATCTGGCAGCAGAGCCCATTTCCAGCTCCTGCCCACTCCCACCCCTCTGGGACAGCCTGCTGAAGCTGCTTCTAGGGATGAGGGGGGAACCAGTATCTAATTCAGTCCTTGCTTTTTTTCTGCCAAGACTGCAAGCCTTATTATAAGGCAGCCCCACCGTGGTCGTTAGTATTGCAGTATGGCACACGTGGTGCAGCTCCAGTGGGAGATACCACCATCCCCAGACAGCTTCAGCCTCGGGGACTGGCTTTGGTCACCGGCACTCATCAGACCTGGGGTTGCATCAGCAAAGGTCCCGCATCCCTCCACTCCTCCCGGTCCCCGTCCCCTGACAGGTGTCTGACTGAAGTTTCTAAAAGAATAATCTCTCTACCATCTACACTGTACATCCTACGTGATTCCAGAAATGTAGGCAGCATTGCTGATCTGAGAGGAACCCAAAAGTTGTCTCCGTCACCCCACAGCTGCTTTCAGATTTGTGGTTCTTGGTGGGTATTGCTCTGAAGAAGGTAAAAAAAGCAAACAAAGCAAGCACAGCTCTGCAAGGCCTTGTTAAATGAAGCTAAAATGGAAGGGAAAGAAATCCAGGTCTGAGGAGGTGCCATAGTTCGACTCCTCAGGTTACGTCCCACCTTTGCAAAGGAAGAGGGGTCCAAGCGCTCAGGGCCCTGTATTAACGAGGAGCTGAGAGGACTGTCTCTAAGAGCAATATGTAGGCTGTTCTCGCCTCTCCTGGTGGGCCATGACTCAGAGGGGCTTGCTCTGACCGCGAGCAGGCAGGGGAACTTAGTCACTGACTTAAGGACAGCAGCAGATCCCAGAAAGGTGGCCACGTTCCTTTCAATGAGAACTTTCTCAAGAATCTGTCCAAACCATTCTCAGCAATAATCTCCTGCTAATATAATTTCTCCAGTTTTGTTTTTGCTGTTACGTTAGGCCTGATATGAGCAGTCTGTGAACTTACGTTGTGGACAATCAAATGGGGAAACCACAGAGGCGTGGAGGAGCATCGATGGGGTGTCCATTCACCCAGCCCACGCGGATGCTCTGGCTTCACAAAACCTTGTCTGCATCGCCGTGGCAGAGGAATGCGTATTCATACCCCTTTCTTTAGTGCAAATTAGCAATTACCTTCCCCTGATGTCATATTAGCTGTGCTCACCTCCAAAGAATTACATCGAGATGGGCCAAAGCTGCCACTGAGTTTCGGTGTCTGATTTAATTAGCTGATCGTAGCAAGGGCAGGTACCTGTTGGCCAAAATCGTCGTCTTTTTTGGAATGCTGCCGAGTGCCACTTTTGTGGCTGGTGCCAAAGAGTAGCAATTTATTTGAGGAGAAATAGCTGCAGACTGTATGTGCATGTGTATGGGAGCAGACGGTAAGAGCAGAGGTTTGGCGCAATGGTTTCTTTCCGGCGTGTCTGAGATTAAGGCAGCAGTCATTGAGAGTTAGGCGGAGGCTGGTTGTGCCTTACCAGCGCGGTACAGGGCCTTTCATGGGATGACAGGCGGGAAAGCGAGACGCCGTGCGAATGGTTTCTCGCGGTCCTTGCTCTGCTTTGCCTCGGCAGCCCGGGAGGATGCGTTTCCCTTTGGACACACAGGCAGAGGCGATGCTAGCAGCTCAGATGGACCCGTTCCTTGCCGAGAGGGAGCGGGGTGTTCTGGGGAAGATGGGGCAACTCAGTCTTTGTGGCTCGGAGTTTGGGCTTTCCGCTTGCCAGATATGGTGATGGGTCGGTGTTATGGGAGTCTTTGGGCTAAAAATGAATTCAGACTCATCAGGCACCCCCACCCCCCAAAAAAAGGATACAGTTTGGGACTCCTGGCTTGGGTTGCATTTGAAGGAGTGATCTCAAAGCAAACCGTGAGTCATCCACTCACCCACGCTGTCGAGACATCCAAAACCTGGGTTTCAGTGCTGCGAGTACCATCTGCACTGGTGCCCAGGTACCGACAGGGCGTTCCAGTCTGCGGTCTCACAGCACCGGGACAAGCAGCCAGCCCAGGGGAGCTGGTCCCTTGGGAACGCTTTCGGGTTTGTCATTTCCCGTCATCAGTTCGGATGCCGGTTGTGCGGCTCCCCGAGCCAGGACCAGGCGTGTGTGCCAGGCTGGGAGGAGGCCTGCCTGCTCCTGCTCACCTGCGTCGGGCATTTTGATCCAGCAGAAAGCCCTTGAGCTGGTGACAAAGGTCTGGATGTGGGCTGGAAAGTACAGTCCTGTCTCTTAGCAACTGGTTCCTACCTCTGAGCTCTCGGAGCCGTGTGTGGGACAGAGAGCATCAGTCACGCTCCTGCTGCAGCAGCAGCGCGCCGAGGAAGGGATGGGGGATCAGGCCGGCTCCAGCCACCGCCAAGACGCTTAAAGAAGCTCAGGCATTTCTAACACAAGCAGTCATCTGTGAGTCCTAATCAAAGCTTCGGTTTAATTGCTTTCCTCGTGCCCTTCTCTGCACGGCGAACGGAGCGCCGATTGGCTGGCTGCGGCGGCTGCCTGCCAGCTACCTCGAGAGGCTGCTCCGCACTGCCCCGGCTTTTTTGGTCGCAGGGGTGGGGACCAGGGAGGGAGGAGGAAGAGGGAGGACATGGCCCATGTATTTCTAGAAAAATTAGATGTCAGAGGGTCCTTCCCTGAACCGCTCTGCACTGCACTTGGGAATCCCCTGTCCCTCTTACGGACATTTGCATTGCTATTTTCTCTTGCGGTGCTCGGTTCTGCTGTTTCACCCTCGTGTTTCCTCCTCCTAACCAAAAGTAACTCCTCTCTGGTGAGCGTTTCTCAGAGGCTCCCTTGCCAAGCACTGTTTCGTAAACATTTTCACGAATCCTCTGCTTTGTCCTCCTAATTAACCATCCAATTGGCCCCCAATGGAGCCTTCACCTCTCCTGTGAAGATCCTGCTTGCACGGATTATAACCTGTCAGCTGCCAATTTATTCCTCGTGCAGAGGGCAGGTTATATTAATTGTCTGGCTTCCCTGCCCCGTTTAGTTTGCCCTCCCTGTCTTCTGCTCCCAGTAGCATCCCTGTTTGGAGACACAGATTCACAGAAAACCAGGGGGTCCCAGATGTGAGGCCGCTCCGTACGTCCAACCTGCAGTGACGTGGCATTAGACCAGATGTGATGGGGTGTTGCTGGCTTGTGTCAGACCTGGGAGAGGGGTCTCTGTGGATGGATTACCATGACAGAGCATTGAAGAACACGCTTGACTTCTGCTCCCCCCACGTGTAGTCTCACTCAGGAGCTCAAAACTATCCACTTGGTCGTCCCCGGTTAATGGGGAATCCTTCCTGGGCGTTATTTACAAGTCAGAGCTTGGCTTTTGGAAGAGTTGGGGTCCACCTGGTGTGGTTATGATGGAAGCAAGCCAGAATACAGAGAGGGTTTACCTGAATGCAGGGAGAGACCTAACAGATTTCCATCAATGTCTCTCTCCTGTGCCCCCCAACCCGACTCCCAGTATAGGACCCCCTGCCCTTGCAGAGCCGCCTGTGCAGCCCGGAATAAATAGGAGCACCTGCTCTCGCCGAGGGTAGCTGCCGTGTGTTTTGCTGGGTTCCCGTGTTGGGAAAGGGCGTGATGGAGTTCGACGTGACCATCATGGTTCGGCACCATCCGCGTTTAAGGCGCGGTGTTCTTGAACCCAGCGTGCGCTCACGGGGAGCAGCAGCAAGCGATGTGGTGGTGCTCGGGTGTAAAGCGGGAGATCGGCGTTTCCAGGCTCCGGCATCAGGGACGGGCTGGGCTGAAGCTACTGCGGCACGGCACGGCTCGAGTCCTGCAGTGCCCTTACCTGGCGAGGAGGCTGGGTTTTGGGAGGGGAGGGTGTGCAAGCGTTTTACCCCCCCTTCAAACGGTTGCTGAGCTGTCAGCATTTTCCTAGAGGCACATCTTGCTGTTCCTGCGGGAGTCTCCGACGGTGGCCCACATACTCTGAATTGCCAGGGAACAGGGAGCTGACACCAGGATGCCGTGCATCCAGGGCTCAGCGTCTCAGCCCGGCCTGACCTTGATTTACTGTAGCATCATTTGTAACTTCTTTTACATAATTTTGCTTGCCACTGACGGGCTGAACTGCCGCCGTGGCTCTGTGCCTCCTCCTACTTAGTTTCATTTTGCTATCACCGTGTCCTCTCTGTAGGTACAATGAGGTTGCCCGGCTGCCCCGACACTGCTGGGTCTATTCCCAGGAAGAGAGGGGTCACCTTGCTGTGACAGGTAACCTCACCACTTGTTACAGTGCCTTGTCCCCCTCCAACTTGAAAGATTTTGCTTTGGTGGTGATCTTTATTAGATTAGTGCCTCGGCGTTGTGGAGATTGCTCACAGTGATAAGTTACTTCAAGGAAGAGCCAGCTCTAAACGTGTTCTGAGTTTGCGTTACAGCTATATGTTTTCAATATTTTTTAGATTTCTAGCTTTGGAATTCTTTCACGATGCTATGGAATATAAGTGCTCTTCTAATTATAAATGCAGTTTACCATTTTCCCCCCCTTTTTTCCAGCCCGGTAGCGTGCCCCCCCAAATCACCTAAACCGAGATCCAAATGACAATAGGAAATTGCTACCCATCTTTGCAGATTTATTAAAAAAGCCCCCATACTCACATTTTAACTCTGCCTATTTCAAAATAGTCAGAAATACTGCAACATTATAATAATCCCCAAGTAATAATGTCTGTGATACCTTCCCTGTTAGCGAGCCATGGCGTGGCACTTCTCCTGCACGGGTCACGGCACGCCACAGAACCGAGCAGTGCAATGGTCCCCAGTTGACGGGTGGGAAGACCACGGCCCCAGAGGAGTGATTTCCCGGGCAGGTCACTCAGGTGCTCTGCTCGTGAGGTCGCGGCAGCCTTTTTCACCAAACCCGAGAGAAACGGT
This sequence comes from Pandion haliaetus, assembly GCA_013401275.1. Classification (NCBI taxonomy): domain Eukaryota; kingdom Metazoa; phylum Chordata; class Aves; order Accipitriformes; family Pandionidae; genus Pandion; species Pandion haliaetus. The sequence goes on along the minus strand of VYZV01021391.1, from coordinate 25,338 downwards.
GCTCCGACAACAGCTTAGGCTGCTCCCCAGCACCCGGTGTTTTGCCACCTTCGAAACAGCCTGCTCGCCTGCCCCGTAACCCTGCCCGCAGGCAGCGCAGCGCAGGCAGGGCAGCGCCGGCTCCCTGCTCGTTCCTGACAGGCGGGCACGGGGTCACGTTTATTGGGGAGCGCTGTGCTTACCTCTGCGTACCAGATTCAGCTGCTCCTCTGGCTTCCCCGGCTGGCGCGCAGCCCGGTGCTCGCAGGGAGGCAGCTCTGCTCTCCTGTGCCGTGCAAAATGTCCTCTGCCGCCCGGGCAGAGCAGGCAGGCGAGCGAGCCTCTCTGCCTGCCGGGCTTCTCCTCGGCAGGCCCGGGATGGAGGGCAGCCCCGTTCCCAGGGGAGCAGTCACCCACCAGACCCCGCGCCCACCCACCTCCCCTTGGCACCGGCCGGCGAGGCATCCCGCAGCAAAGGCCGCAGCCCACCTGAGCCCTCTCGGCAGCTGGAGGCAGGGCTGCCATTTCCAGGCTCGCCCCTCCCAGGCCGCTGTGTTTTCATTCCCAGGCCTGGGAGCCGGGAGAGGAATAAGCCGAGGTCAGAGCAAAGGCCTGGACACATCTCGACGGCTCAGCTGCGGCTGCTGAAAGAGCAGCTCGCTTGTGAGAGGCGCCTGTGCCCCGCTGGAAGACATACACCTCAGCTTTGTTTGCCGTCTAAAAATAATGCGCCCGGCTCCCCCTCACAAGGAAGTATTTGCTTTGAAAAAAAAAAAAAAAAGTATTGTGTACAGTTCTGGGTAGAGAAACAATGTGAATGTGCCCAGTGCAGGCTGGCGGCCGCCTTGGGCACGCCAGTCCACCGGCTCCTGGCCTGAGCCAACGCGTAGCTTTGGGAAAATGCCTTACTCTTTGTGCCTTGCTTTCCCCTGGAGAAATGAACTCTCCTGGGCTGGAGTGACGCTCAGCTGATCAGCAGAGCCGGGGCTGGTTTTACTGCAGTAGGTAGGACTGAGGCTGCAAGTACAGGATGGGGCTTCACGTTTGCTTGGTGGTTCACACAAAATGACATATAAATGCTTAGCGCAGAGAAACATCATCAACATTTTAGCAGCTGCTTTCCCCCCATTTTTCAACCAGAAATGATCAGAAAAATTTCCCAGCAAAAGTATTTCCAGGAGAAAAAAGAGCAAAATCTGTAAGTGAGAGTATTCCACGTATTCTTCTGGTGGTTTCTTTCTGTTGTAATACAGCTGATATTGTTCCCAGCCTAGCATTTCCCCAGTGCCTATTTCTAAGGCACTCACTCTGCCCGTGGCTTGAGGGACAAGAGGAAGAGGGAAGTTCGAGGAATCTAGCTCTTCATTCTCCTCACAGCATTAGCAGAGGGAGCCTGCTGTGGTTTAACATATCCCCCGCAAAAGCTGCTTTCATCCTACACCTAAATACCATGAGGAGTGAACTTCCTAAAGCCCTGGAGAAGTCTAAATATAGAAGCCAATCAAGGGCTGACTTCCCAGAGATGAGAAGTACCAAGAACAGTTTCTTGATCAAAAGTTGTAAGAGTCCATATTGAAATAAAACGTCTGTTTCGACGCTGAAGCCTGTGCAGAAGGAGTAATTGCAGAGGTGGGCTGTGCTCCGCACACTCGCCGCTCCGTCTGCTGGTGGTACCCGCGGTGCCGGGCACGGGAGGCAGCCAGGGAGGTGGTAGGCTGCCCAGGCAGGTGGACTCGAGGTATCATCTCTGAAGCACCTGACGGGGATGTCTCTGACGGCACGGCAGGATTTCGTCCCTTGATGGATGTTGCAGTTTCTGTCCAACTGCTTTTTCCTGTGCACGTCCGCTGCCCGTTACGCTAATAATTTTTTTCAGAAGAAAAATTTCCTTAGAACAAAACACAACTTGTAGGAAATTAGAAAGGCACCTTAAAGAGAAAAGAGCAGCAGAGTGCTCAGATAAAACACAAACCCAGGTTTGCTAATCTCAAAACAGGTATGTGACGGCACCTTTGTGCGTGCAGGAGAGGGAACCCCCAAGGGCTTACAGTAAGGGCGAGGGACGGCTGATTGCTGCAGAGATAGTGCTGCCGGCCGGCCGGGAGCTGTGGGCTGGGGAAGCCACAGTTGCCACAGTCACACCGTGGGGCGGCTCGCTGCAGCGCGGGATGGGGAAACCCTGATCCTGAGCCGGCTGGGGGACAGCAGCCGTGCCCCGCTGCCGGCGGGCAGCAGGAACGCAGGCAGAGCGAACGATGCTGCCTCTCTCCTGCGTGCAAGGGAGGTGACCTTGAGGGGCAGCTCGATACAGCTGGCCCCAGACCTCCGGTACGGGTGTCCCGGGGATGAGAGTGACAGCAGCCCTTCCAGACAGCAGCAGGAAATTAAGAGTTTAACGTGCCGAGAGACCCTGTGCTGGGGCAGGGGGGAGATGCTGTGGCCGGGAGGTGCAGAAATGAACGCTTTCGAGTGGGAAGTGTGAGAAGAGGTGAGGGCGGAGGGTCTGCTCCCTGGCCACAGAACAGAGTGCAGCCATGATCAGGCAGGGCTCTGCTGGCAGGAAGCGGCTTTTGACTCACAGGAAGCCAAATTCGGCTGGTATCAGCCCCTCGCGTGAAGGCCCGGGCAGCATTTTATCTGCCGTTGAGCACAGCAGCTGGGGAAGCAGTCGGCACTCCCTGCCATCCCGCTCCTGCTCCAGCACCCCCTGCCCGGTGGCCCTCCAGTTCCCCCCCCCGAAGAGGGATGCTTCCCTGTGGAGCAGCGAAGCGGTGGCAGCTTCGAAGGCCCCAGGAGAGCTGCCAGCCCCACTGGAGGAGGCAGAGATTCCCCCCGCCAGCCGGTGCCAGGGCAGAGCCAGGACCTTCCGGGCTGTTGGCCCCAGCCTGGGCAGTACTGGGTCCTCCAGCAGAGCCAGTTGGCCTGAAGAGGAGCTGGGGTCACTCAGACTTTAGAGAGCTGGCTCCCTGGGTTGCAGCTCAGATTAAATCCTCCCAGAGTCTCCCAAATCGGAGCCCAAAGTGGGGAAGGGCTTGCAGGGACAGGGAGCCCCTTGCACGGAGCCTGCTGCTCATCCCTTGGCCTTTCTGTAGAGCTGCCCTGGCCTGGGAGTCTGGTTTCGCACGGGGCAGCGGCAGCTCGCAGGGGCTCGGGGTGGAGGTCGCGGAGGGGCGGCACGGAGGGCTCGGGTGGCAGCTGCCGGCCTTAGACCTGCTGCCCCGCGGAAAACCCAGTTTGCCCGTCGGTGCCGCAGTTTAGCTGTGAACCGCTCCGATTACGACGGTTTTCACACACATGCCGGGTAAGCTGAGGAATGAATGGCTGCGGAGACCCAGCGGGTCACTGGGAGCCGAAGGAGCCAGCCAGGTGGAGGAGGCCGGTTGCGGCCGCGCGCAGATGCCGCTGTCGGGCTCTAAGGTCCGTGTGGGAGACGTGGCAGAGCTGCCGTGGGGGGCTCGGGTGGTGAGGAGAGCAGCAGGGAGCGGGCACCGTGCCTGGGCCCCGAGGGCGGCAGGAGCCCGCCCCGTCCCCGGGGCCTGCCCACACCCAGGCTCCGGGAGGTGCCTGCGGCCCGGGAGGCTGCCCGCAGCCAGGGCCGG